>JAHLJS010000003.1:63938953-64413835 GCA_038502445.1 Eremochloa ophiuroides | reverse complement strand
GCACCCGCGCGCGTGTAATACCCTGGGTATTACAATTTAATTAATCTGCCATGTCATCATATTTAAATTTAAACATCTGTATATGATTGTGCTTAGGGCCTAGAGTAATTTGTTTCCAGCTAGTGATTGATTGTGTGATTAAGTCCTTAATCAAATTAAAAAAATAAAAAGTAAATAGAAATCAAATTAAGCCCTAAAGTTGACCTAAAACCCTAATTCAAAATATATAATGAATCTGGGAAAAATGTCTTAATGAAAGTTGTAGAGCTTTTAAAATGGAACAACTTTTATTTTTGGAGATTTTGATGTTATATTATAAAAATTCAAATTAAACTCAAATTAATATGTTGATATTTAAATTTGAAACTTCAATTTCAAAAATATTGATAATCTTCAAAAACTTCCTTAATAGAAGTTGTCAAGCTCACTGAGTAGAACAACTTTCATGTTTACCAATTTTCAAGTTGTTGAGAAAAATCAAAAGTAATTTTAAAATTTCAGTTTGAAATTCAAACCCTACTTTTACCCCCTTTTCTGTAATTTGAAATTTTGGCCGAATTTGAATTTGGTGTCAAAAGCAAAAGTGATCTAATGGAAATACTCTACAACCTTGCTATTCATCACTTCATCGGATTCGATTGTGATCAGTTCAAATTGGCATCAAATAGCTATTGACCTATTTAGTCTACTACTGTAGCTACAAGGGGGGTCCCCCTGTTTCTCTTCCTCGCCGTACGCACGTGCCGCGCGCGGCGCCGGGCGCAGTCCGGCCGGCGTGAGTTGTCAAGCAGTCAAGAGGGGGCCCCGGACCCAGCCCGAGCTTATCCTTCCGTTGCCCGGGCCTTTAAAGTCGACGAGCGCCGTTTCTCACCATTTCTCCTCCTCGCGGTTGCCGTTGAGCTCAATCGGATTGCGGTGAAATTCACCGTGACCAAGCCACCACCACCTTCTCCATCTCGCAGCAAGCTCGCTAGTTCCCTTGCGCATCGATTGGTGTCGTCGGTGTGGGCTGTGGTGTCTCGTGCGTCCGGAAACGCGGGTCGTCGTCTCCGCGTCCGAACGGAGCAGAGCAGAGCGCCGCCGCACGTCGGGAAGTCGAGGCCAGTCCTCTAGGGTGAGGTCCTACCGGAATTTGTGTACGTTTTGGGGTCCTTGTGCTTCTATGGTTCTCATGTGCTAGATGGTTCGTCACTTGGTGCTCTAAGATCACCGGAACGGGAGGGTCTTCACCGGTGCTCATCGTCGTGGGACGGCACGTCATCAAACTCACTCCTCCGTTCCGTCTCCGTCCCAACCGGTTATTGGTTTAGGGTCATGGTGAGTCTCTGAATCGTTTCCCACCTTTGGTTTGGTCTCGTTCGTCTCGCGCTCGCCGGCGTGTGGTCTGCCGTCGCCGCCGAGTCGCCGTAGTGACCGACGAGCTCGTCGCCGGTCGGGTCTAGCCGTTTAGGGTCTCTAGGGTGGTGTCTCTAGGCTCTACTCGACGTCCGGTGGTGTTTCCCTTGCCGGAGGGGGCCGCCGGCGGCGAGCCGCCGTGCTCGCACGCGCGCGGGAGCAGAGAGGAAGAAGAGAGAGCGTGAGCTGAGGCTGACAGGTGGGGCCGTCCCGTCAGCGACCCGGTGGGCGCGCGAGCGCGCGCGCGGTCGGGCTGTGGCCGCGTTGGGCGGCTGCGCTACTGGGCCAAGTTGGGCCGAATGGCCGTTTTCATTTTCCCGGTTGATTTACAAGAGCTTTTTCATTTTTAATTAAACTAAATAGTGTTAGGTTTTAATCTTTTTATGTGGATTAATCTACGCACCATAAATTATGAAAATATTTGTGGGTATCTTTGTGGTATGTAGAATTTAATAAAAATATTAAATGTAGGATTTGAGTGCTTTCTGTATTAACTAAAAATCAGCACACTAAATATAAAAGGAACTTTGATGATTTTTAATAAATCTCTGCAGTCCAAAATCATGAAAATTTAATTGGTACTGTTTTAGGTCTAGAGCTAACTGTTGGTGAAGTTTGACATCAAATGGAAATACTTATATATTTATTAAATTATATATTGGTTTAAATGATTAATAAAAGGGATAGGAAATGAAATGATTATTGATTGGTGTGATTTTTGGGTTGCTTGAGATTCTAGGTCAATCACCTTTATGACCTAGGGCACTGTAATTAGAGCAATTATGACTAGCCTATGGTAGGGGTCTTGATCATATGGGTACCTTATTTATTTTAAATTTATCTGTCATTTCATGCACATCGCATTCATACATTCATTCATTGCAAACGTGTAGTGATCGAGAAATCCGGAGGGTAAAGTCTGAGGGTCCATCTGAGGAGACTGTTCAGGAAATTGTGCAAGATTTGATATTGTGGCACTGATCCGGATCTGACACTCTATACCAATTCAAGGCAAGCCCCGGTGCATTTGCCCCTCTCCTTTGTGTTTTAAAAATGTTTATCACTTGAGTTAATTAATTGCATTAGGTTAATAGGAGTTGGGTGACAACCAATTTGATGCATTACCATCCCTTGAATACCTGACAATACATTTGAGAACCTGATTTATTAAAAAAAGTATTGCAAAATGCTTAGTTATGCCTAATGTTAGGTTTGCAAAATGCTATTTTAAACTGTGATGATCTAAAAGCACAAGATCACTTTATGGGACTGGTTATGTCCTTATTGGTTGGCAGTGTTCCTAGCTTAGTTCATTGTCATCAATGAAAGAAGGGTTTTACGGCGCGGTGATCGTGGCATTGGCGGTTAGAGTCCCAACAATTGTCACCGACGGAAACGAGATTTGAAAACCGAAGGGACAGGGGTATTTGGGTTAGAGTCCCAATGCACATGCCGCCGTCGGAAAAAGTTTAGGGGACCGTTCGTGTAGGCCTGCTGGATCGAGACTTTGCAAACTAGCCACATACTACGGGAAGCCTCTGACTCTGGTGGCTCTACTGCTGGGAATCGACAACCACGCACTGGGAGTGAGAGATGGCGAGAGTAGCGTGACCCTCGTGGCCGTCGTGCCTGGAGACGAGAGGAGTACTGAGCTCTCGGGTGGCGCAGGAAGGACCGGTTCCAGGGTATGAAAAGCCGTGGTAGGCGGGGTTTGCGTATGCAAGCTTAAGTGCTACCTACGCAGTGTGGATAGGGATCCCCAGCTAGGTATTAATCGATTCGAATCGTCGTTGCTCCTCGGATATGGAGACTTGATCCTTCGACCATTCAGCGAATAGTGGTTCGGAACTAGGATTGTTTTGAATGGATAAAGCAAATGAAAGAGTGTTGTTATATGAGAAAGAACTTGGAGATTTGGTTAATGATGAATGGTATTATTGAAATAAAATATTGAGGTAGGATTAGTAATGATCTTTCGCAAAACTCTTGAACTCTTACTAAAGCCCTACCTTGACTCCCCTCAGCCTGCATTCTTGAGTCTAATTTTACACTCTTAGTCGGGTAAGTCTTGCGGAGTACCCCATGTACTCAGGGTTTGTTAACCCCGTTGTAGGAGGGCAGCAGGAGACCGAAGTCTGTCTCGCTCCGTGCTGCGTCACCATCGTCCAGGAGAGTGAAGAAGAATAAGGTTGAACCCGTGGGCAGGGTTCGTGTAATATTTATCTATCTGTCGTACTGATGAAATATTGTAACTCTGTAATGGCTTCGCAATGGGATCCTGTCGGAGATAACGGGTGTTTATGTAGCCCGGCAGAGCCCGCCTAGGTCATCTGGAACACGGGCCCGGCTGTCAGATGTCATTAGTGACGATGACAGGTGCCTGTGGGCCACGTGATTTAGGCGGTTCTGTTACAGCGCGTGCAAGCACGGCGGCTCGCCGCCGGTGGCCCCTCCGGCGAGGGAAACACCGCCGAACGACGCGCACGACCCTAGGACACTACTCTAGGGATCCCAAAGGACTATACCTGCCCGGCGACGAGCTCGTTGGGGACCATGGCGGCTCGGCGGCGGCGGCAGGCCACACGTCGGCGAGCTCAAGCTAGTAGCGACCAAGATTAAACGTGTTAAGGCTTCAGGGGCTCACCGCGGTTTGGTCTGGCTAGGTGGTTCGACCTGCGACGGTACGGAGAGGCGAGAACGGCGACGAAGGCGACGGCGGGGCGGCGCGAACTCCACGGCGAGGTCCTGTTCTGAGGTACCTAAGGCCCCAAAAACGGAACCCTCGGGGGAAATGGTATCACGGCACCGTAATGGAGCACAAAACGCAAGCCGAAACGGGAGGGACTCACGAGACGGGTTGGCCGCGTCGAATCGCCCCGGCGGCGCTCGGCCAGAGCAGAGTAAGAAAAGCGAGGCGCGTGGCGGACTCCGACTACAACCAACCGACCCAAACGGCTCAGGAGGTGCGCAATGGACCTAATCGGACTCCTGCAGAGGGAGAGGATGGAGATTGGTCGGAGGGGCAACAATTTGGCCGGCGACGAATGGGGGGGGAGAGGAAACCGGACGCGGCCGTCGCCTTTAAGCGGCAAGGAGCTCGGGGATAAGGCCGGGCAAGGTCCGGGGCCCTCAGGCGGTCGTGGCTCGATAGTGACAGGGCCATGCCCCGGCCGGACATCGCCGGCGTGCGGCGCGGCATGCGCGCGTACCCGCGCCCACACGGCCGGAACAGAGAGGGGGGACCGGTACTGTAACTCAGTTAGGGTCAACAGCTAAGAATTTTGAATTCCTTCTAAACCGTGCAGCTACAATAGGTTCTCTAAAAATAAAAGTTGTGCCAAATTTTATTTAGAACATTTTTGCTTTTTACACCATGTTCAAATTCTGCACCAATTTGAATTTATACAAAAGGGGGTAGAATTAGGTTTTAAATTTCAAACTGAATTTTCAAAATTACTTTTGATTGTTCTCAACAACTTGAAAATTGGTGAACATGAAAGTTGTTCTACTCAGTGAGCTTGACAACTTCTATTAAGGAAGTTTTTGAATATTCTTAATATTTTTGAAATTGAAGTTTCAAATGTAAATTTCAATATAGTAATTTGAGTTTAATTTGAATTTCTATAATATAACTTTAAAATCTCCAAAAATAAAAATTGTCCCATTTTAAAAGTTCTACAACTTTCATTAAGACACTTTCATAATATTCATTATATATTTGAATTAGGGTTTTAGGTTAACTTAGGGCTTAATTTGATTTCTATTAAATTTTATTTTTGATTTTGATTGAGGACTAATTGCACAATCAATACTAGCTGAAATCAAACCACTCTAGGAGCCCTAAGCACAATCATATGTAGATGCTTAAATTTAAACAGATGACATGGCAAGTTAATTAAGTTGTAATACCAGGGGTATTACAGTTTGTAGAGCCATCTTTGCGAATATTATGTTAGGAGAGTTATTTTTGCGAAACGCGATGTTTGGAGAGTTATAATTGCAATTTTCTCCCAGCTAGCTGTACGGTCTAAATGATTCCTTATTATTAGCTTGTGTATCGGTCGTAGGGACGGAACGGAACGGAGCGGGTGGGAAGACAGTGGCAACCAAATGCAGCCAAGTTTGGAATCCGTCTCCAGTTCAAACACCGCGTTGTTAAAAACCGATAGTTCAAAGCAAATATGAGAGATTCAAAATTCACAAGGCCAATCAAACACCTTCTTCTCATTATGTTATTATGGAGCTGTCAATCCAATATTCTATGCAAATGCCTGGCCTGGCCAACCCATAGGGCGGCGGAACAACATCCTAATCTTACATCATAGGTTTACAGTGGACTATATATGATCCTACGTACCGGGGGATTTTATTTGGCGTCCTAATTTATTGGTGGCTATCGAAGAAACGTTGGCAGACAGTGCTATACATATTAAAGAGGGTTTACAGGTATGACGAACATCACATCTCCCTAGATAGATGGATCCACCCTTGGCTCCATTGAACTCTTTCTTCTTCCTCTTGACTCAACTTGCTGGCAAACGTCCGCTGTTGATATATTGAACCACACGACCTCCCTAGTGAGTCTATAACCCTCCTCCTCTACCTCCTCAACCTCAATTTTCTACTTCTTTACTGTTCTATACCATCCTTACCCGCCATTGTTCTATTATATATATGGCATACTAACTCGTCGATTAAAGGCGCCCTTGCCCTTACCCTGCTTAGTGGGCCTCAACCGGCACCTGCTACCCCCACACTATGTCTTCTACCTTTGTTTAGGTAGTTGCTACCACTTCTTAGGCCAGAAATCCTATGCCCAAAATTTGAACCTCAAACCTTACCTTGCTAAAGACGTCACCAAAGTTGAGATAGATATAGACTAATCTGAGCTCAACAAAAATCAAACGCTTGATGGCTCCAAAATGGTTGAACGATAGCTGTCTTTTCTCAAAAAAATCTTCTTGTATTGTTTTTACCAAGGCCAATCCTATGCGTGGTTATCACGTTTATCATGCAATCAATATGTTAATCGCTGCATCTTATAAAAATGAGCTTAACATAATGCATTTTTACGAGTCCGTTTATTTCCTTAGAGAAATAGAGCTTAAAGTTGTTTTTTCTCCTTCCCGTCTATAACTATAACCACCTCATATTCCGTCAATTTTTTTCTAGTGTGCTAAGTTCTAGAATATCGCCTCCTTCCCATTCATAGCCATATTCATTGTCCTTTATCCTGATCCCAACCCTTGACTCTGAGTTATAATATTTTCCTTTTTGTGGAATAGCCAAGTTTCCATTGGATCTTCTAAGTAGACATGGAAATCCCTATTTCAGTTACGAGTCCCATCCAACCAATTTTTACGAGAACTATGATTGCCATTCCTAGTATTGGTCGCCTATATAGTTGGGCCATCTACGCGTCCCACTATGGAACAGATGTAGGAATCCCTTAAACCCACTCAATATACTAAAATGTAAATCCTTGTAGGGAGGGAGTATGAGATTTTAGCACATATCTCATTGTCAATCGTGCCTTCAAAGATATCGTCATAGTTTTATAATAAAAATGAGAATGCAGCACACTTTCTTGTACAATATGTGGTTAATATTTATGTACTATCATGAAATACTTTCCCTTGTTGTATTACACATAATGGAGACTAGTTGGTTAAGGACAAGACATGAACTATAGAACAATTTAAAGTATGAGGATGTTATATCATACAACAATACTTTAAAGTACGAGGATTTTATATCGGACAAGCTTTCATGTATACTAGAACTAAAAAATGGAAAGTTTAATGACATTATACAAACTAGACACCTCTAATGTAAATGTTTGAAGCATAAGGGACCTGCCCTTGCTAGCTCCTTTCTGGTATATGATTGATGTTGTAGTATATAAAGAAACCATTATTTGAATTCAAATTAGCTCGTCACCACACTCAACGTTCGAGACATGGAACATAAATGAAAAAACAGAATATACAAAAATATGATCTTAGTTGTTTCAATTTTTTATACAGTCGCAGCGAGCCGCCTTATGTCTGTTACCATAATCAAAAGTCTTGTTGTCTTCTGACTCTAGTTGTAGGTATTTTTACGTTCTTCCTACCACTTAATCAATGTTGTTTTGCTGGTTCGCTCGTAATCCCTCGATCCTCTAAATCCTATGTAACCTAAAGTGCTTTTGCGCGGGAGAGATGACATGCAACATGTAACGTAAAATCCTGTCTTCAACGATCCAAACAAACGACAGTGTTTATGCATTGGTTTAGTTGCTGTCTTCACGTATGCTTGCGTTAGTTGCTGATTGTCGTAGACTCATTAGACATACATCATACTCATATTCTTTACATACATATCCCATGCTAATAACAAAAGTTCTTTCATGCACCAATCAAGGCTCTGTTCGTTGAAACTGAAAACCGCTGAAAATAAACGCTGATACTGATTTTTTAAGAGAAAAATAATGTAAAAAAGCTGAAAAATAAGCGGTTTTAAACTCAAGCGAAAAGAGCCCAAAACATTAGCAGTGAGCTTGCTGAAGAAGAAATTTGAAGACAACACTGCTTTTCTAGCCGCGGCACGGCAGGCAGAACCGGTACACCGGTCCACGGACCCGGCTCACACTGTTCTCACAAGCGAAAGCACTCGCCTTCTCCACCTCACCACCTGCCTCTCCCCTCCCTGTCGTCTCGCTCGTCTCCTCCCTCGCGCATGCTCCAAAAAGCTACTCCTCCTCCTCCCCTCTCCTGCTGCTTTCCCCTCCTCCTCGCCTAGGGTTTCCCACCCCGATGCCTCTCCCGAAAACCTAGCCGCCGCCGTCTCCTGCTCACTGCTCTCCTCGCCGCTGCAGCCTCCCGGCCATGGCCGCTGGAGCCAGCGCCAGCGACTACTCTTTCGCGGCGGAGTACGACGGCCCGCCGCTCCCTTACTCGCTCCCGCGCGCCATCCCGCTCGACCTCTCCCGCATCCCGCTCGCCGCGCTGTCCTCCTCGCCATCGGCCTCCCCTTCCGCCTCCTCGTCCCCACTCCCCGTCGTTCGCCCGCTCACACCGTCCTCACTCTGCTCCGCCATCCACGCGCACGCCCACCCGGCGCCCCGCTCCGCCGCCCCCGCTCCCGCCGGGGGAGGAGCTGTGGTGGATTCCCCCACCTCCGTCATCGAGAACCACCACGCTGCCGCGCACCACTCCGCCGAGCTCCCCTCTTCCCCCTCCGACGACGAGGGCGCCGGCGACGGCGAAGGCGGCCCCCAGGCGCTGCCGCTGAAGCCCCGTCACCTCCAGCCCGCGGTTACCTTCGCCGAGACCAGCGGCTCCCTCCTCCAGTCCTCTGACGACGAGGACGAGTATGAGGAGGAGGAGGAGGACGACGATGGCGACGCAGGGGAGGCCCGCCCCCGCGCTGCTGCCGGCCAGTCGAGCGGCTCCCTCTCCCCCGCTCACTGGAGGGGCGGCAGGACCCGCGGCTGCTACAGGTGCGGGAGAGGGGGCGGCTTCTGGGGCCGCGACAAGGAGTCGTGCCTCGCCTGCGGCGCGCGGTACTGTGTGGGGTGCGTGCTGCGGGCGATGGGCTCCATGCCGGAGGGGCGCAAGTGCCTGGAGTGCATCGGCCGGCCAGTGGCCGAGTCAAGGCGGGACGCGCTGGGGCGAGGCTCGCGCGTCCTGCGCCGGCTTCTCAGCGCGGCGGAGGTGGAGCTGGTCATGAGGAGCGAGCGGGAGTGCGCGGCGAACCAGCTGCGGGCGGAGGACGTGTACGTCAACGGCACTAAACTGTCGCCTGAGGAGCTCGTGGTGCTGCAGGGGTGCCCGTGCCCGCCGTCTAGGCTCCGGCCGGGGTTCTATTGGTACGATAAGGTGTCTGGCTTCTGGGGAAAGGTATGTGGCTTGTGACGATTTTAATTTTCCTGTGCTCCTGGGTAACCTCTAGCTGCTTGATGCACACGTAGGGATATTACACCAGTCAATGTGCAAACATGAAGTGAGGATTGCAAATTATTCTGTTGGGTAAACTCTTTGAAGGGCACTTAGTAGAAATAGGGATAATACACCAGTCAATGTGCAAACATGAAGCGACGATTACAAAGTATTCTGTCGTGCAAACACTTTGATGGACAATTTATGTGTTTTTTTATAGCTGCAGTTCACTGTATCTATAGTATTATTAGTTGGAATCATGCTGTATGGCCTGGAACTCGGGACGCATGGTGGTGTTGAACATAATCTCCTGGAATATTTTGTTGACTTCATGGAGCTTTGATGAACCAGCACTGTCAGGCATGTTGTATCATGGTCCGCATGACTTCTCCTTGTCCTAGGAATAATAATGTATTGTGTGGTGTCTAAATCAGGAGAATCTGATAATCTTGATTACACTGCTGAGAAAAGATTGCACACCCAAGTTGGCATGCCAACAATTTAGTTATGATATAGAGACTATGATTTTGGCATCTCATGCTATGTTTTTGGTAGGCTTCTGTTTTAGGGAAGGATTGAATAGTAATCATGCTTTTTGGTGTTTTTTATGCAATTTCATAATTGCTCAATAACTCAGTTGTGGCATTATGAATTTTCTCATTTCATATGAATCTATAATAATCTATCACCGACAACTCTGACAAACATTTCACTGAAAATGTTCCAGGAGGGACACAAACCACATTGCATAATCACCGCAAATCTAAATGTTGGAGGTTCCCTAGATCAAAAAGCAAGCAATGGGAACACCGGAATATTGATTAATGGGCGAGAGATTACAAAATCTGAACTTCAAATGCTTAAGGTTTGCAATCATATATCCATATACCTTTTTTAGATGATGGAGAAAAATCTGGCTTCATCCCTCTACTACTCGTTCTTTGACATATGTTGCTATCTATATTTTTTATTAAAAAAAAATATAAGGAAATGTTTGATTTCAGTTGGCAGGAGTCCAATGTGCTGGGAAACCTCACTTTTGGGTGAACGCTGATGGGACTTACCAAGAGGAAGGCCAAAAAACTGTTAAAGGAAAGATCTGGGATAAGGTAACCCTGAGATTCTTCTTGTGTAGATGGTGTTGTAATGTTTATGATGGTAACTAACCAGCTTTGAATTTGTCTGCATTTCTCACCAGCCTATAGTGAAGCTTCTTAGTCCTGTTCTGTCATTGCCAACACCCAACAAAGCAGCTAATCAATCTGGCGAAGATGCTGTTAACATAGTAAATCGAGCCATCCCTGACTACCTGGAACAAAGAACAACCCAGAAGCTTTTGTTGGTTGGATCAGGGGCAAGCACCATACTCAAGCAGGTACATATGCTTATGGACATCTAGTAAATCATGTGCACAAATGATTAAATTGATGACTGTAATAAGGTTACCACCGAAGATATAATTTGCAGTTTGCACATGTATAGTGATAGAAGATCCTGCACCCCTACAAATTTGCAGAGTTGTATGCAAATTGATTTTGAGTCTATTGAATGCATCAGGCCAAGTTCTTGTACAAGAGTGGCAAGCCATTTTCGGTGGATGAGCGTGAAGATCTGAAACTTATTATACAAAGCAACATATACAACTACCTTGGCATATTACTTGAAGGTCGTGAACGGTTTGAAGAGGAATCTTTAGCTGATAGAAGAAAAATCAGTCAATGTGACCCTTCTAGCTCTGGTATGACCAAATCTTCATGCCGTTATAACTTCCGTTCTTTCTTTTTGCTTTTCCTTTTGGGCATAACTGAGTAAATGAAATGCCAAGTGTTCCAGGACACTCCTAATCATTTGTTTTTTTTTTTTTGTAAAACAATGTAGAAAAAGGAAACATTCCTATATTTGTAATATGCCTACTACAAGTGTCTTTTTTCTTTTTTTTCTTCTTTTTTGCAGGCTGTTGTGAATCTGGAGTATGTGATGAAGTCACCGAGTACTCCCTTATTCCACGCTTGAAAGCATTCTCGGATTGGATTCTTAAAGCAATGGCTTTAGGTAATCTTGAAGACATCTTTCCTGCAGCAAGCCGTGAATATGCACCACTTGTTGAGGAACTATGGAAAGATCCTGCTATTCAAGCTACATATAGAAGAAGAAGTGAACTGCCATTCCTTCCACCTGCTGCCAATTACTTTCTTGACAAGGTATTATTGGCTAATGGCAGTCCTTTTTTGTTTGGTTTTATATAGTTGGGTTAATTTGCATAGTGCGAATTGTGATTGTTCATTTTTTAACCTTTTTGTCTGAAATTGCCAGGCTGTTGATATATCTCGCACGGAATATGAACTCTCAGATATGGATATACTTTATGCTGATGGGATTACATCCTCAGATGGGCTAGCATCAACTGAATTCTCTTTCCCTCAGCTGTCTTTGGGTGGACTGGGTGTTGATGAGCCCGATGCACAAGACACCTTGCTAAGGTTAGCCCTTCTCATCCTCTGTCACCTAAGGCAATGGTAGTCTGCTATTACCTGCCTCACTGAATCTGAGGTTTGTTATAGTGTGTTGTCCGGTATTATCTTGACCAGACACTTCTGTAAATCTTTAAAAATGTGACTAAGATCAAGTTTTTTCATTTTGATGTCTGGGCACGAGGTATGTTCATGTAGAACCAGTGTTCTCCTACGTGACCGTTTAGTCCGTTTACACTCCATGTAAACGCTACACAGTGGCTTTCCATGTCTGTCTGATCATGCATTTATCCCGTTTACTCACTATTTAGTCGATTTAAATGTCCGTTTAGCCGCTAAACGATAGCTCACCATTTGGTCTGTTTAAATTTTGAAGTTAACACTGTGTAGAACCTATTAAACCTTACATGCATGAGTATGTTGCACTTGTGTTGTAGGTTTAATTCTTTATCGATATTGGGATCTCAACTGTAATAGGTGTACTAATGATGGGGGCATTTTAATTTGTTTTCAGGTACCAGTTGATCAGGATAAACAGTAGAGGTTTGCATGAGAACTGCAAATGGCTGCAAGTGTTCGATGATGTACGGCTTGTTATCTTTTGTGTTGCTGCTAGTGACTATGATGAGTACTATGAAGATGCAAATGGTACCATTGTCAACAAGATGATAGAGAGCAGGCATCTGTTTGAGAGCATTGCCCTCCATCCAACATTTGAGCAAATGGATTTCCTTCTACTCCTCACCAAGTTCGATCTCCTGGAGCAGAAGATCAACAATTCCCCACTGACCTCATGTGACTGGTTCGATGACTTCACTCCTCTGATCAGCCGCAACCTTCTCAACAGCAGCAGCAAGAGCACGCGCAGTAGCAACGGCGCAACTCTATCCCAGATGGCTGCACACTACATGGCAACAAAGTTCAAGAGGCTGTTCCAGTCGCTGACTGAGCGGAAGCTCTACGTGTCCTATGTCAACGCCCTGGACCAGGAGTCGGTCCGTTCAGCGATCCGTTACGGGAGGGAGATCGTCAAGTGGGAGGAAGAGAAGCCCGTGTTTGGTGCGAGCGAGACGGTTTACAGCGAGGAGCCGAGCTCCTTCACTCAACTGTCTTGACACCCCGGCTTTGTTGTGTGCAGAAGAGATGTAAATATTTGTGCATTTCCTCCCCAGCACCCTTTCTTTAGAGTCGTACCCGTATCTTTTGTTCGTAGCTGATCATTGGCTGCTAGTTATTTGCAAGTAGAATGATGAGGCGCGAGAAGACCCGGGCCGTTCTGATTCTTGTAAATTTGTATTATGAGTTGGTTGCATTTGATGCATTAGGCTGGCGCATATTAAAGTCCAAGATCATCGTCTTGTATGGTTGTTATTTGTGGTATGTTGTCTGGTTCGTCATCAGTGACGGTACGTACCATGGCAGGATGCATTGCCCCATTGCTGAGATATTTTGCACTTTTGCTGGGAGATGCTAGTATCCATTATTGAGATGCGTCGTCTTCCTCATTAGTGGTCCTGAAAGTGAGTCCTGTGTGACCGCAAACTTCCATGCTACCATGATGCAGATGGTTATGAAAATTCCAAAAAGGCCTTTGTTTTGAATAGAACACGGAATCATCAGCCACTTGCCTACAAAAAGAAGAGCTAAAACTTGGAGGAAAGTAGTAGGTTGGAAGGCAGGTCGATTTGTCAGTGGACGCGACCTAGCGTTCAGATGGCTCTCTCTAGCAGATTGTTCCTCGAAATCTAGCGCTGATTTCTGATTTGAATTTATCTGGATGTTTGGCTCCATTCTGATCTGGGTTCCGTAATTATTTGCATTTGCATTTTATATGCAACTGACAGAAACTCGAGTGGTGCATCGCTCATTTGCTCCGCGTTCGTACTGAAATTTCGTGTCTTTGCTCACGGAGCGAGAGAACGGGGAAGCGAAGCAATCAGAAAACAACACACATGTCATTGCAATTTACACAAAAACACCATGGCGCGCAGTTATTCCGCCTGTAAATATGTACAGTACAACATGCGCCGACGGACACGACCGATCCGCTCAGCTGGGCGTGAACCTGTCGAGCAGCATGTAGAGCGTGGTGTCGGACATGGCGCCGCCGCACCTGGCGACGTCAGCCTCCTGCTTCTTGTTCATCCCGGTCCCGGTGGTCCCGGGCGCCGCGGCGGCTCCTCGTCCCGGCTTCTGCTTCTGCTGCTGCTGCTGGCGCGGGTCGTCGCCGTGCGCTTGGGTGGCGGCCGCCGCGTGCCACGTCCCCTGCAGCGCCGACGCGAGCTCGCCGAACCACGCGCCGCTGGTCAGGTTGGACGCCGTCGTCGTGGAAGCCATAGATGGAGATGGAGATGCTTTGCTTGCTTGCTTGGCTTGGATCCGATCCGACGCAGAGAGCTACCTGAGCTGAGCTGGATTAATTCAGTTGGTGGCGTGTGCGTGTGAGAGAACAAGCACGCCTGTGGATGCGGATGAGTTGGTTGATGTTGGATGACTCGGGTCCTTGATTGGCCTGTGCTTATATAGCTGCCGCGCGCCGGACAGATGACAGATCGGATCAGGCCTTCTCGTAGTTGTATAGACGTCGACGGCGCGGGCCCCGCACGGCCGGCCACGACAGCGGCCGCGAAACGGTAGGCGCGCCCCGCCGTGCCCGCGGTTTCGCCCTCGTCGTTCTTATCGCGACGACGTACGTGTCGGTGTCCGTGTCACAGTCACAGTCACAGCGTGCTTCCCGGCTGGCTCGTGCCGCTGCCGGCGACCGGCGACCCAACCAAAGGGGACGAACGAACGCGTTGCGTGTGCGTGAGTAAAAACCTCGCTCGCCTCTGCTGCTGATAAACCTTCCAGCTCCGGCCCGCCGTCGCCATCGCAACGTCGTACTGTGGCGCGGCGTGGCGAATTTTCTAATACGGTGGGTGATGCCGATGATGCTACCAGCTGGAGCCGCCGTGTGAAGGCAGGGTGTGCCGTGCCGCTCTTCTGCCTCGTTCGCTCCGGTTCCGGCCGGCCGGCCGCTGTCCGCCGTCCGCCGTCGCCGTCTTCTCGAAGCATCTCGGCAGTCGGCAGCCTTCTTCTCGAAGCCGATGATCACCAGCAGCGGAGAAAAAGATTCGATCCGGATAGGGCTGGATGAAAAACTCGACCTCGTTAGCTCCCACAGCTCGTGGTTGGCTTGGTCAAATCAAGATTTTAGCTTGTTAGATGGAATGAGTTAGCTCGAGCTGGTTCGTAAGTTGCTCATGAACCAAGCAAGTTAAAATTCCAGTACCATCGCAACAAAAAATGACCACCGTCATAATATATTTTGTTACTTACACACTAATTCTAAAATCTAAGTTACATTCTCAAGCTGTGTTTCACTCCAAATATGATTGTATGCAAACTATCGGATATTTATTTATTTTAAAACTTGAGTTTGCTTGATCTTACCCAAGTCATTGCAAGGCCTGATTGGATATAACTTTATAGTAACTATACATCATCACTTTATCGGTACATATATTAGACAATTTATATCAGTATATATTAATTTTTCTTCCTGATTTAAAGCATATGGATAGGTCGCTTTTGTATTATTTTTAATATTTTTTAAAGTATATATTATATTTTTTTCCCAATTTTTTTATGTTTAGCTCGTGAATCAAATAAAACCGTTTGAACTCGTAAACAAGCTAAACTGAGCTAACTCGTTAGCTTAATGAGACTGAATAAGCCAAGCCGAGCGGAATGGCCTCCTTATCCAGCCTAGATCCGGGTCGTAGAGATGCCCGGATGGATCCATGGGCCGCCAGCATCTTCTTCTATTGGGCCTCTTCCGCCGATTCCGCAAGCCCACGTGCCGCCCCCAACAGAACAACGAGGCCGGATCGTTTTCTGCCCCCTTAATTAACGAACCCAGGCTCTCCGGATCAAGTCGTTTGTGTGCTCGTGTCATCGTGTGGGGAGGTCAGATCCGAGCTGGACGGACCCGGCCGAGTGGCCCCCACGGCCTTGACTTATTTCCGCTTTCCCTCATCGTCTCCGTCCGTCTGACAGCCTCCACCCAGTCCCACGCCGCCGCCCAAACCCTAACCCTAGCCACGCCGCCGGCGAGGCCGGAGCGCCCGGAGCCCCCCGCCCGCCGACCCCAGAGAGACGACGTCCCCCGCGGCTGTACCGCCGCAGGGGAGGTTTAGGTAACGCCGCCCCTCGCCCGCCCCGTCCCGCGTAGGGCTCCAACAGATCCGATCTGGTGGCACTCGCTGCACGAGTCCCGGCGACGTACGGGTCCACCCTAGGGTTAGGGTTTTATTGGGTTCTTCTGATTTTTGGCGTGGGTTCGCGATGTATGCCTCGTGCTCTCGCCCTGCATGCTTCGTCTGACTCTGTAGTGTGCATTTTAGTATTTTATTTAGTTATAATTGTATTATAATAATATTATGATGAGACATCCTTCGATGAGCAGGGAAAAAAAGAAATAATGTCTATAGCAGTAGAATTGGGGTTTAGTGATGAATGCTGCATGCAATCCTTATGTTGTCGCTTTGTTAGTAATCGTGCTGTTACATTTTCGGCTTCCTGCTTGGCCAATCTGGTGACAATGTCTAGTGCCCGAGCCGTATAGGACTAAAAAGAATCAATGTGGGCGTCGGTTACTGGTGCCTTTCGCATTCTGCTACTCCAAAATGTGGGATATATTTTTAGCGCTAGCTTGTGCTCAAAGAACGGTCGATCTTTATGCTCTTCTTCCGCGTAAAAGTTGTTTATACCTTTTTAGGCACGTTGCTTCCCTGCGACTGTCCTTTTTCTGTTTATAGTACTTGTATAGGACATCTTTTGTGATGCTTTGCTTTGCGTTAGCGATATACTGATCTGTGACTTGCCCTCCTCCTGCATTACTGTGACTATATGCATTCTATTTCTAGTATGGCTTCCCATGTGCTGATGTGCTTTGCATTAGTGAGTATGGTCATCCCGTCCTTGCAGCTGCTTATTGAGCCCTTGATGACTTGGTAAGTCTCTGCATTTCAGGTGAATGCCACAAGCATGATGACTCAAACCCTGCAAGGGAAAGTTATGGCCTACACACCGAGCAGCTTTCCTATTCAGCAACCGGTGTCGCCGGAGGATCTTGAAATGCTTCAACTGGATAACATGGACCAGGGTACCTCTCCGGTTCGCGCTATCATCATTAAAAAAATGTAAGTTTGGAAGCCACCAGCATCGATACTAGTTTTGACTTGCAAATTTGTTGTTGCTGTTAATATATGTGGCTGTGCGCTTGTTGCGATCAAGAAACCATGTCACTACTGATACATGCTAGCAGTTCACACATGAAGCTACTTCACTGCATTTAGTTCTTGGAATGTTGATCTTCATGCTTACTACTATATTGATGTTCATATTTTCCTATGTGGGCATGCGTTGTTCTATGGTATTGGTTCCATGAACATAAATGCGATGAGTTCATTTATTCACATGTAATGTATTGCTGGCCATATGTTTAAAATTTGGCTATCCCATCCCCCACTTGAAATACACACCCTATATTCTCAATTCCAACTCCCTATTGTCAGAAGCATCCATTCTTTGTGTAGCTCCAGAAGATTGTGTGGTGTATTTTCTCATGTGGGCAGACAATTCTGGAAAAAAGTATGAAAATATCTGATAGTTGCAATTAAAACTTTGTTTCTGTGTATTCCCCTCTGTTGACCTAGGTAGCCTGCACCATTAGCCCGTCTACAATGCTTTCATTGAATTGTTACGAAGGCTGAATTCTTCATTTTATTTTTATTTTGCTGATACAGCATAGTTAATCTTATACCTCAATATATGGTGTTGCACACTGTACTCTTGATCATCGAGCTGCAGATTTTACTGTTTATTCAATTTTACTTGATTCCCAGCTCAGATTTACATTTTTTTAGTTATATGCTTCCCATTTTGAATACTAGTTCATTTTTATCTATATTTTAGCGTACATCATTTCCTGCATTAGCCAGTGGTTTGAAATTTCTTCAGGAATACTAAAGAGTGGTTCAGGAGGAGATCGTGGATTCATTCTTTTCTTTCCTTTTGCCTATGTTTCCTTTTTCACACTGTATGTTCTGATGTTTCGTTTCATCTATCCAGTGAAGAATGCATGAGAAAGATGGAATACTTTTGTAACTTGTGCCCAGATTCATTACTGAAAGCTTCAAGAAGGATTGACAACCTACTCTACAAAAGCGCTCCACAGGTGTGTTCTTTCATTCTGCCATGCAACCACAATATATTATATAGCACGCTAGTATCTTTTATGTAGGTCTGAAAATCTTGCTCTTGAATTACATCCTAAAATAATCTTCAAAGCTGCCACTTGGAGTAGAGACGATCGTCCCAGGACTAGCGCAGTGGAGACGAGGATGGTGTCTGGATAAAAAACTTAGACCTGTGATACCATGTTACAAATACTTAAGACTTAATTGGATATGATAGTATTGAGGCCCAATGGTGACTGTATATGTAGACATATAGTACATGAGAGACACAAGTGGGAAACCCTAGACTAGGAGACTATGGTAATACCCTTGACTGTTATACCTTAGCAAGAAAAGTACATGTTTGACCAATGCTGAGTGGTAATAATTTAGCTATTGTCTACCTTTTGTCCTTTTGTTTCAGTTGAATCTTTCTTATCTTAGTTTTTTACCTCAATAACTAAATCTCTTATTACTAGTTTATGATGCCTTGCTAACACCTACCCATTTTCTGTATCAGCGCCATTGTTACCTTGATCTTGACACAATAGAAGGCAGGGTGAATGATTTGCTCAGATTTTTTCCCTATATAAACCAAACAAATCCGTGGATATCTTCTGCAGTTCCATCAGCAAAAGATTTATGGCAGCTGCCTGGGATACAGATGACAAACACTAATGTCTATCATAATAGAGTTGCCCCTGCTTTTACTAATTTGCCTGCACGTTCAGGAGACGTACCTCCACATACTGTTTTCACTTCTCAGAGTAAGTTGGGATTATGAGCTCTACTTTTATATCTATCAACATACCTTTAAATTTATCGTTATTCGTTGGCTATATTTTGGCAGGATATGTACCACAGAATCACAACATGGCCACTGCTAATTTTGCTCTAGTTGAAAGGCCTGAAAGCTTTATGAGCACCATAGTTGCTCCATCTGTGTCAGGACTTCCTAACTGTATGTCAGGCCTTGGTCGGATTGATAGCGCTGGATTACAAAATTGCTATTCAAAGGACCATTTTCCAGGTAAATTATCTCACACCCCTTGCCTTGCATATTTGATTAGAAATGACCATTTCTACTTCACAAATTTGGTTTGTTCATCTCATTCAAATGGTATGAGCAAATTTTGCCAGGTGATGCTTATCATGTTGATAGTCCACAGCCGTCTATGTCTGGGAGTTCCAGTCCTTTATCCTCCGTGTGTGATCCAACCACAAGTTCGGGTGCAATGCTAAGATCATCATTGGACTCTACCTCTAAAGCAAGTGGGCAAAAACTCTTTACCGGTGATGGACTATTGTTTCAACAATACGGAGAACATGAGAAAGAGTTAGATGGTGCATGGAGCGACCCAGCAGAGAAGGCAGTTCACCCAAATAGGACAAGTCAAAGCAATGAAATGTATCTGAAAGGAGAATGTGGACCTGACACATTCATGGGAATGAAAGAAAACTATTGGCACACCTTGGACTCTAGAGATTCGTGCAGGCAGATATACTCAAATTTAAGTACACTCAATGCTCAGTATCATTGTTCCATGTCTGATTGTGATCCTTGTGACCCTGAGAGAGAAATTGTTGAGAGATCTGAACAGACATCGAATAGCACAGTATCAAAGCCAGCTTCACCTATTTCTGATGAATCTTCTGGCAAGCGTCCAGCAAAACGCCTGAAGGCTGATGCTCCCAGTCTTGTCAATGTCAATCAAGTAGAGAGTCCAAAGGAGCAAGAACCTGTTGTGAATGAGAATCATGTATCTGGTGGTGAAACAGTAAAATTGGAAATCAACACAGAGTTACCTGCAAAGTCTCCTTGCAGTTCATCGGGAGACATTAATGCTGCCAGCAATAATATGCTTGAACCAGATAGGGAAGGTGCACCTAACACAGAGATTGTTAAGGAAGACGAATTGTACTGTGCAAAGGGTGACACTGAGATGAAAGAGGCTAAGACAGTTGCATTGGATCAGACATCAAGAGGGGTCAATTTAAGTTCAAGGCGAAAGAGAGGGGCTTCCATACTTTATGCATTAGCTGCTGAGGAGCTTAGAGATCACATGAGTAGTCTAATAAACCAGCATACTTGTCTGGTGAGTGGATAACCCTTTCAATCTCTTGTGTTTTCTGTGACTTCGTTTGATCCTGTAGAATCAACATATTATACTGCCAAGCAGCTAGATAGTTGTATAATAATCACACTCATGGCTATTATATGACTGTCTAAAGTCTAATCACACTCATGGCTATTACATAACTGTCTAATGGCTTGGCGGCATAGTACATTGATGCTACAAGATCAAACCAGAATGTTGCTCTTGACTTATCCATGTTTAAGCATATAAATTTTCTTCCACTCAGATTGGATCACTTGTATCATTTAGTATTTGAACTTAACTTTTCTTCTTTTTTTTTTCAGAGCAAGGTGGCATCTCAAGAAGTCCCATCAATTGATGGATTGCCTGATCAGAATACATGCAGTTTATGTGGGATGGAGAGGCTTCTTTTTGAACCTCCTCCACGATTTTGCGCTCTCTGTTTCAAAATAATAAATTCTGCCGGGTGCTATTATGTTGAAGTTGAAAATGGAAGTGAGAAAACTTCTATATGTAGCAAATGCCACCATCTTAGCAGTTCAAGAGCTAAATATCAAAAGAAATTTAATTATGCAGAAACAGATGCTGAGGCTGAATGGGTAATGTTCTTTTCATATGTCAAGTTATCCTTATGTCTCTCTTAAATTCTCATCGATTGTTTGCTTGCATTTTTCAGTGGGTCCAGTGCGACACGTGCAAAGCTTGGCAGCATGAAATCTGTGCTCTTTTTAACAGAAAGTGTGAAGGGGCAAAGGCTGAGTATACTTGCGCAAAATGTTTTCTGAATGAAAAGGATAGTGGAGATATTCAGGCACTGGAGTCATCCACTGTTCTTGGGGCACAGGAGTTGCCAAGAACTAAGCTAAGTGATCATATTGAGCAAAGACTTTCAGAGAGGCTTGAGCAGGACAGACAACAGAGGGCAAGTGCCTCTGGAAAAGTTGCTGAAGAGGTATTTATTATACACACTAATGACAAAAGAAATTATTAAGGCTCATTCATACCTGCTACTAGTGATGTGTCTAGTCATGTTAAGTCCCTGTAAATCTTATTCTTATTCCCATTTTCTATATCCTTTGGTGTTCTACTGAGCCTTTTATTCTCTTGTTGATCGCATAAAAGTGTTAATCTTTTTACTATAACGTTCAATGTTGGTCCAAGAAATCAGTACTGAACACCACTGCACTCAAAATCTATTTCATTTTTGTTTCTTTATATAATCACACAGTTTTTTTTTTGTTAATATGTATCTTGGCGTGGCATTGGCGATGCACATTAATTTGCTTGATGATGCATCAGAATTCTATTAAGTAGTAATACTTAAACAAATAGACTGCTTTACACATTATTTCTTTTTGACAGTATTATTGAGACTGTTTTGCTTGCATTGCGTTTCTTTGGACATCTGGAAAGGATGCTCAACACACGAGTCCTTGTAGTTTTTAACCCATTAAATTCATGTAGCTATCCAGGTTTTGTTACAATCCCATCCAAACCTGGGAACATTAGAATTTTGGAAAAATATTGTGATCATTAATGTTTTTTCAAATAAGACTACACACGTGTTCTTAGAATAATCAGACTGTATGTTGGTTGTAATTTTATGTGCTTCAGTCTAGGAACTGCATTGCACACTGATGTCAACTCAACAGAAGGTTTGACTTTTGTTGTCTGTGCTCCAATTTTAGGTACCAGGTGTGAAAGGTCTTACAGTTAGAGTAGTTTCTTCAGCTGAAAGATTACTACAAGTCCAACCACGGTTTCGTGATTTTTTTAAACAAGAGAAGTATCCTGGGGAATTTCCATACAAATCGAAGGTACATGATGGTTGACTGATTCACCAATATATCCTATTTTCTCTATCTCGTATTAATTTCTGTGTTTTACACAGGCCCTTCTCTTGTTTCAAAAGATTGAAGGTGTGGATGTTTGCCTGTTTGCCATGTATGTACAAGAGTATGGTTCAGATTGCCCATCACCAAACCAAAGACATGTTTATCTTGCATATATCGATTCTGTCAAATATTTCCGGCCTGAAATCAAATCTGCAAGTGGAGAAGCTCTCCGCACCTTTGTGTATCATGAAATTTTGGTATGAGAGTTCCAAATCATGAAATAGATTTGCTTTACTTGCACAAATAATTTTATGTTTCTAGAATCTAATTGTTCTAATGCTTATTTAGATTGGCTATCTGGACTACTGCAAGAAACGAGGATTTGTAAGCTGTTCCATATGGGCTTGCCCATCTACGAAGCGTGATGATTATGTTTTATATTGTCATCCAACAGTACAAAAGATGCCCAAGTCTGATAAGCTTCGAAGCTGGTTTGTCTTTCTAACATGATATTGATGACTGAGAACTAATATTATTCTATATGGCCCTTAATCTGTCAGTTTTATTTATAATTTTAGGTACCAGAACTTAATCAAGAAGGCCGTTAAGGAGGGTGTTGTTGTGGAGCGTAATACACTCTCTGACTTCTTCCTTCAGCCTACAAATGAGTGCAAGGCAAATATTTCAGCAGCTTGCTTGCCATATTGTGAGAACGATTTCTGGCCTGGAGAAGCAGAGAGGCTCCTTGAGAAGAAAGATGATAATACTTCACAGAAGAAAGAGACACAGGTAGAAAGGCTCTTGCGTATTCACAAACGCGACGAAAGAAAAGGAAACCTTGAGGATATTTTGCTTGTGCACAAGGTTAGTTTGTTTTATTTAATATCTTGCCTTCCAGCATTTCATGGGAACCTAGCTTCTTATTTTTCATTGTTTCCAGCTTGGAGAAAGGATGCGCACCATGAAAGAAGATTTCATTATGCTTTGTCTGCAACAGTTTTGCAAGCACTGTCACCAGCCTATCGTATCTGGCAAAAGTTGGGTTTGCACTAGCTGTAAAAATTTCCATCTTTGTGACAAGTAAGCATTTCTTCTGATCACAGTTCTCTTTTTTTACTCTGCTCAAAAAGTTGTCTAAAACTTTGATGGCGATATAGGATGGCATCATGATCGTTTATTTGCCAACTAAAAACCAAGGATTAGTTTTTGTACACTTAGCTAACTTTGATCAGTAAGGCGGCAATTATTTTGTTTATTGATTGTACTGGTTTTCATAGGTGTCATGCAGTGGAGCAGAATACAGCACAGAATGACAGGCATCCGACCAACACAAAACAGAAGCATGCATTTCAAAGAGTATGTAGGCAAATTTCATTTCTTGGCTTGATTTTTTTTTTTCAATCAAATAAGTTGACTACTGCTTATATTCAATAAATGCATGATGGATCAATATACTAACCATAGTGGCTAACTGTCTGACAGATGGAGGTAGAACCTCTTCCGGAGACTGATGATGGAGATCCGACAATGGAAAGTAAGTATTTTGACAGCAGGATAGATTTCCTGAAGCATTGCCAAGACAATCAATTCCAGTTTGATACCCTCCGGCGGGCAAAGCACTCTACAATGATGATTCTGTATTATCTACACAACTCGACCTGCTTTGCTTGCCATCGTGCTGTGGATCAATGCTTGGTGTGGCGGTGCCTAGAGTGCCTGGGCTGCACCTTTTGTGATCAATGCTATAAACAAAGTGGTCAAAGTTTGCATAGTCATGAATTAAGGAGGATTCACACTAGTGAAACTTTGCAGAAGCACACTCTACAGGTACTCCTTTTAAATTAGCAACTGGACCTTCTAAATATCTTGTTGTGAAATTTTTATCTCTGCAGCCGCTTCTGGCATTCTTTTGTTTTGGTGTTCTTTCCATAAGATGGTTTTGAGCATCGGTGGCAGATATCATGTGGACTGCACCATCATTCTTAGAAACAAAAGTTTGTTCAAATGATTTTTCTTTCAGAAGTTATATGTGAAAGTTGCAGTTGCATATTCTGTAGTGTGAAGGTGTTAATCTTTCTGTCAATTACTTCTGTCCACATAAATCAGATCTGATTCTATTGCTCTTGGGTCTTGGCTTCGATACATGATAATTCTGTGTTCTTATGAATCTTGTGCATGTTTTCAAAGCAGGATTACATTGATGGCCTTGTGCACGCATCGAGGTGCTATGATCCTCGTAACTGCACCCATCCAGTTTGTTTAACCCTGAAGAAATTGTTCTTCCATGGTGTACGATGTGGTATCCGTGCCCGCAATTGGAGTGGTTGCAACAAGTGTGTCTTTATGTGGAAACTTCTGCTTTGCCACTCAAAAGATTGCAACGATGTTGACTGTATGGTTCCTAGATGCAGGTAAAACCATGGCTCATTTGAACTATTCAGCACTTCTCTCTTGAAATACATCTGCATTGCTTGATAGGTCCTCCTTCACCCGTTAGCTCACCCATAAGTGTTTTGTGATCCTTGTAGGGATATAAAGGCATACATAGCTGAAAAGTTGAAGCTTGTTGGTCCTGTGTTGTAGCAGGCCATATGGTCAGAAGCCGTCTTCTTGTATAATCTAGTACTGGATTACCCTCCCTCCTTAGCCGGTAAAATTTGTTGATGAAAGTGCAATAAACTGCGGTTGGCCATCGCTGGTGGATGGAACTGCAAATAAAGCGGTGGCTTGGTGGTGCTGGAGAAGTGGCCGGCTTCATGTTCTGTCGGTTTCCCTGGCGTTGGTAGAGAAGCTTACAATCTGACATTGGTTTTAGTGTCCGTACATACCATGTACATATGGTCTGTCTCCTTTGCAACTCATAGGTGTACCAACAGAAATAGGTGGTTCGGTTTTAATTTCTTTGTCAAAGTTCTGTTCCAGAATGTGTCGAACAAGGCCATTTTTGTTAATTGGTCCAGTGCTGTGGCGGCATCGAAAATTCAATGTGTGTAGTCACCCTTCCTCTGTTCACGGATAGTCTGACTATCATGAGAAGAATGTGCTGTAACCTTTTGTAGGTCGTAAATGCTCTACGATCTACAAAAGGTTATATATTTCTCATGATTTATTTCCCCGAGGAAATTAAATTTTCTCTCAAGCTGATGCGCAGTGAACCCGGTGGCAGTTGTGTTCTCAGTTCCAAAACCCAAACAACATGCAACCAAACTGAGGACAGCTCACATGATCCCCTCGGCCCCGGCGAATTGTTGAAACCATAAATTCCAATATTAGGATCATTTCCTTGTCAATGAAAAACATAACATCCAGAAGGAAAGGAGGCAGCAAAGCAGGCTGCATTAACAGAGCACCTTGCCACGGAGGAGCAGTAGTGTGCCGCAGCCGGTGCTTTTCCCTCCGGAGTGGAAAAGGACTAAATGAGGAGCCGAGGGCCCTGTGTGCCGCAGCCGGTGCTTTTCCCTCCGAAGTGGAGGCCAACTTGGGTCTAGTTGATGCAAGTTCCATTCCCTAAAAAAAATGATGCAAGTTCCGTTCCCATGCAAGTTCCATGGTACTAATTCTACTACTTTATCAAAGTTATAATTTCATTTCACATAAAATATGTTTATATCTATACTAAAATGGGTTGTATACAAGTTGTTCTTCGTAAAAAAAAACTAGAATTTTTTAAGCATCTTTTTCTTTATATGATTTTTTAAAGATATATACATTCTTATGAATAAATAGGGATTTTTTAACATTCAGGACCTTACTTTATATTAAAGTTGCAGGTTTTGATCGTTGCCATCTGAAATTTTTGGTAACGATAATAATAACTCATTAAACAAAACTACAAACCTAGCGAAATCTAATTTGTGTTGGCACGAAGACAATTAACAAGCATTTCTATAGGAAGACAATGACAAAATTTAATACTTCATGATATAAAGACAATAATAAAATACAAAAGTAACAATTTACTTGTGTGGTGTTATAAGGTGTTGTCGAAAGTCATCTAAAATTTAAAGCACCTAAAATATAGGAAAAGTGGAATAAATATCTAGCCTAGCTGGTGGACAAACAGTTCCACAGAACGATTCTGATTCACCAGCTTAAACAGTTATTGAAAAAAAAAACTAAATTTAAAATATTTTTGCGAGAATGTAGGTTCCTATTGAACAGGCATCTAAGTCATGACACGTGTCATGACTAACGGGACTTGAGTTTGTTAGAGGATAAGAGTTTTAGCAAAGTTTAGGATATATAAACCCAATTCTTAGATAAAAAATTTAATTAGCGTCTATTCGCCTGCCCTCTGATCGTCTTTTGGGTGCTTGTGCTAAAAGTGCTAAAACTAGAGGATCGATCAAGTCACGCTCACTCAATGGGCTACCTTGTAAACAGCACATGACCGATTATTTCCATGTAAAAAAAAACAATGATTTTCCATTGAAAATTTAGGAAAAAAAGAAGAATAATGTAAACGACGATTATTTGCATCCTCGTGGCTAACTATTGTTTGATTAGCAGCTGATTAACAAGCAACAAATTAATTAAAGCACCACCGATCTATCTATCGCGCGCGTGTTTCACAAGCACCTGAGCAGAGTTAGCTCTTTGGCCGCCGACGGCGAGGACTCGAACTCGCCGCCGGCGCTGCACTGCTCCATCTGCTGCCACCCCTGCCGGCCCAGGCTCATCTCCAGGCTAGGCGGCGTCGCAAGCGGTAGTCCCAGTCCCAGCACGCTGACGCCGTCGTCGCTGCAGTATTGCTGGTGGAGCCACTCCGACCTGGAGACCGCCGTGTCGCCGCTCGTGTTGTTCGGCGACGGCGGCCGTCGTTGGACGCCGCCGCCGCGTCCCGCGTGGTGGTCGTCATGGGGTGGCGTCTCCCGAGCCTCGTCGTCGACGAGGCGATGATGAACAGCGATGATGGCATCTTCTCCCCCGTGATGGCGGTCGACGTTTTCTACAACTACATTCAGTCCCTGAATGTACATACGTTCCAATATAATCATCTCCAAGTAATTTAGGTGTTCAGGCGAACTCTGAGCATATATCATTTTCGTACGAGAAAAAAAAATAATATGTTAAATAAAATGATTTAGACAGTAAAGCAGCTGGATATACTATAGATAGCAACAACATTTGCATGGCTCCGATCCAAGAAGGACAGTGGTACTTGCACTTGAATGAAGCACCTGATCGATGTATAATACCTGGTGCTGGTGGTGTCTTTGCTCCGTCATCAAGAGGCCATCAGCTGGTGCCACTGGCTCATGATCAGCTGCAGGCTGGAGGCTGCAGCATGGCGCGCGCGAAGGCTGCAGCATGATCACTTGGTGGCTGCAGCTCTGTTGACGACGATGCTGGACTTGCGCCTGGCATTGGACTTGGATCCAAGCACAACCAGCTGCTGCTGCTGCTGCGGCGTCATCTTGATGATGCACCGGCTGCTGCTCTCCTGGAGACCGTGACCTCCTGCAATGCACACATGCCTCGCTCATGAGTACTACTTTATTAGTCGTTGTGACCATGTTAGTTAGTTAATCACGGATTCACGGTACGTAATTCCGCGAACAAGTTCGTGTTCGTGTAACTAGAGATGGTATTCCTGGCTCTTTCAACGTAACTTATTATATAGTACAGAGCTCTGTTGGCTTGGGCTTATCAGTCAAAATAAATGTTTTTAAATATTATCACAATAAATCAGTATTATACAAAATCAACGTTTACTTTTTAGCTAGCTCCAGCAAACAGATCATATATATCAGGGTATCTAGCTAGATGCTAATCAGTAAAGAAAGGGTATCTAGCTAGCTAGGTGCCGGAGGCCGAGCGGGGGACAAGCATTCTGAATCCTGATGAGCTAGCACATCCATCTATCGATATATAGATCGATCATGCATTGCAGCTGCAGCGCTAGATAGATTAGATAGTGCTGCCAAGTGGCTTGTCCATGCTCGCCACTAGACAAGCTGGAGTATTCGTCAAGATCGAAGCACGCGCGCGCGCGGTGGTCAATGCCAATGGATGGAGTCGCCCCTTGTCTTGTTGCGCCCGTCGCATGCGAGATTCCACCGGCACGGCGCCGCGGCATGGCATGGCATGCACTGATGGCCCTGGCCGACCGGGCCAGCATCATCACCCAGAACCCAGCAGAGGGACAATTGATCGGTATGCATGCATGGATCTGATCTGTTGAATATCATGATGATATCGTCGTCTATCTAGCTAGCTAGAGCCACCTGATCATATCGATCCATCGGCCGGCCGCCCAGCAGGCCCCCAGCCACGACAAAAACAGTTGTAGCGGCCAGCTGGTAGACGAGATGCATGCATGCATGCCTAACCGTACGCACCTGCATGCGTGCTGGGGGCTGGGGCTTCAACACTGCGGCCTGCGAATGAAAAAGGGTCTTCTTCCATCATGAGTTCATGACGCTTCCTCAACTGCATGCAGTGCACTGTTTGATGCATGCATGCAACCGCTTACACGTAGGAGTACGCCTTTAATCCTCGGGCCAGCCAGCTAGCTAGAACTCCATTAATTTAATTTTATTTTCTTTTCGTACCTACTCCCTCCGTCTCAAAATAAGTGTCGTTTTTGACTTTTTGAAATCGACGTTTGACCATTCGTCTTATTAAAAAAATTTACGAAAATATAAAAAATAAATAAATCAGATTAAAGTACTTCTAATAATGAATCATTTCATAATAAAATAATTAATTTTTTCACAAAATTCTTGAATAAGACAAATGATCGAAAGGAAAAGGTCAAAATCCTAAAACGACACTTATTTTGGGACGGGGGAGTATATACCTTTAATAGTAAACAAAGACTATAACATTCGAACTGAGCCCCAGATCAATTTTGTTCAACTTCGTTGCAACTTGTCAAGGTGTTTGGGATAGTTTTTTTAAAAAAAAGACAGCCTTACTCTCTCTCTCTCTCTCTCTCTCTCTCTCTCTCATTTCTATCTAAACATCTATAGCTCCATTAATTCCAGATCCATCAAAACATAAATCTAGCTAGCTCCCAGATTCATGAGTTCCATTGAAAAAAGTGCTTTGAAACTCATGTTGGTGTTTAGATATACCCCCATAAACTTTATACCCCATCATATCGAATGTTTGGACACAAACATATAGCACTAAATATAGATAAAAATAAAACTAATTAAACAACTTGCATTTAAATCGCGAGATGGATCTTTTGAGTCTAATTAGGCAATGATTGGACACTTTATTGCTAAAGTTAGCACATGTGTACAATACCCAAAAACTTTAAACCCCGTGGTGACTGTTCCTTCGTATGTCCGCGCACACCGCATTTGAGCCCTCGGCCCGCCCTAGTCTGATGACCCCCCACTGCTGCTCTTATCCCTGGTCGTATCGTGCCGGCAACCCTACCTTCTTGCTCCCTACATCCTTCGAATGTGTCTATAGGAAGATGAAGTTCTTGTGTGTGTGTTCTTGGATTTATTTATGCTCAAGCTAAAAACAAACGTTGATTTTGATTGATGTTGATTTATTCTGAGAGTAAAACATTGTTCAAAAGACGTTAATTTTGGCTGATAAGCTTGTGAACGGGTGGGCATGCATGCTCTTTCTTAGAGGGTGTTTAGTTAGGTGAAAATAGGGTGAAAAGTGTACTGTAGCACTTTCGTTTGTATTTGACAACTCTTGTCCAATCATGGCCTAAGTAGATTCAAAAGATTCATCTCGAGCTAGCTAGATAAAAAGTACAAACATGCAACAACTGCTACTTCATTTAGGTCCTGTTTATTTCCCAAAATTTTTTCCCAATCCCCATCACATCAATTCCCTGTGGGAAGTAGCACCCTTCTTCTTCCTCCTGTTGTGTTGTTGTCCGAAAGAGTCCATAATACTCCGTCATAAAATAAGTGTAGCTATAGTACTCATATCAGTCAAACTTTTTAAATTTTGACTAGGTTTATATAATGGGAAATTTTACAATGGTTGGGGAAGCGTTAGGAAGCGTTGTCTGTATCTATGATCTGTGGGTCCATAAGAGGTAAGGCGTTGAGAGGTGTCAACGAGGGAGGCGTTGCTGTGTCTATGGTGAGTGGGCCAATATACGTCGTGACGCCTCTTGATGCCTTCAAATTTGGACTTTAAAATGAAAGAGGGGTAATTGCTTTTTCGTAGTTACTTTTTTTGTCATGGATAAAATGGTAAATCAATAATTGTAATAAAAATAATATTTAGATTAGTATAGTTAGGTTGTAATATAGTTAGATAATGAATGTTTTTGGTCTTGTTATGGTTCGTTCGCCGCCGCCGTCCATCCCCGACGGGGAACCCGGCACTGAGAGGCCGAGAAGCCATGTCCCATCGATTCACAACCAGATAAAATCAAATCGAGGCAAGAAAAGCTAAGAAATAAAAAATGAAGTAGGAACAGTAGGACTAGGGGATCAATTCGTTGGCAGAATCTCCACCAAAGTTTCCTCCATGGATCAATCGAGCCTGGATCTAGCAAGTGGTTGTGAGAGCCACGGAGGGCGCTCGGATGCGGAGCTGCAGAGGGCTTCAGGTGGAGCTGTAGGGGGCGCTTGAATGTGAGACGAGAAGGGGCAGAGCCGTGGGGATGCAGGTCAGATGGACGGAGGAGCTAGCAGCGCGCGGCAGCGGTGGCTACAGAGAGTAGGTCGGCGAGGGCTAGGGCGAGGGGACGGCCTCCAGTCGACTTCGCGGCCGGAACCGGGGGCGGGGGTGTGGGTGGGGTAACTTGGCGATGTGCAATGACGGTACTGCCCTTCGATAAATAAAATCAGCACAAATAACTATTTAGCGGAAGCGTTGAAAAGCGTTAGGAAGTATTCCCAACCTTTGTAACATGTCCCTTATATAATATATTAGCAATATTTGACTAGGTTTATAGAATTTATTAGCAACATTATTATCTATAAATACTAATTTTATATTATAAATAATAATATTTTTCTTGTATATATTTAGTCAAGGTTAAAAGTGCCAATACATGAAGCACTCTAGCTCAACACTTAATTTTTTGGGGATGGAGTATCTCTAACTGCTACGTACGTGAATAATTTGGGCTGGTTGCAACTGGGTATATGGTCGTCTGGATGTTTATGGGGGTTGGTTAGAACTTGTTCCAGGCACTTACAGCTTGTTCCAACTGGTTGGAACTTGGTTTCGATGTTGATGAGGTTGGATCCAAACTGTTGGAATTTATTGGGGTCTAGGCTTTGTTGGGAGCTAGTTGCGACTAGACGGAGTATATTCGGAATCAGGTTTGGGGAACCATTAGGGCTTGTTCCAACTGATTGGAACTCGGGAGGGATCTAGATGACCAAGACTGGATCTGATTGTTTTGAGTGGTTACATGGCGTGTTCTGGGTCACAGTTGGTTTTCAACTAGGTTGTAACTAGTTGGAACCGAGTTACAACCAATTTGTAGCTCAGGAAGGGACATGTCATGTTGGCCACATGGGAATTGCGCGCTAGGACGATGGCACATTCTCTATATGAAATACACCTGGGCATCAAAACAGTTGGATTGGCTCTTATGTCCATAAACTTCTCCGAATATTCTCCCCCCAATGCCTGAGGTGTTTTATTTGACCATTAGGGAAATTTTGGTTTCTTGTGGTGGCTAAAATAAAAGATGAGGAATGTCACTTTGTATGTTGTGTTGCCTAAATTTGAGGAATGATCGAAAACATGATGCTTGATTGTTACTATTTTCTTTCCTTGGACTTAGAAGTACTCCCTGTGATCTAGGAAGGATACAATTCTAGATCTAATCCAAGTCAAACTATAACTTTAAATTTGACTTAGTTTATAAAAATAGTATCAACATTTATGACTTTATATAGATATATACACAAAATAAAAATATATTCCACGTTAAAATGATTTATATACTAGTATGTATAATATGTTAAATATTAGTACCTTTTTGTATAAGTTCTATCAAGCTTAAGAAGGTTCGACTAAATACTATAAATTAAGTCCTTTCGAGGACGGGAGGGGTTGCAAGAACTAGGTACTAAACTATCATGAACCACTAGTAATGAAAATAAATAAAACCTTAGACCAAATGACACTCAGCTAGAAGCCTAGATCACATCCAGTCCAAACCAACTGTCATCGATCAACTAAAATAATGCAGTCAAATTCCTCTAGATCCTGGCATTACAATTGACTAGTAGTTTCCATATATTCATATCCCCAGAACACAGAGGGCATGCATGCATCCATATGCAGGAGTACAAAATAAAATGATCACAATGGCGTGAATGCGCTCACACACCACGTCCATATGAACCCTCCAAATGCAGCAAAGTAGCTGGATGCAGACTTGCAGACACAAAGACCAAGAGAGACGGAACAAAACAATGAAAACATGCGTCCATATAAATACTCAGATTTACACCTATATATAAGTACTTATTTACTGATCGGTAGTACATACTAGAATAAATTATTCTGAGAACAAATGCAGCAGTGCAAACCTATCAGTATCATTGTTGTTGAAGGTAGGTATGGTGTTGACTGAGTTGTTGCTGTTGAAAACATCGAAGCCATCCCCTTCACCAACACCGGTTCTGAGAAGGACCATGTCTCTGGCATGGGCATGGCCATGGCCTGCAACACACATGATACATGCACAACTCTCATCATGTTGCAAAACTACAAAACACACGTACTCCCTCTATATAGGATTTAGATGTCGTTTAGGATAACGATACGGTCCTTAAAGCTTGACTTTGGCTTCATATTTCTATACAAATATTTATTAAAAAATAATATTTGTATATTTTTATGAAAATATATTTGAAGACAAATCTATTTATATAGTTTTCATATTTCTAAACTCACCAATTTAAAATTTATTCATGATTTATATTACCAATGTTTAAACAAAACATTTTCCAAAACAATATTCTTTTCCTATACGGAAGAAGATTATATGGATGACACATACAGCGCCTGTGATACAAGCTTACTCCATACAGTATGTTGTAAAAAGGATACGACTTTAGAGTAGTACTACCAAGTTAGACTATCCGAAGTTTAACCAAATTTATATAAAAAGATACTTCCTTCGTCCTAAAATAAGTGTTATTTTTGACTTTTTGAAATCGACGTTTGACCATTCGTTTTATTCAAAAAATTTGCGAAAATATAAAAATAAACAAATCATGGTTAAAGTACTTATAATAATAAATCATTTCATAATAAAATAATTATTTTTTTACAAAGTTTTTGAATAAGATGAATGATTGAAAGGAGATAGTCAAAATCCTAAAACGACACTTATTTGGGATGGAAGGAGTACTGATATTATCATCCTAATAAATAAGTATAGTTAATTAGATTCATTGTTATGAACTATATTTCTATAATACATATCTTTAGAGTCATATATACACATTGATACCATTTTATAAATTTAGTTAAGGTAGTTTGACTTTGATAGGATCTAGAATTGTAATTTTTAAAGAATGGATATATTGTACTCTCCCATTCCTTTTTATGGGTCGTTCTTACTTTTTAAAAAACAAATTTATTTATATTTATAAAAATATATTAATATTTATAATATATAATTAATATCATTAGATAGATCGTTGGATCTATTTTTATAATAAATTTATTTAGAAATATAAGTTTACTAGTATTTTCTATAAATGTTAAAGTAAAAGCAAGCAAACCAACGACAAATAACAATAAGGGGACGAGGGAGTATACAGTAGCTATGACTGTGCAAGCCAATAATTTAGCACTGTTTGCGACAAGATATTGAATTGATGGCCGACTCAGACCACGGGCAGTGTACTAGAACATTACTCCCTCTCCGTCCCTTTACATGTGTCGTTTTTGGTTTTTTATCATAAGTTTGACTAGATTTTTATAGATATTGCGGACAACATTCATATCTCTAAATAAATTTATTAAAAAACTAGATTAAAAGATCTATCTAATGATATCAACTATGTATCACAAATATTAATATTTTTTATATAAAATTAATCGAAGTTATTTCTTGAAAAGCGAGAACGATAAATATTTAGGGACGGAGGGAGTATGGTCTAGGCAATATGTGTTAATCAATCCCTTACCTGCTACACATGATCTTTCTGTGCCCTTCACTGTTCTGTACATCTGCAGGAAAGAAAAGGAACATATAATGGCATGTTTATTCCTTGTGTGCCATATGGTTTAGTCTCGGAGCATGTGTAATAATGAAGTTAAATAGCCGTGTGATGCATATATATTGTTTAAAACATATGGAGGACAGAAACGACAATATATAGCTACTTGATACTCCATCAGGTAGCAACATGAAGGTATCAAAACAAGCCGTAAACATGTCACATTTCTTTTCAGCTCTAGTCAACTGGTGATCAAGATGACGTACTATCAGTGAAAGTGTTTTGAGTGGATAGTCATGCATGTTTACATGCTGGTAAAAAGAGGAGAGAGAAGCTAGTATACTATAGCCTTGCCTGCAGGTGGCTCTTGACATGTGCTAGTGTAAGATCCTTCACGTTCATCAGTTCCAATACTGACTTTGGTGTTGCTCCTGGAAGATGCAGCAAAAAAACAAATCGAAGGAAGTTTCAGAACCAAATATATGCACATGCATGCATGGAAGGAAAAAAAAATTCAAACCGAATAAACTCAGCTTGCACAAAACCATGTGACTATTGCATAATATTATATTTTTATTTGGAATGAGTGGAGGATAAAAAAAAATTAAGGATGATACGTTTGTTGAGAGTTGAGACAGCGAATAAAGGAAGAAAAAAAGAATTGAAGATCTGAGTTACTATGTGCTATATAAAATTTCCCATGCAATCCTTAAACATATATAGATGTAGCTAAAAAATAATAAAATAAAATGCATGATGCAAGCTTAAATCATCTTCATCAAATCATTTATTTAATTATTAGTCTTCGCAAGGCGCCAAGAGGTACCGTACTAAAGCTGTAACTTAGATTTTGACACTTAGGCAAAAACAAGAGTACCCTATTATTAATTAATAACCTTCCTCTCGTAAAAGGAAAGTATATAGACATTTTTTTAGAATCAGGAAAACTTCAAGGAAGACCGACCACACCTCCGATCGATAAGAAGAACTCCAAGAGAATTAACAGCAAAGGCAAGATCACCAACGACGACAATTCCATGAAAGAATTAATTCTTGGCAGCGCTAATTAATTGGTGCTCTGAATTTAACATACTCTCGTGGCCGCCAAGGAGCTCGACGGCGTGCACGAAGTGCGCGTGCAGCGCGGTGGTCCACCGCATCCGCGGCGCCCTGGAGCTTCTCCTCCCGCCGCCGCCGCCGGCGGCGGTGCCGGACGAGCTCTTCTTGAACCCGTGGGCCGTCTGGCTCGGCTGGTGCAGCTGGCGCCGCTGCACCTGGAGGTTGTGCTCCTGCACCGCCGCGTCGTCCACCTTCTTCTTCCTCGCGGCTGCGGCTGCCAGTACCGTGTCGTCGTCGAGCTCCAGCCCCAGCAGCAGCCTCGGCTCCGGTGGCATCTCGACGGCGCCGGCCGGTGGCGATGGAGGGCTGATGTGGAGGGAGAGATCAGGAACTGCTGTCGTCGTCGTCGTGCTCATGGTAGCAGTCAGCAGTGGGTGGCCGGGTCGGGGTTTGTTGCAACGTCGACGACGGTGAGCTGAGCTCTTCTTCTTGTTTGTTCCAGGCTGAGGAGGAAGGAAGAGAAAAGCTTGCAGAAGAGAAGAGGTAGTGCTAGTGGTCGGCTCGGGTGGAGCGATTAGGTCATGAGTGGCATATCATTCTTGTATTGTATGGGTGTTTGCGTTTGAGCCTGTGATGAACTGATGATGGAGGAGGGGATCGAGAGAGTAGTAGAGAGCTAGCTAGAGAGAGAAGATGATGCTGTCCTAGCTAGAGGTAGGGATGGTGATAGCTAGAGAGATAGAGAGAAGAGAGAAGATGGGTGATGGGATTGGCAGTGCCCCAGCTCCCAGGTAGCAGCAGCTAGGGGAATAAAATGAGAGAGAGAGAGAGAGAGAGAGAGAGAGAGAGAGAGAGAGAGAGAGAGAGAGGCCGGGTAGTAGGAATAATATAGCCATAGCAGGATATGGCTGGATCAGCACTTCAGCAGGTTGCATGAAATGGGAAAGGGGAGACAGAGAGCGGTTGGGAGTGTGACATGCTCTAACGGATCTGACTGTGAGCGCCATGCATCTCACTATGCAGTATTTATTTCCCGTTTTCCATTGAATTGACCAAGACAGGAGAAGCACAGTAATCAGCTGGTGAGTTTTATATTGAAATGGAGAACAGAGGAAAGAAGAGAGAAATAGGTTGCAACTTTACCTTCCGCTTATGCACAAGAACAAGAAACTTTGTGAGAGAAATATAGATGAGCTAGCTAGGTTGATTGGTGTGCTGTAAGTCTACAATCAACTAATAGAGGAGGGGGCGTATTATTAGCCCTGTTCTTAGGGGCCCTTTCTTGCATGTACAATCTTAGTCAACACTATTCATGCATATCATTTTTAACATGTATAATTTGTATAAGTGGCAAGAGCTCGAAAAATCGAGCGGTTCTTATCACAACCGTTCTTTGTAGCACAAGTTTTTAAATGTTGTTGTTCATCAACTTATTTTCTAGCAAATTCTCTCTCAAAACTTACCTGGTACTAGCCCTTGTTTAGTGGGGCTTTCGGTCTCCGCTTGTGCTACTATAGTGGGAGGTGGTAAAACCATGCATAAAACGTGCATAGTTTCGCTAGCTTTAATCCTCATCTTTTGTTGGTTGATATTGTGCCAAAGAGGAAAATTCTCCACACTATAGTGCCGAACAGTGTTGGTATAGTGCTTTTGTAGGTGTAGCTGAAGCCGACGAGAGCAGTACCAAATAAACCCTTATTGGAATTGTCATTCTTAAGATACTCTTTCTTATACAGCAATCAAAACCTCAGGACTCGTTGTTGTTGAGACGTGGATTGGGTTCAGCTATGAATAAACTTGCAAAGGCACGACGAAAGTTGCACAGGCTGCATTATTATGTAAGTAATACACTTGAGACATGAGTGTTACAATCAGGTGATCGTGCAGTTATCAAACAAAAAGTTGGCATACAAGGTAAAACAAGAAATGGAAATAAACAAGGCAAATTATGAAATAATACTACCTAAATATATCTCCATGACTCCATCTTATCGATCTGCTGCCTATATACGCAACGACCATGCATGCATGTATATAGCTAGGTGCAACATTAATTTGTGCCCTAACCAAGCAGTTTCAAAGGTCCGTTTAGCATGACTCGGCTCTGGATCTGCAGCAACTTTTGTACAGGGAGCTGTATCAAACAATTTAGACAGAAGAATTGTTTTCTCATAAATGGTAGAATAGTCGGAGCAGTTTTTATATCTTGAGATGCACTTTAGAGTAACTTAAACCAGTCTCTCAAATTTTGAAACCCCCCCCCCCCCCCCCTCCTGTCCCTTCAAATGAGGGTCTCTCATATCCATATATATTTTAAGTTTTTATCTTACTTGTCATGATGGGTCCTATTCATCAGCGCCACTTGTTAGCTTTATAAAAAGAGAGAAAGGAGTTTGAGGGACGATGTGAGACTTCTACCTTTGGGGATCATGAGAGACGAATGAAAGCCCCTAATCCATCGGGGACCAGATGAGGCATGAAGCTATGTTTTTAAGTGACGAGTCGTCCGAAAGATGGGTATGAGGTCAGTTTAAGAGATCGGTTATTGATGCTCTTGTAGCTCCTCCTCAAGACGTCAAATGCTCGATCCTGCTCCTCGTGAGGACCCTAAATGTGCATTCAATTATCTCGCTGATCAAGCTGCCAGCTGAAGCTTGCAGCAATGGAGAGATCAACTGATAGCAGTGCTCTGCTCTGATAGACAGTACTAGCACACGTACAGTGGAATTGATGAGCTGCATTATGCAGCATCCGAGGGTTCACAACTGCACTGCATACTAGCTAGTAGTAGCTCGATCAGAGATGGGACTTGCATTGGGAAGTGCCAATATTGCTCACAGCAGCAGCTGTCTGAGATAAGCAGCACTGTAGTACTCCTACTTAGCTAGGGAAGTGGGCTTTGACGTGAGAGGTAAAATTATTGAGCTGCAAAAGGGGTGCTGGAACCGAGAACCAAAGATCCAATCCAACCAAACCAACGAACATGTCATCACCAGCACAACAACAACGAGAAGGAACATCGATCGATCTATCATGCGTGGAGATTGGAGAGACGCCTGCAGGTCTGTGTCTGTCCATGGCTACCAGACAATGCATACAGTAGGCCTTTGGAATCGCATTATTTAACTGCTTGTGCTGATCCATTATGTTAGTGCTGACCTTACCTTAATCGCAACTCTTACCAGCATATATAACTTGCACTTAGTATTACCAAGTATCAGCGCACTGAAGCGCATTTTTTTTGTCAACTGCATGTGATGTGTTGTATCCCTATAAATGCATGCAAAGAAGAAATTAAAAGGCTCAAATGACAGGCAGATTGAACCAATATTTCCCAGTGGTACCCAGAATGAAAAAAATAGCAAGCTTATTGTTGGATAAATAAATTTGATACTCCTAAACGATATCATAGAATATATATGTGTAGCCTGCAAACGAGCTTGGGAGTTCAACTTTCTTGGAACATAATATAACTTCCTACATGTCATGATGGCAAAGTGGTTTGCTCCTTTCTTACTCATTGAGACGTCTTTCTAGATCTCCTCTCTCTGAAACGGCACAACTTTCTCTCTCTCTCTCATTCTGGCTAGCTACCTCCCTTCAGCATCAGCTCAGATGAATGTTTCGGCATCTTTCGACTACGACCGTGAGTGGAAGTCACTCCTGCTCCACTTCACATTTTCCATTTCAGGTGTAGGAGAACTTCATCGACCACACGATATGGTGAGCAGCAAAATGTTTTTTTTACTGTTTTTTTCTTCTGGATCGTTCTTCGTTCTTATTATTTGCTTCCTTAATTTGGGTGGGAAAGCTGTAGCGCACTCGAGTGTTTCTTTGGTCAGTTATTTATTGAAATATAAGTTATAAGGTGAATATATGTGAGGCACGTATATGTTGTCTATGACTCGGTGTCTCGAAGGAAGTAGACATGGATATTTCTAGATTTCTCTCATTCTTCCAAGGACGACAGTGATGCCATTTGCAATATATTTTAGCTCGCTAACTGGGATTGCATTTTGTGGGACAGGAGCATGCGGTGATGTAGAGAGGAATATTCCACATATGCTTATTTTATTATAGAACTTGGCATATGCTTGGACATATATGATGTAGCCAACAACAATTGCATAAGCTAGTTGAGCTCTAGGACATGTGGAGTGGTCTCCCGAATAGGCCATTGACACGTTCTCTTGAGAAGATAAAATGTTCCCACTTGCAAGTTGTTTATTTGTAGTTATCTTTTCTAAGCATAAATTTACATAAATTTCATTGATATGTATCATTTATAGTTTCAAAATATTCTAAGGCGACTACAATTTTAAAAGATTTATTTCGATGAAAAGAAGAATTATATATTTGATAATAGTAGGATACACCAATATGTTATGAGCACTCTGAAATACACTGCATATATCTAAAAATTAAATTTCATCTAATTATACCCATGCTATGAATAGCTCCAAATCTTAAAACCAAATCATTTTGACGCTTCGTATGAATGACCATATATTCGTTGAGCCATGATATATATTTGTTGGAGAGTTGCTTACCTTTTCTTTTACCATTCCAACTAAATTGCCGGAGTTTGCTTTTGGCCATGTAATGCAAAACAGTTGTGAGACCGGAATAAAAATTCCTGTTTCTAAAAAAGCTCTAAAACTAGAAGTCTTTAACCATTAAACAAGCTAAGCTCATGCAGTGCCCTAGTTTCTTGTTGCTTCAGTAACATTTGGGAGGAAGAAAGAAACAAATCTAACAATTGAGAGTCGAGTAGCTAGCTAGGGGACAAGTTTTGAGATGCACTATGCATTTAATTTAGTGAATAAATAATGCTGGTTTGATTGAAAAGGGCACTCTATCTTAGCAAGCTGGGGCTTTTGGTCTCTTGCATATATACAAGGAATAAAAGAAGAAAGGGATGTGCCAACCCCCCAGAGGTGGGACATGCTGCAACAAGTTGAATTTGACACACGGAGAGAGAATGTAATGGAGGGCTTCACCACAGTGTTGCAAATGGAGCAAGACTAGTAGTGAATGAATGAACAAGCAGCTAAGCTAAATCCTTGGGAGCATGCAATGTCACCAGACAGGATGCTCCATCTTGATTGGAAGCATACTCTTGGAGCCTTGTTGGTGGCGATGAATCGTCACATTTGATGTGTTGTGGATGGATGTGGATTGCATCACAGGTGCACAATTGGAGCCTTCTCGATCTCTCTCTCTCTCTCTCTCTCTCTCTCTCTCTCTCTCTCTCTCTCTCTCTCTCTCTCTCCCTCTACAGCACTACTTCTCGGATTATTTTGCTTGTGTAATTACAACTACAACAATGAGAAATGTATATATATAGGGATGTTAGCTGGTGCGTCACTAGTCAAAGCATTTTACTTGATACATATATTCTTTGAACTACTCCAACTACAACCTACAAGACCTATAGAAAGTTCAGCGTAGGACGAATTGGAAAAAAAATTCCTTCCATTTGGATTTTCGAATCATATTCTAATCTTGAGGAGTTTTCCCAGCAGAAAGACAATAGGCTAGGCCATATGCCTTCGACGGTGCTGTTACAAAAGTACTTATTAAAGAATTATACTATGTTACAAAAAGTACTCCCTCGATTCTAAATTATAAAACTTTTTTTTTACATCCATTTTATATAGCAATTGCTGAAGTTAAAAATGGTTTGATGATGTAACTATACGTGAATATTTTTTTTATAAATTTACATTTGTGATTGTGATGATAATCAATCAAGATAGGATTCGTGTCTATCTTGATTATTGTTTTTCTGATGTCCAGGAACCGATATCGTTGAGCTGCAGAGAGAGAGAGAATGTGTGTGTGTGTTGGGAAAGGCCGAAACGGCCCACTGGCGGGCCCAAGTGGCGCAGAATCCGGCCCACGACTCCTCTCCCCTCTTCCTCTTCAACAAGGCAGGGCTGCAATGAAAACCCTATACCCCGCCTGCCGCCGCCACCATTTCCTCCTCCTCCTCCTCACATTTCCCCTCCGACGAAACCCTAGCCAGCCATGGCGTGGCGCGGCCCCGCCACCCGGGCCGTCCTCGCCGCTGTGCGCCGCCCGGCCGCGGCACCCGCGGCCGCACGCCTCCACGCCCCGCGACCGTTCGCGGCCCCGCGCCGCCGCGTCCAGTCCGCCTTCGCCACCTCCTCCTCCCCGCTCCCGTCCGCGAGGTAAGCGATCCAATCCAACGCCCCCCACTACCACTACCACGTGGAGCCCTGAGGTGGTGACCTGACTCTGACACAGTATATGGGATCGGGGTGTGGTCTTTGCAGGCCTCTGGCGGCGATGATGGGGTCCCCGGTGACGGTGGCCGCGGTGATGGCTCGTCTCACGGCGCACCCCGGGGCCAGCGCGCGGGCTTGCTGCGAGCTCTCCCAGGGTACGTTGCTTCCCAGCACCTGCCATCAAAAGTCGTGCCGCCGCATCTGATGCCATCCAATCCAATGTTATTCTTAATACATACTGCTGATTTGTGCCCGTTGATGCGAATGTGTGTCTCCTGCAAAGTTCACTCGGGACACTGAATGGATGTATGTCGTAGATGCATTTAACCATTGACTTGTTTCATGGTTTCAAACAAGTGAGGCTTATAAACAGAATGCGGTTGTAGTTTCGAGTCAACCTAGTTCTATTGTTCATTGCATGGTATTTTATCATCAATAGGTATCAAGATCATAACACCAGTATCTCATGCAAACTCTTACCTCCTACTGTGAAAAAGCGCATTTTCAAGCAATGCAGGGGCGCACTAGGGGCTATATGTAATGTGCGCTTTATTTTCTACTCTAATAAGAAAGTTGAGTGGAGCTCATTTAAGGAGATTAAAATTGAGCTTTTATAGGGAGTGGGAAAGATGGTTAATGCTGGAGGCTGCACAACTTGATGGGGGACCTTCCGTCCTAGAATGATGTAGGTCCCCTTTTCCCATTCATTCCCCCCAAATTTTCCCTTGAATATTGAGTTGCACAAGTATATTTGACTAGTTGTCAGTTAGCAATTGTTTCTGGGAAGAAAATAAACTTGTTAATATGCAGAGTGTGGCTTTGGCTGTTGGCACACTAATGCTTGGATGCACTGCTAGTTTTTGATTCATCACCAGCCTTTGTGCCCTTTGTTCTTACCATCATTTTGGAACCATAGAAAACATATAATGATGTACATTTATCTATAGTCAACTTTTTATGCCTATATGCTCTTTTAACTAAATTGACCATGTTATACAACTGTTCTTTCTATTTGTACTCAGATACACTACCTTGAGAAACATTTTCACACAATATTGAAAATTTAGTTGATTGAGGGTACGGTTGGGATTTGATAGGAAACGGAAAAGATGGGTGATGCAAGAGAGGTCATTGTAGAGCCTGTCAAAGGTGCTGGTTTGAAGCATGTACTCCTTTGGTAATACTGATTTTTTTCTCATTCATCCTAAACCAAAATTCAGCAGAACTGGACCTATTAGTAATTCACTGTGAATCATTTGGCAGGTTTTAGTATCGGAAAATAAGTCTGCAGTATCAAGCCCATATAATAGACATAGCCTATGTTTCTTAATTTTTGTTGGATACCTGCTTTTTGTTTGCAATCATTTCCAGCTAGAGAATGGTCTCCCCTCCCCCCTCCCTATTTTATTCATATCATTATAGTAAGAAAAGGAATACAAAGCACCAGGCGATAGGAATCAGTTCAAACATTACATGGTAAATATAAAAAAAACAGATGCACCGCACCATGCATCAAATTGCCACTGCCAAGTTGGGTCTAAGTTTTTGTATTCAGACAGCAGCTTCCAGAGCCTACTTGCCACAGGGTCCCTTCCTACTCCACTGATCTCATCCCTGCCAAACTGCACTAGCGAGAGCTCCAAAAAAATGCAGTTCCTGTATTTCCATAGTTCCCAATCAATAAGAATACTGAGTGTATTCATTCCTTTCTTTGGTTCCTTGTTTACACGTGCGATTACTTGGCACCACCAATCCAAATATTTTCTATGACACTTGCTACTTGCAGAGTTTCAGTTCTCATAGTTTCAATTGTTCTTGAATTCATTTTCTAACTTGCTGTGTATTTGGGGTTAGTATTGATTTTGTCAGTGTGGTGTTTTTTCATGATTATTGGTGAAGTGTAGGGTCAACAAGTTCATTTTCTAACTTGATGTCTATTTGGGGTTAGTTGATTTTTAGTGTACTTTTTCCGTGATTGGTCAAATGTGGGGGCCACCAAGCATGTTATCTCCATTATCTTTGTTGTCTGCCTTGGTCAGTGTTTTCTTTTTGCTCCTTGACGTTTCTTTTTTATATATATCTGTGACACGAAGGTTTTTTTTTTCAGATTTGTCTGATCATTGTTCTTGATGCCTCATATTGCATTGAGCTTTAAATTTCCTAAGCCCTTGCTTATTTTATGCTGCTGCTGTTTTGCAGGTACTTGAAGTTGTGTAGATCCCATCCTTTCGAAAGGATAAAAGACGTGTCTTTTGGGAAAAGCTATTATGGCATTTCTTCCACTGCAAAGTTAGAAGAATTTACCCAGCGATAGCCAGTTTCCTCGTTAGGATTTTAGAATAGACTGAAATAAGTTTAATGTTACATGGCATGGTTTGTGCACTTGGATTTATCTTCCCGCCTTTTGGCGCGTGATATTATACTACCATCTGCAGAGATTCTTTGGTGTCAAATTTCAGTTGACAAGTTAAACGATAATGTTACGGTGCCTTGGCTTCTTTTGCATGATGTGTTAACATAATTTTCATTGTGTCATTTTTGAAATCATTGGCGATGACACAAATCCTTAATCTGCGCTGTACTGTTCCTGAATGTTTGATGCACCTTCACATATCGTCATAATGATTACTGCCACTCTGTAATGGGCAATGCCAAGTTTATTTGAAATCATAATCTGAGCTGTGCTGCTCCTGAATGTTAGCATGATGACACCATTTGCTTAGAAACATTAGCCATTAGCATACATTAACACATCTCACTTCTAGTAGCCATTAGCATACATTAATACATGTCACTGCCAGTAGCCATACATGCTTCCTAGCATAGTAGTGCTCACTTGGAGTTCAGTTTTTTCAGTAAGTGGCACTTACACGTCTACATCATTATACATATAGCACAACACTTGCATCATGGCACATATAGCGACTGGCACAATAACTGCGCATCACATGATACAACACAGCAAACTAGTACACATGAGCTTAGGGCACCAGCACAAGCCTTCCATCAACCTTCCTGAGGACATGGACAACCATGGTCGTCGTCTTGGCGCCTTTCATCAGCTCAAAGACGCAGATGTGGTCCTTGCGCAGCCTGTTGTCGCGGACGAACTTGACCCAGCGGCAGCAGTTGAAGCCTCTGGTGTGGCTGGCGTGGTAGTACTTGACGTACCACTTCTCTTTCCTGTTTGGCCTGAGCAGCAGGATCTCATGGGATCTCGCCTCAAGGTGCTCTGCTGCAAATTCATGGTGGACGGTCTGCATTGCAAGCACCACTGGGTCAGCCCTTACTGCACGGTGCATAGTTAACAGTGGTGAAAGATGAAACAAATGTAGGACACACAACTCATACTGCTGCACACAGTTCATGCTACTAACTGCTAGGGGTACTATTGATTATGTCAATGGAAGTAAAAAATCAGGGTTTGCAACAAAAACTAGTTTATCGCATATTATTTATAATAATGTTTGCGTAATGGACTAATGGCTATGCAGTCATAAGATGCATGACCAAAGGAAACTGTTCTATTTCCTATTAAATCAAATGGCCACACTACACTACACGGAAATTTGTATGGAGCTTCAGATCAACAGAGAAAAGTAAAATCTACGCATGTTCTTTCGTTGAGACTCTAATCTAATAATAGCGCTGAAATATGCCAACTGACCAGCATGGTGTTTGTGTGCCCAACATGGGTCTTCAGCAGGACAGCCACAAATGCTGGATTGCCTGGTCGAATCGACACCAAACTGAATATTTGATCCCGGTCATCAAGAGTTAGGTCCCTGGCAGACTTCAAGTAGTAGTAGCTGGAATCGGCAATCCTGTCTTCGTCACTCTGCTCTTCATCGCTTGTCGCCTCTTGCTTGATGTGGTAATTGCTATTGCTTGGAGGTTCAGGCTCTTTCCCTGCCAAAAGTTTGCTATATTTATATAAACTTGATAAACTTGCATTTGAGCATGAGCGAGCAAAGCACATTATTGATTGTAATTTGTAAATGTGATCTGTATATAAATTTTAAAGCTGAAGCAACTTTGTACACTACTTACTTGGTTTAGTCTTGCCACCCTTCTGCTTTGAAGTAGAGCCTCTGTGTGGGGACGCAACTAGGCGCAACGACATTCCTAAGTCATCAGAATCACTAAGCATGCAGTGTTCAGCTTGTTGATACACTGTGCCATTGAAATTCTTGTGCATGCAAGTACCCTTCTTAGTGGTGAAGAAACAGGACACCTTCTCGCAGCCACTTGAGTCCAATATCAGGACATCATAGGAGCAGTTGCCACTGCATGTGAAGATGACAAGGTCATTCTCCTGTAGCTTATGTGCCCTGGCAAAATCACCCCATCCTGACGTTAAGAGCAGCTCGTTCGCGTTCTTTGTGACATCGACGAGCCAAGTTTCACCACTGGGTGCTTTCAGGTTGAGCCCTTTGGTGATCTGCCCATTTAGATTGCTCACGAACTTCTTGGGTATGGTCTAAGACAAGAACACCACACAATTAGACTACATTTAGAGGATAATGGTGCAAATGATTGATTATGTGTTTGTATGTCAAATTAGTAGCTTAAATGTTCCCGGTTAACAAATCAGTAACAAATGCAAACTATCGATAATTGTCAGATCAAATAGATTTCCCCCTTTTTTTCCTGTAAGGAAGTTCATATATCCTTGGGGGTGTATGTTTGACTAAATTTATTATATAATATCAAATATCGTACCATTAGATTTGTGATATAATATATTTTCACATTACATCTATTGAGTGCCATAAGTGTTGATTTTCCTCTACAAATTTAATCAAATAGTCAAACTTATGATAGTTTGACTTCACAATCAGGCTTATTTTCAGTCACGAAATAATATTTTTCTCAAACAACAAATCAACGACAGCCAAAATCAGCGCTTATTTTTAGCCTAAACAAACAGGGCGGCGCAGGTAGTATGTCCTTTCTATTGCCTATTTTCCTCTCTGTAACACTTATCCAATAACAAACCAGCACACAAGCTCTCAACAAAACGAAAAGCTTTCATAACTAAATGATGAAACCTTGCAGATTTTGGCAGGATATGGATACTTACAATGCCCTGTGCAAAATCTCCTGTCATGAGCTTGAAGAAACTCACCCTCTCCCTCGCCATGTGCTCTTGGTAGCAGTGCTCTTGCCACTTCCTACAGCTCTCACACCGCAGATGGGGGGCCATCTGCCATGCAACCGCACAACATTGTCACAGCCTACATCTTCCAAAGTTTGCCTGGCTAAATATCTGTTGGAAATCATAGAGGGAAGTATGGAGAGAGTTCTTACCTTGTTCATCCTGCATCCTCGGGTAGGCTGTATGCCCCGTTCACCCTTGATGTTAACGAGGGAGTGTTTTTATGGAGGTGAGAGGAGTTCTTACTAGTTTTTGAGCGGTGGATTTTTTTTTTTTTTTTGAGCGGTGGAATTGTTACTAGCTATTACTCCGTACTGTGAGATTGGACATGACATATGCTTGGTTAGAGGCTGGTAGACCAATTGTTCATGGACCTTGGTCACTGCCGACTGGGGCCAGGGTAGCTGATGGACTAGGATCCTTTGTTTTACTGTTTGGGCGGCGAACACTAGAATGTTGTTTGCCTCATCTTGGGGAAAGGTAAAGTTGGCACTTGGGAGTGAAGCGAGCAGTGAACAAAACTTGTTTCCTTTTGCTAATTTTATTAAGAACTACGGAGTAGGTCGTCACTCGTCCCACAATATGATTGTCTCGAACAAGAATCGAGCAAAAACAGTACGATTTCGGATAGTTTCCTGATCAGAATCTTATATTTAGTTTATCTATTGCACAACATTACTGAAGAGATCAGGGTCCAACTTCCAAAATATGAGCTGAGACCCACTACCTTAGCAGCAACTTCACACATACCATGCCACAACTTTTGAACTTCAACAGCTATACACATCATAGCACAATTCATCATATGAAGGAAACAGAGGCCACAACAATGCATGGGAAGCATATCATTGTAACTCTGCAAGTGCTACTATACAAGATTCCACTACATAGAAACTGCCCCCTTGAAACAACACTTGTGAGTTGTCAAATCTTTAAAGCACTGCCACCAGATGGGAGATCCGAACCAGGCACAAAACCATAAGCCAAGGGTTAGTAAGAAAGTTACAAGGTTACATTTTGGTATGTAGGGCATCAATCCCATTACAATTACAAGGCATTTCATTACATTACATTAGTAGTTCATGAACGGGAAACGGACACTCCATAGGCGAGCTTCGGACCTGCACTCGATCAGCACTGTGTTTATCGTGAAGCGGTCATCCCTGAAGACGACATTGTTCCTCCTCTTCCAAATATGCCAACAGCACAGAAGTAGAAAGGCGAAGAATTTCGCTGGGAAGTTTGCTGGGGGCTGCATGTCTCTGAGAGCGTCGACAGGCCAGGATGCATCAGTATGTATTCTCATGGTATCCCAGAACTGCCTTGCATTTGAACAGCCAAAAAATGATGTGTTCCGGCATCTCCTCCGTCGCCTGGCATCAGGAAGTTACCTTACATGATACAAAATTGCACTTGCATTCCTTGAAAGCGCCACTAGACACTTCCAGATTCAGTTCACACTGCTACCCCTACACAGTACATACGGCAGAAAACTAAAACACTAAAAGTGCACTGTACATGCCAACTCTTAGGGGCATACGGTACAACTTAGCCTATCAGAATAAACCGGTCATTGGCCTTTCTGATGACATGGACAGTCATTGTCACTCTCCTCTTGCCTTCCATCAGCTCAAAGATGCAGATGTCACCCTCACGAAGCTTGTTTTCGCACATAAAACTAAATAACGCTAAGTTCTGGAAACACCGGGTGTGGGATGCGTAATAGTAGCTGACACGCCATTTCTCTTTCCTATTTGGCCTACGGAGGATGATGTCATGTGCTCTTTCCACAAGATACTCAGCAGCAAATTTACTTGGGATGATCTGCACAATAAAATCAGCTATTTTAGCATCGTATGGGGCAGACCAGCATAGTATAATATGAAAATATTAACAGAATTCTAGTGTAGATATGAAGATATCACCATCCATGAAGTGATATATAAATACATATTTACTGTGAGATTCAGTTTTCCTTACAAGCAGTATGTTATTGGTTGGTTATATTTAATCCTTGGTACATACAGTTAGCTGCGCAGTGTTTTCAGTGTTGGACATTGTCAGATTGGCAAGATATAGACTACAAAAATAGCAACCATGTGGTAGTTTCAAACATAAAAACAGAGCTCCGTTTTGAGTGGCTGCCAGCAAATTCCAACCATATAGCACCTTTTGAAAAAGGAAACTATTTTTTTTGTAGCTCCTATTAACAAATCAAAACCTTACTTACAAAGATCACACATGCCTAGATTAAACAATCAATCATTTCATTTACTTTATATATATGAACAAACTCACCAGAGAGTTGTTTCTCCGCTGAACATGATTTTTGCTCAGAACAGTCACAAATGCAGGATTGTTTGGCCGGATAGAAGCCAAACCTTTTATTTCCTCCTTTTCCTCATTGCTTAGCTGATTGGCAGAAGTCGAGTAGTAGTAGTTAAACCTAGCATATTCATCATCACTATCCTCTTCGCCAGAGCTGCTGGCGTTTGGTGATTCATATTCACCTGACAAGAAGAATTTACATTATGTATATTGGCTTACATATACTAAAAATGATTAACCACAACAGTATTGATGATGCATAGTTTCATGTATATAATATTTATATACTACCTTGAAAGATAAATACATTAAGACATGCCATGCACTAATTTATTCAGAAGAAACAAAATATGCATAGTGTTGCACTGCAAACTTATAGTTTATACTCACTTGGTCTAGCCTTCCCACTGGGTTCCTTCAAAGGAAAGGCGTTTTGGGGGGATCCAACCAGCTGCGATGGCACAATGGTATCCTCAGAATCACTCACAGTCACAGAGTGATGCTTACCATGTTGACGCACAATATCTTTGAATTGTTTGCAGATATCAGGACTAAGTCCATTGCCAAACAGCGAAGACAGTTTCTCACAGCCACTTGCTTCGAAGACTAGGACCTCAAAGGAAGAGTTTCCACAGCAAGTGAAGAGCAGGAGATCATTCTCCTGCAGCTCATGAGCTTTGACAAAATCTTCCCATCCTGACATGAAGAACAGTTCATCATCATGCTTCTCTACACCGATGTGCCATGTTTCAGCACTGCTAGGTGATTTCAGTTGAACCTCTCCGGTGATCTGCCCATTGAAATTCTTTGCAAACTTCTCCGGTATGCTCTAAGATGAAAGCAGAAAAGTGACAACTCTTTGTTTATAAAGTTCATTTTCAGAGGATGGTAATGTAGTAACAGGGAAAATATCGCTTCATAATCAGCTAAAAATAGTAATATTGAATCCCTAAAGAAGAACAAAATATCTTCAAAAAACTCGAAGCAAACTTTCTTGTGCTATAATAATGCATAGTGGTAGAAGAGAATTTGCTTTCAGTTATTATGCACGGTAGAGTTCATGGCAGTATTTTGTTTATAAAGAAACTGAAACTTGGCAGGTGGACATAAGATTAAGATCACATCTATGTTACTTACAGCATATCTGCCACATAAGAGGTGCTCCTAGGTAAGATTAATATTTTTTTGGCCAAGGTAAGACTAATATTTAGATCCATACATGAGATTTAAAGCTTGTGTCACTTTTATACTGCTTAAACTCCTTGCAGAAACATATCTCCATTTACACTTTTGGGCCCTGTTCGTTTAGCCCCCAAACAAATGGGTTGGGAGGGATTGAGGGGGATTAAATCCCCAACAAGTCAAAATCCTCCTCAATCCCTTCCAAAACTTTATGTAAAAGTTTAGCTGCATGTTTTCTAGACCAACAACATCTATTATAGAAAACAAACAGTAGTATCGACTTCACATTTACGTCAAAAAAAAAAAAAAGTATCGACTTCACATGGCGGTGGGATATTCACCGTAACAAAGAACAGTGAACAGAGTATATGTAGTGGGCTTTGAACAGTTAGAAACTCACAATGCCCTTGGCGAAATCCCCAGTCACGCGCCTGAAGAAGCGGATCTTGCTCACATCCATGTGCTCCCAATAGTAGTGCTCCTGCCATTCCCTGCATCTCTCACACCCCTTCTCAACCATCTGCCAAAACGCAGTCACACAACACTGTCAGTGTCACAGCACAGATATTTGGCAGGATCACACGCAGAGAGAGAGGGAGAGAGAGAGTTACTGAAGCTTGGGCATGTTCTTGTTGCATCCTGCGAGTCTGAGCTTCCGAGGTGAAGCTGCCCCTGTCTTCTTCTCGATGTTGACGGAAGGGAGTGGATGCCTTATAATAAGTAGCAAATATATGCCCCGTGGCCTTCTCAATCGCGTGGGGGCACGCGGCGCCACGGCAGGTCACCCCACGCATCGAGGTCGACATCATGCAGCCACGCATCGCCGTTGCTGCTGCCATTGGCAATAAGGTAGTACTCCCTCCGTCCATTTATCGTAGCGCTCAGGAGCACTACCTTATTGGCTTATTGCCATGCATCCTTTTTCTAATTTGTTGTAGTGTCCAGCACGTCTGCCAGCTAGAAACAGCAGGGATGGAGATTAGGATTAGGCATTCAATTAGAAGTTCTTAGTGAGAATTTATGGCTCCAACTTCTAAAATCTGAGCTGAGACCCACTGCCTTAGGCCCTGTTTAAATCCTTCCAACTTCCAATTATAACTGATCATATCAATTTTGCGGCAATTATATAGAGCATTAAATATAAACGAAATATTTACATATTTGTACAGTTTGCATGCACATCACGAGATGCATCTTTTAAACCTACTTACCATGATTGAACACTTATTGCAAAAGATTCTCTGCTGCTACAGTGTTTCAAACTTCCCACGATTCAAACACACCCTTAGCAGCAACTTCACAGCGCCAGCACATACATATCACTGTTTCAGAACTTCAACAGCTACACAATTCACCACATGAAGGAAACAGAGGAACACAACAATGCATGGGAAGCATATATATCACTGCAACACTGAAGATCTATAAAACACTGCACCAAAGGGGAGGTCCGAATCAGCCAACAGGCACAAAAGCATGAACCAAGCAATGGTAACATTTGCTTAGAAACACAAAAGCATACGCAGATCTCCTACGTGTTTGACAAAAAAAACATTTGCTTAGAAACTAACAAACATTTACACTACATAGGCCACACCTTGTTCTAGTTAAACATTTACACTACATAGGCCACACCTTGTTCTAGTTGTCATACTGCTGATCGGAAAGTTACCTTACATGGTACAAACTTGCACTTGCATTCCTTGCAAGCAGCACTAGGCATTTCCAGTTTCAGCTCAAAATGCTACCCCTCACAGTACATACCGCACAAAACTACAGCACTAAAAGTGCACTGTACATGCCAACTCTTAGGAGCATTCGGTACAACTTAGCCTATCAGAATAAACCGGTCATTGGCCTTTCTGATGACATGGACAGTCATTGTCACTCTCCTTTTGCCTTTCATCAGCTCAAAGACGCAGATGTCACCCTCACGAAGCTTGTTTTCGTGCATAAACTTAAACAACGCTAAGTTCTGGAAACACCGGGCGTGGCCTGAGTAACAGTAGCTCACAATCCATTTCTCTTTCCTATTTGACCTACGAAGTATGATATCATGTCCTCTTTCCCCGAGATGATCAGCAGCAAATTTACTTGGGATGACCTGCGCAATAAAATCGTCTAATTTAACATTGTATTGGACAGAGTATAATATGAAGATATTCACAGAATTCTAATTTAGGGATGAAGGTATCACCATCCATGTAGTAGTATAAACACATGGTATTTACTGTGAGATTTAATTTTTCCTTACAAGCAGTATGTTAGGTTTGGTTATATCATACTTAATCCTTGGTATATACAGTTAGCTGCTTTTTGGTAGCGAGTGTTTCAGTATTGGACATTGTCAGATTGGCAGGACACAGACTACAAAAATATTTACCATTTGGTGGTTTTAGATATAAAATGAGAGCACCATTTGAGTGTCTGCAAGCGAATTCCCACCATAATAGCACCATTTAAAGAGCAAAACTTTTTTGTAGTTCCTATTAACAAATCAAAACCTAACCTGCAAAGACCTAACATGCCTAAATTAAATATTTAATAATTTTCATTTACTTTAGCTATATGAAGAAACTCACCAGACGGTTGTTACTGCGCTGAACATGCTTTTTCTTCAGAACAGTCATAAATACAGGATTATTCGGTCGGATGGAAGCCAAACCTAGTATTTCTTCCTTTTCCTCATCTCTTAGTTGATTGGCAAACCTCGAGTAGTAGTTAGAGTTGGCATATCCATCATCACTATCCTCTTCGCCAGTTGCCACATGCTTGACAATAAAGTTGGCGTTTGGTGATTCATATTCACCTGACAAGAAAGAAACATTATTACATTATTTATATTCTCTTATATATACTTAAAATTATCAACTCCAATAGTATTGATGATGCATAGTTTCAGGTATATTATTTATACACTACCTTGAAAGATAAATATATTAAGACATGCCATGTATTAATTTATTCAGAACAAACAAAATATGCCTAGTGTTGCCCTGCAAATTTATAGTACTTTTACTCACTTGGTCTAGCCTTCCCACTGGGTTCTTTCAAAGGAGAGGCGTTGTGGGGGGATCCAACCAGCTGCGACGGCGCAAGCGCAATGGTATCCTCTGAATCACACACAGTCACAGAGTGAAGCCCACCGTGTTGACCCGCTATATCCTTGAATTGTTTGCCCATATCAGGACCAAGTTCATTGCCAAACAGCGAAGACAGTTTCTCACAACCACTTGCTTCAAAGACTAGGAACTCAAAGGAAGAGTTTCCAGAGCAAGTGAAGAGCAGGAGATCATTCTGCTGCAGCTCATGAGCCTTGACAAAATCCTCCCATCCTGACATGAAGAACAGCTCATCACCATGTTTCTCTACACTGATGTGCCATGTTTCAGTGCCACTAGGTGATTTCAGTTGAACCTCTTCGGTGATCTGCCCTTTGAAATTCTTTGCAAACTTCTCCGGTATGCTCTAAGATGAAAGCAGAAAGTGACAACTCTTTGCTTATATTGTTAATTTTCAGATGATGGTGTTGTAGTAACAAGGTAAATATAAAATATCGCTTCATAATCAACTAACTATAGTAATCTTGTGATCCCTAAAAAAGAACAAATATCTTGAAAAAAACAACTGAAAGCAAGTTTTCTTTTACTAAAATAATTTTTGAAAAGGTCTTTTACTAAAATAATGAATTAGTACAAGATAATTTGCTTTAAGTTATTATGTAATGTAGAGTTCCTGTCGTATTTTTTGATAAAAAAAACTGAAACTTGGCAAGTGGACATAAGACTAAGATCACATTCATATCATATCACTTACAGCATATCTGCCGCATAACAAGTGCTCCTAGGTAAGATTAATATAGATCCATACATGAGACTTAAGGTAGCAAGAACAGCGTAGTCGGTTTTCAGTAAGTAACAAACATATCTCCATCTACAGAGTTAGCTCAGTAGTGCTCGGGACAACCAAAACTTTTGCAAAATTTTAACTGCATCTTTTCTAGGACATCTATTCTAGAAAACGAAAGGTAATATTGACTTGATATGCCAGATATTCGTCGGAACAAAGAACAGGGCAGTAGGCCTTGTTTGACAGTTGGAAACTTACAATGCGATGAGCAAAATCTCCTGTCATGAGCTTGGAGAAGCGGATCTTGCCCACATCCATGTGCTCCCAGTAGTAGTGCTCCTGCCACTTCCTGCAGCTCTCACACCCCTTCTCAACCATCTGCCAGACAGCCAGAGTGCAATCCCACAGCACTGTCAGTTTCACAGCACAAATATTTGGCAAGATCAATCATAGGCTGAGAGAGGTAGAGAGAGATTGAGAGAAAGAGTGAGAATTACTGAAGCTTGCGCATGTTCTTGTTGCATCCTGCGAGTCTGAGCTTCCGAGGTGAAGCCGCCCCTGTTCTTCTCGATGCTGACGGAAGGGAGTGGGAGTGGTTAACATATTGATAGCACCGCCAAGAACAGTAGCGTAGATGATGCTGTACCAGGAGTACGTAGACCTCTGTCACTGTGATGTGGGCCACCGCTGAAAGTTCACAGTGCAGTGACACCGCCCGGATGTCCCCGTGGGCCGTGGCAGGAGTTGGCAGGAGTCGGTTTCCACCTTCGTATGGGCCGTTGGGCCCACACTGCCTGGACGTCGCTGGGCCATTGATTTTTAAAACATCTAGATGTAGTACTTGCAACCTAAAACAAATATAAAGGAAACAACATATATTCAAAACACTTCAAAAGCAATCGAAAAAGCATAGTAAACATATGCACCATTCAGATAAAACCCTTACAACATACGTTTGAAAAATTAGATGAAATATTTGAACAGATACTTACAATATACGTACGTGTACAACCATGGCAATAAAGGTAACATTTCAATTTACTTTTAAAACATTAATATGAAATACTTGGCAATATACAATTGAAACTATTGAAAAACTAAAAAAATATGATTGTAACATGTTGTCGGTGCTAGTTTTGGCGGGGCTAACACCGGCTAGTAAATATGTGTTTTGCGGTTGAGGCTACGGATGGTGTGCAAGGGGAACACAGGGATTATACTGGTTCAGACCGAGCAAGCCCTACGTCCAGTGGAGAGGAGGGTCGTGTTGCCTTGCACCGGGGTGCTTGTAGTAGGGGGTTACAAGCCAGGCGAGAGAGGGAAGAGCTCACAGGTCTCTTGTGTGTGTCTAAGTGTTTACAAGTCGTTTGCTATGGGTACGTTTGTGTGGGTGAGAACTTAGAACTTCTCTGTTGTCGTTCGTCGTCGTCCGTCCCTCTAAAGCTGGCCTCTGCTCTCCCTTTTATAGTCGCAAGGGAGAGGCAGGGGCAGCTATGTATTTTACAGTGAGGAGTTGCTGTTCCCCGTTTGACTATGCAGCTACTGCCTTTTCTCCGCGTCTTCGGGCATGGCTGTCGTGGTTCGCACGATCTCGGTGGGTTCCAAGGTGGGAACAGTCGTCTGACTATGTCACGTCGGCCCGGATGGAAGGCGTACTCGTCCTTTCGAGTGGACAGCGCAGTAGGCGCTTTTCCTGTTCTTGCGTAGCCCGTCGTCAGGCGCTTGTCACAGTCGGAGTTGATAGGTCCCGGCAGAAAACGGGGCGGCGCACCGTGGACCATACCGTGGAGGACAGGTGGTATGGCCGTCAGGGGCGTGCGAAGCACAGTCGTGTCGAGAGTCTCGCCTGACGGGACAGTGCTTGTAAAGTGGTCAGAGACATCTCTTGTGGTCCAAGATTTCTCCGCTGACATCACCTGTGCCTTGGATGCCTTTGCGAGTTTGCGCTCGAGGGGGATAGGGAAGCTCGGGCGAATCGGAGACTTGGGGCGCCGAGGATGCCGCTCTCCCGAGCTGGTGCCGCTCTCCCGTGTTCTCCCGAGCTCTCCCGAGGAGGCTCGGGCGAATCGGAGACTTGGGCGCCGAGGAGGCCGCTCTCCCGAGCTCTCCCGAGGAGGCTCGGGCGAATCGCTCTCCCGTGTTCTCCCGAGCTCTCCCGAGGAGGCTCGGGCGAATCGGAGACCTGGGCGCCGAGGAGGCCGCTCTCCCGAGCTCTCCCGAGGAGGCTCGGGCGAATTGGAGGTTTGGGCGCCGAGGACGCCGCACACCCAGGCTCGGGCGAATCGGAGACTTGGGCGCCGAGGAGGCCGCTCTCCCGAGCTCTCCCGAGGAGGCTCGGGCGAATCGGAGACTTGGGCGCCGAGGAGGCCGCTCTCCCGAGCTCTCCCGAGGAGGCTCGGGCGAATCGGAGGTTTGGGCGCCGAGAACGCCGCTCTCCCGAGCTCTCCCGAGGAGGATCGGGCGAATCGGAGACTTGGGCGCCGAGTAGCCGTGTTCTCCCGAGCTCTCCCGAGGAGGCTCGGGCGAATCGGAGACTTGGGCGCCGAGGAGGACGCCGCACTCCCGAGCTCTCCCGAGGCTCTCCCGAGCTCTCCCGAGGAGGCTCGGGCGAATCGGAGACTTGGGCGCCGAGGACGCCGCTCTCCCGAGCTCACCCGAGGAGGCTCGGGCGAATCGGAGACTTGGGCGCCGATGACGCCGCTCTCCCGAGCTCTCCCGAGGAGGCTCGGGCGAATCGGAGACTTGGGGCGCCCAGGATGCCGCTCTCCCGAGCTGGGGCCGCTCTCCCGTGTTCTCCCGAGCTCTCCCGAGGAGGCTCGGGCGAATCGGAGATTTGGACGCCGATGACGCCGCTCTCCCGAGCTCTCCCGAGGAGGCTCGGGCGAATCGGAGACTTGGGCGCCGATGACGCCGCTCTCCCGAGCTCTCCCGAGGAGGCTCGGGCGAATCGGAGACTTGGGGCGCCCAGGATGCCGCTCTCCCGAGCTGGGGCCGCTCTCCCGTGTTCTCCCGAGCTCTCCCGAGGAGGCTCGGGCGAATCGGAGACTTGGGCGCCGATGACGCCGCTCTCCCGAGCTCTCCCGAGGAGGCTCGTCCCGAGGAGGCTGTCATTAGTGGAATGACGTCGTGGGCCTCTGTAGACGCGGCCTTCGTGGGCTTCGACTGGCCTTACTTGGGCCAGGCCAAGTTGGGAATGAGCGTTTTTGCATCGAAGTTGGGTACCCCTAACTTTGGTAACCGACAGTAGCCCCCGAGCCTGTGGCGGAGTGAAGGCAGTCAAGGCACTCCTCCACAGGTTCACGCTGGTTCTTCCTGTCAAAAAAAGATAAAGTGTGGGTTGTTTTTTCCGGGGGGTGCGCGCGAGCGCACCCGCCGGGTGTAGCCCCCGAGGCTTTGGAGGGATGATATATCCCTTCAAAGGCTTAGAATCGTGTTCGTTAGTCCTCGGGTGTTTTTCGATTTATTTAGGTGGGTTGTTTCCTTGGAAGCGGAGCCCCCGAGCCTCCCACCGTGTGGGAGATTGTTCGGTGGTCTTTCCAAGGTGCAGGCAAGTTTCCGAGCCTCCGTTTTCGTATCGGAGATCGATCGGGTCCTTCCCTGTCTTTTTTAATTCGACCTTCACGCTCTTTTTTCGGGAAGAGGAAGGTTTGGTCCTGCTCGACTTCCCCGCTGGGGCACGAGTCGGCATTTCCGGTGAGCTACAAACGGGTTGGTCCAAGTGGAGGTCCGTGCCCTATTCGTTAAGGGTCGGCTAGTGGCCTGAGCTCACTCCAATCATTTCCCGAGGGTCAGTTAGTGGATGTCGGGTCCCTTCGATGGGTCCCGAGGGCATGATGCCTCCCACGGAGGGATTCCACGTAACCGACTCGCTACTGGGACTTGGACACAGCATGGGATGTCCCTTGTGACGTTCCGGGCGTCGGGATACTGGCCGTTTTCGTGACCCATCCACTAGCTGTCCCTAACTCGATTTCCCTGGGGCGACTGTTCGAGCCTCGGAGGGCCAGTCTTCGATCCCCTGGGAACGTAACGGGCGCCCGAGCCCGGGGTTTCTTCGTTGAGAAAATGAAGGGGGAATCGAGGCGCGCGGTTGTAATGACTCGGCTCACCTTTTGAGGCGCGAAGCCTGACGGATGCGACGGTTCGGCTCAGTCGAGGCGGTTTGCGTGCGTGGTGATGGCCGGTCTCTTCCAAGCCGAGGTCGAGCTCCCTCCTCTGAACCTGCCGTGAAGAAGAAGCGGGCCATAGTGCCCTTGTAAAAAGTAACCTTTGTGATGAAAGTTGAGGACCTAGCATTTTTTAGGGATGCCATAGCCTCGGTGGTGCAGACAGAGCCTAGAGCTGTGCCAGTCCGACCCGAGGGGTTCACATTTTGTCGCGCACACAGCTAGGTATCTCACAGAAGGCTCGAGTGAGATCGTTTTTTACTAAATTTCCCAAACGCCCGTCTCTCTTCTCGCACTCAGGCAAAATTCGCGAAATCTTTCTGGAGCGCAAGTTGACCCTCGGGCGGAGGGTGGTGAGTGGAGGTGCCGTAGCCCGGAGGCGTAGGCGATCTCATGGCTCGGCCAGCCCTGCCCTAAGAGTGTCCTTTTACTTCTTTGGATCTCGCAAGTTTTGCTAGAGTGCAGAAAGGAGTTCGGCGCGGAATTTTCGAAAAAGCGATCGAAAAGGCGCAGAGAAAATTAGATCTTCGGTCCCCAAGCGTCCACCCCTCGTCCCGTACTTGAAAAACTCCATGAAATTGCCTCGAAGCGTAAGTCACCCGTCGGACGGTGGGTGGTGAGTGGAGGTGCCGTAGCCCGGAGGCGTAGGCGGTCTCGCGGCTCGGCCAGCCATGCCCTAAGGGTGTTCTCTTGCCTGTTCGGGTTTCACGGATTTTTTTCAAGAGTGCTGGAGAGGTTCGGACGTAAGGGAGGTTCCAGTTTAAATCTCAAAATTCGTGATAATTAAAGAACGCTTATTTGTCGATTCCGAGACCACAAATATGAACAAAGCTTGGAAGCTTAAGGATAACTGTGACTTAGCTGCTCGAGCTACCAGCGTTGCGCTGGTGATGATCGTAGAGGCGGTGTCTCGCGCGGGGGCACCGGATTGGTCGGGTTGACGCGGATGCGCTTCCCCCGCCTAGTTCGGCGGGAGCGGCGCGTGGCGTTCCCTCTGTTTCCCTGAAACGGGTGGAGGTGTCGCCGGGGTCCCTTTCCCAGCCACCTGCTGGGCCGGGGTCAGGATGATCATGGCTCGGGGCTCAGGTTGGGCGGAGGTTCATCTCGAGGCCGAGGACAGTGGCCGCGAACTCGAGGCTCCCGAACAGGAGCACCGCGCCAGCAGGAAGTGCAGGGATGTTGGCTGCCATCCGCAACCGGGATCAACACGCAAAAGGCCCCTACCTGGCGCGCCGACTGTCGGTGCTAGTTTTGGCGGGGCTAACATCGGCTAGTAAATATGTGTTTTGCGGTTGAGGCTACGGATGGTGTGCAAGGGGAACACAGGGATTATACTGGTTCAGACCGAGCAAGCCCTACGTCCAGTGGAGAGGAGGGTCGTGTTGCCTTGCACCGGGGTGCTTGTAGTAGGGGGTTACAAGCCAGGCGAGAGAGGGAAGAGCTCTCAGGTCTCTTGTGTGTGTCTAAGTGTTTACAAGTCGTTTGCTATGGGTACGTTTGTGTGGGTGAGAACTTAGAACTTCTCTGTTGTCGTTCGTCGTCGTCCGTCCCTCTAAAGCTGGCCTCTGCTCTCCCTTTTATAGTCGCAAGGGAGAGGCAGGGGCAGCTATGTATTTTACAGTGAGGAGTTGCTGTTCCCCGTTTGACTATGCAGCTACTGCCTTTTCTCCGCGTCTCCGGGCATGGCTGTCGTGGTTCGCACGATCTCGGTGGGTTCCAAGGTGGGAACAGTCGTCTGACTATGTCACGTCGGTCCGGATGGAAGGCATGCTCGTCCTTTCGAGTGGACAGCGCAGTAGGCGCTTTTCCTGTTCTTGCGTAGCCCGTCGTCAGGCGCTTGTCACAGTCGGAGCTGATAGGTCCCGGCGGAAAACGGGGCGGCGCACCGTGGACCATACCGTGGAGGACAGGTGGTATGGCCGTCAGGGGCGTGCGAAGCACAGTCGTGTCGAGAGTCTCGCCTGACGGGACAGTGCTTGTAAAGTGGTCAGAGACATCTCTTGTGGTCCAAGATTGCTCCGCTGACATCACCTGCGCCTTGGATGCCTTTGCGAGTTTGCGCTCGAGGGGGATAGGGAAGCTCGGGCGAATCGGAGACTTGGGGCGCCGAGGATGCCGCTCTCCCGAGCTGGTGCCGCTCTCCCGTGTTCTCCCGAGCTCTCCCGAGGAGGCTCGGGCGAATCGGAGACTTGGGCGCCGAGGAGGCCGCTCTCCCGAGCTCTCCCGAGGAGGCTCGGGCGAATCGCTCTCCCGTGTTCTCCCGAGCTCTCCCGAGGAGGCTCGGGCGAATCGGAGACCTGGGCGCCGAGGAGGCCGCTCTCTCGAGCTCTCCCGAGGAGGCTCGGGCGAATCGGAGGTTTGGGCGCCGAGGACGCCGCACTCCCAGGCTCGGGCGAATCGGAGACTTGGGTGCCGAGGAGGCCGCTCTCCCGAGCTCTCCCGAGGAGGCTCGGGCGAATCGGAGACTTGGGCGCCGAGGAGGCCGCTCTCCCGAGCTCTCCCGAGGAGGCTCGGGCGAATCGGAGGTTTGGGCGCCGAGGACGCCGCTCTCCCGAGCTCTCCCGAGGAGGATCGGGCGAATCGGAGACTTGGGCGCCGAGTAGCCGTGTTCTCCCGAGCTCTCCTGAGGAGGCTCGGGCGAATCGGAGACTTGGGCGCCGAGGAGGACGCCGCACTCCCGAGCTCTCCCGAGGCTCTCCCGAGCTCTCCCGAGGAGGCTCGGGCGAATCGGAGACTTGGGCGTCGAGGACGCCGCTCTCCCGAGCTCACCCGAGGAGGCTCGGACGAATCGGAGACTTGGGCGGCGATGACGCCGCTCTCCCGAGCTCTCCCGAGGAGGCTCGGGCGAATCGGAGACTTGGGGCGCCCAGGATGCCGCTCTCCCGAGCTGGGGCCGCTCTCCCGTGTTCTCCCGAGCTCTCCCGAGGAGGCTCGGGCGAATCGGAGACTTGGGCGCCAATGACGCCGCTCTCCCGAGCTCTCCCGAGGAGGCTCGTCCCGAGGAGGCTGTCATTAGTGGAATGACGTCGTGGGCCTCTGTAGACGCGGCCTTCGTGGGCTTCGACTGGCCTTACTTGGGCCAGGCCAAGTTGGGAATGAGCGTTTTTGCATCGAAGTTGGGTACCCCTAACTTTGGTAACCGACACATGTCTTAAAAACACATGAAACACTTGAAACACAAGCGTCGCCAGCGGCCATAGCCTACCTGGTGGGGAACTGTGATGGCACGGACCTCCTGTTCCTGCGGATGGCGCGAGGTGGAGGGGGGAGCAAGCGCAGGTGCAGGCCTCCCTTAGCTTTCTTCCCTCCTTCCATAACTGAGCGGCCTCGGCGAGTTGCTGAGCGGTCACTAGCGAGCTGTTGCGCGGCTCCTAGCGAGAGGGTGGGTAAGTGCGGTCCCCATGTCAATGCCATGGAACTCGTTGGCAACATGGGGCTCTTCGAGGGTAGTGCGCGTGGAACTTACTGACAACGAGAAAACGAGTGGGGTATGCCCGGCCATGAGTAGTGATGGCTGAGAGAGAAATAAAAAGATATGAAATAGAACTAGATAGAAAAAAATCTACTGGAAGTAGATATTTGAATGATAAAAATGCATGGTGAAAAATACTGAAAGGTCCTAAATGGCTAGAGGGGGGTGAATAGCCTATAAAAATTCTATAACCAACAACTCAAGCAAGATGTTAGATAAATAATAAACGAAGTGAATTCTTGCGCTAGTCTACTAAAAAATGCAAGCCACCTAACCGTTCTAAGTTATAGTCTCTATTTCACACACGAGAGGCTAAGTTGCTACTTCTACTCTACTCCTAGGTGATCAACTAAGATAACAAGCTACACAAGAGTAAGTGCGAGAATGTAAAGAGTAGAGAGAGTGAATCTTATACCGCCGGTGTAGTGATGAGATGAGTACCAATAAGAACAATCACAATAATCGAGAAATCCTCGGCAAGAGATTGACACAATGATTTTTACCGAGGTTCACTTACTTGCCGGCAAGCTACATCCTCGTTGTAGCGATACACTCACTTGGAGATTCACGCGCTAATTGGCATCACACGCCAAACCCTTCTCAAGGGTGCCGCACAACCAACACAAGATGGGGATCCACAAGCTACGAGCAATCCACTAGAGTAGTCTTTTGCGATCTCCCGCGGGGAAGGCTCAAGAACCCCTCACAACTTCACCGATCGGAGGCGGAGACAATCACCAACTCCTCTCAACGATCCTCGCAGCTCAAAGCCATCTAGAAGTCGGCAAACTCCAAGAGTAACAAGAGAAACCGCTGCGAAAGACAACTACCAAGTGCCTCTAGATGATCTCTATCAAAGCAATGCACTTGATTCTCTCCAAACTCACCAAATGATGATCACAATCAAGTAGGATGAGTGAGAGTGGAGTGGGAAGGCTCACAAGTATGCTATGATGTTCTAGAGTGCCAAGAGCCAGAGCCCAAACTAGCCAAAGGTCTATTTATAAGCCCCTCACAAAAACATAGCCGTTTGAGCCTCTCTGCGTGGCGTCGGATGCTAGCGTCGGACGCCCGCGCGCACACCGTCGGACCAAACAACACCGGTCCGACGTCTCGGATGGACGCCACGTGTCCTCTGCCGTTTAAGGTCGACCGTTGAACCACAACGGCTCTATTCTCGCGCCAAAACAACCGTCGGACGGTAGGCCGTCGGACCAAAGCTCACGGTCCGACGCTCTACGCGAAACCGCCGTCGGACTGAACTGCAGAGGGCCGTCGGACTAACGAAACCGATCGTCCGACACTTTCAGTAAGGTTCCACAGCGCTAAAGCTGCGTCGGACTCCATCCGACGCTTGCCATCGGACTATCCAGCACGATCCGACGCTCTACAGCTCGCCACGTGTCAGATAGCAACACCGTTGCACCGTCGGACGGAAGAGGATTAGTCTGACGCTCGCCAAACCAGCGTCCGATGCTCTAAAACAGTTGACCGTCGGACCCAAGCTGATGGTCCGACGCTTTGCAAGTTAGCAGCGTCCGACGCTCGTTTTTCTGTTGTAACGTTTTCGAAATTCGCCGAATCCTGCCTCGCAAGCTCGGCAGGAGGAAGAGAGGACCCAAACCCTCTCGAACCCTCAAACTTCATCCCGTTTTCAAAGATGCTAACACTTCAAAGTGTCTCTCACTTAGGTGCACGTGTGTTAGCCTTTTCAAAGAGTTTTCCACGGGTCAAGTTAGTGTCACTAGCATCTATATGCATATGCAATAATCATGAACACCTAGTGGCACTTGATAACCGCATTTCATCAACGATTTTTCCCCTCTTGATAGTACAGCTATCTATCCTAAATGTGATCACTCCCGCTATGGAGTCTTGATCACCAAAACCAAAAGAGCTCCTATTGGTTATACCTTTGCCTTGAGCTCCCGGTTTCTTATCAACTTCCTTCTCATCTCTTGATAGACCTTGTGGACACCTTTGATGATGGACTTATACCATTTGCATGGACGCCATCATTGCCTTTTTCTTGTGGCCTCCACCGATCCAGTCTTTTGCTCCATCTTGTTGTTTGCTAATTAATCTCATGAAACATTTAGAGCAAACATTAGCAAACTAGATTTCATCAATTACCCAAAACCAAACAAGAGCTTTCAAATAAATAACCACATGAGATCACCAATACAGTCCCGTCGGGGCAAACTGACGCTCACACGTAGGCAAGGTGTGTTTTAGAGCATGTTGGCATGACTAGAGTTCAACTCTAGACCAGAGCTGGCTCCAGCTAGCTAAGCACTCTAATTCGGGAGTAGTCTAACTCCATAAAGTTCTATTTTTTTAAAAAAAACTCCATGAAGTTCTTAGATCTCTATTCATTTTTTTAGCACCTCTTTCGTAACTTCAGAACCCTCCAAAATAGCTCTAGGGAAGGAGTTTTGAAGAAATTACCCTTAATTGTCATCGATTACACACCCTAGACAAAGTCAGCTCTAGAGTCAGCTGCACTTAAAGTTTTAGAGTAGAGCTATTTCACTCAGAGTTAGAGTTATTTCAAACAGGTCCTTACTTTTACCTATGTGAGCGGTAAAAAGTAAAAGGGCCAATTGCATAGCTGCCCTTATTTATGTCCAATTGCATGTTTGCTCCTATTTTTTAACTTTATATGTTTGCCCCTGTTTTTTAATGCAAGGTTGCAGTTGCCCCTATTCCATAAAGAAGATTTAACAGTGTTAAGTACAAGCTGAAAAGACAAAAATACCATCTACAAATGACAAGAATCAATCCCAATTGTTTTTACAGACTTGTTGTCCATTTATCTTTGATAAATGACTATATATTTTATATAAATATCAAAGTACATATTTTTACAAGCATAATATATTTGCAGATAAATAGGAGAAATGAGTGGTGTGTTTTGAATAAGGGGTAGTATGGTTTTTTTTTTTCTATTTTTTCGAAACTTAATTAATCTATTATTGACCATCGGCTCATAGTGTCAAAAGCAGGGGCAAACATTACCTTCCATTTCGAAAAACAAGGATAAACATGAAAAGTTAAAAAAACAGGGACAAACGAGAATTTAAACCTAGTTTAATTATGCAATTATCCCAAAAAGTAAAATGCAGCCGGCAACCCGCCACCGAACTGAAACCGGCCGAAATCCTTTCCGAAAGCGAGACACCAGCGCGCTCGCGGGACAAACACCGGCACCGCGCCCGCTCGCCGTAGCCATCTCCATGCTACCGCGTTCACGATTTCTCACAGCGCTGCCGCCGGCGAACTCAATCGTGCCGCCCTTCTTGTCCTGCGTGTCCTGACGCGGCTGCGGGCATGCCACCTTCGTTCGCTGCCTCATGGCAGAGCACGACCGCGGCGGCGTGCGACGCCACGTCCCTCGCCTCCGCGCTGAAGGCCGCGGCCGCCCGCCGCTCCGCAGCCCACGTGGGGCCACTGCACGCGGTGCTCCTCAAGCTCGGCCTCTCCGCCTCCGCCATCCACGCCACCTCCCTGGCGCACCTGGCGCTGCGGGCCGGCCTTCCGCGGTACGCGCGGGAGCTGTTCGACGAGATGCCCCGACCGGACGTGGTGTCCTGGACGTCCCTCGTCACCGGCCACGCGCACCAGGGGCTACACCGCGACTCCCTCGCGCTGCTCCGGCGCATGGCGGGTTCCGCTGTCCAGCCCAACGGCTACTCCTTGTCCGGTGGACTGCTGGCCTGTGCCGGCCTCGGCCAGAGCGCGCTTGCTCACGGGAAGGAGATCCATGCCAGTGTGGTCAAGATGAGCTCGCGTGGACCAGTAGACCCGGTTGTGGAGAATGGGGTTCTTGATATGTACTCGAGGTGTGGAAGCCTAGAGTACTCGTTGAGAGTGTTCAGGGCGATGCGTGTCAGGAACATAGTTGCTTGGAACACGATGATGGCGGCTCTTCTTGGGAGCGGGCAGGCCGAGGATGCACTGAGGTTATTTGTTTCCATGGCTTCGTGTGGCGTTGATGCGGATGGTTTCTCGTTCTCCATAGTTGTGGATGCGTGTGGGGAGCTGGCGCTATTGAAGCAGGGGATGCAGGCGCACGCACAGGTCATTGGTGGTGGATTCGAGGCAGATGTCATTGTCAGGAACTCCTTGGTGGATATGTATGCAAAGTGCGGTTGTGTCGATTCGGCCGAGCTCGTCTTCAAAGCAGTATCATCAAATGATGCTGTTCTTTGGACCACAATGATCTCAGCTTATGGCAAGTTTGGCCGTGCACAGGATGCGGTCAGCTTGTTTGACAGGATGACACACTTGGGAATAAAACAAGATGGCATAGCGTATCTTGCGGTTTTGTCAGCTTGTAGCCATGCTGGACTTGTTAGAGAAGGTTGGTACTACTTCAGTTTAATGTCCGATGGTTCGAGCTCAGTTAAGATGCAACCTGAGCACTACGGATGCATGGCGGATCTCCTATGCAGGAGAGGTTACCTAGAAGAAGCTCTTGAATTCATTGAGAATATGCCATTTGACTCGAGCGTTGCTGCTTGGAGTGCGCTACTGAACTCATCCCGAATACATGGGAATGCCCGATTAAGTCAGTTTGCAGCATCCTGTTTGCTCAAGCTTGACCCTGAGAACCACAGCAACTGGGTTGCTCTGTCAAGTGTGCATGCATCAGGGAATGATTGGCATGAGACCTGGACAGTCAGGGAGAGCATGAGCAGAGAGTGTGTGAAGAAAGAGCCTGGGTGTAGCTGGGTTGAATTGTGTGATGGCGTCCATGTTTTTATAATGGCCGACCAGTCTCATCCTGAATTGTTTCAAATATTGCAGAGTCTTGATTCTTTGAAGGAGGATATCTTGGTGATGCCTTGGCATGTTTCATAGAAAATCCATATTTTATATCACAGCTTTGTCCTAGGTGGTTTAAATCTGACTGCACATAGTTGATAACTCTAATCAAAACAATCAGCTATGTAAAGTTGTTGCTCAATATACTGAATATGATGACTAATTGTTTGGACCTGCGGTTGATTATTAAAATCAGGGGCTGATATTATTGAGTTCTTTTGGAGAATATGCAGTTTGAAAAGCATAATCTTTCTTCCACATGTTACGTGCGTTAGGTTTTAAAAAAGTCCACATAAAAAAAAAGGCGGAGTTCAGCCACATGGAAATCCATTTTGCATGGTTGAGATGTGCTCACAAGAGGCTTGATAAAGAGAATAGGACCAGGAGATGTTGGTGTTTGGGATGAGAACTGGATCCCGGGTCTGCGTTCCCTAAAACCCATGGTGCGCAGGCCGGGGGCGACGGCAGAAAGGGTGCACGACCTGTTCGTTCAGGGGACGTGTGTATGGGATGAAGAAGCTGTGCATCGGTCTTTTATGGCCATTGCGGCAGCAGAGGTCCTCAAGATCAAGACTAGCGACCGGCTGGAGGTAGACGTCCTAGCATGGGCGCATGAGAAACATGGAGGTTATTCTGTAAGATCGGCCTATAGACTGCTTAAGCAGGAACAAATGGAGAAGGCTATGGCATCCACGGGCGAGGCAGCGAGCTCGGGGGAGACTAGGCATTGGAACTCTCTGTGGAAACTCGAGGTCCCTCCTAAGATACGGGTGTTTTGGTGGAGAGTAATCAACAACTCTTTACCATCAAAATCAGAATTGAAGCGGCGACATATCACCAAGGAGAGTCATTGTGAGATGTGTGGTGATCCGGATGAGACACTTTTTCATGTGTTCTTTGAGTGCCCGATAGCGAAGAGGTTTTGGGCAGAGGTGAAGAAGGTTCTAGGGGTGGCAGTGCCGAGTTTGCCACCATGGTCGTGGACGGCGGATATTCTGGGGCCCGCCATGAGCTCACCAAAGGCAGCGGCGATAACCATATGCGGGGCGTGGTCGCTGTGGACTGGTCGCAATGGGCGCAGGTATGGTTGCAAGGTCTGGGAGCCGGGTGTGGCAGCTCGCTTCATCTCGTCTCTCATGGAGGATATGGCCTCGTTGAAACAACCTGTGACTTCAAGGCTGGCTGTGTCCAAGGCGAGATGGGAGAGACCGGAGCTCGGCTGGGCTAAGATAAACACTGATGCAAGCTTTGATCAGGAATCAGGTACGGGTGGAGCTGGTGTGGTGATCCGCGACCACTCGGGGATAGTGATTGGAGGCGCGGCTCGCTGGTTCAATGATGTTTCTGATGCCCTCACAGCAGAAGCAATGGCGGCTAAGGAAGGCCTCGAACTCGCGGCAGAGCTTGGGTTGGAACGAGTGCTTCTTGAAACTGATTGCAAAGGTCTCGTCGATCTCCTACAGAGTCCCAATCCGGCGACTTCCTAGATCGGTGGTCTATGTTTTGATATTTCAGAGCTAGGCAAGTGTTTCACCAATTTCACTGTTAGGTGGGCCAGTAGAGATGCGAATTCGATGGCGCACTTCTGTGCTTCAACTGTGTCGTCGACCGCTCGTCTTTCTTTTGGTTGGATTGTATCCCGGAGTGGCTTGCTGGTTTAGCAGCCATTGATTGTAATCCTGTCATGATATAATGAAAGCTCTGAGTACTCAAAAAAAAAAAAAGGACATGTGGCATGCACAAAGGTATAATTTGCTTGCCTCATTTTATCAAATATCCCAATTTTCTTCCTTCTTAATTTGCTCATTCAATTATACCCCACATTAATATTATCAATTTGTTAATTTAATGGAAGTCACATCCACATTATCTGGTTGCAGAATGTGATGTGACTCACTTTCTAGATCCTTATTCTGTTTTTTATCCTAGTGTTAGTTACCAGAACATTTGCCAGCTAGAAAGAGCATGGATGGAGATTAGGCTTATGAGGCATTGAATGAGAAGTTCTTAGTGAGAGGTTATGGACTTTGTCTCGATGAGAAAGGGATGAATGCATTCTGAAGCAAAGGAGTAATAATTAGTTTTTGATAATTATGCCTTTAGAAGCTAGACTTGTGGTCATGGCTAGTCTAATAAACCCAAAAATTCTTTGAGTAAAGTAAATATTGATCTTCACTCATCTTGGCAGAGCACTGACTTTATATCGGAGTTGAAATTGGACAATACAATGAAGGTAAAAGGCAGCATAGTTTGACACTTACCACTTTGAAGAAGATTTTCTTTATGTGTATGCATCTGCTGTTAGTTACTTATTCAGTAGAATAAGAAAATCAAAGTGAGGCAGACTTCTCGTTTACCTGAGGGTACTTTGTAGGCTCCTGTCTTCATAATCTTGTTTTCTTATTAGTATTTACTATTCAGTAAGGAATCCTTTTGCATTTACTGTTTCACTTTTCAGGACTGAGCTTCACATCTAGCTGGTAGCATGGTCGCAAGTTTTTATGGATGAATGGGCCTGAAAGAACTAGGATGTCGAGTTCTGAACTCCACTAGGTAGGCACTATCTAATCTTTTGAATGCTAGCGGAGGAAGTCCTGCCTACGGCAGGCGGAGCACCCGACGACGGTAGTCCGGCGAGGCACTCAGCTCCGGCGAAGCTTGGGCCGGGTAACCCGAAGCTCGGCTTCGCTCGTGGCTGCGTGGGGTCGCGGTTCTGGGCGCTGGAGGGTGAGTCGAGCTCGGACGAGGAGGACGGCGGCGTTGCTGTCGACGGTCAGGTGTCCACCCGGGTCTTTGTACATGGCGCGTTGTCTGCTGGGTACTCCATCGACGATGTGCTCATGGCCGAAGCCCAGGTACTCGTTCCTTCCCCGGAGGCTCGCTCTAGCTCGTTGGGTGCAGGTAGCCGGAGTAAACGGCTGGCCAACCGGCTGGTGGCGGATGTCGCTGGGCGGGTGAAGGCTGGGCACTGCAGGCCTTGGAAAGGTCCTCTGCCTAGGCGCAGGTGCTCGCCGTTGGTGACGCTGGGTGACGCGCTGGCGTGTGCAAGGAAGGTCGCATCTTCGTCGTCGGTGGCGGCGCCGTCGTTGACGGCGGCGGCGGTGGCAGGGGCACAGCCCAACCCTAGTCAGTCGGTGGGGAGGGGTGGTTGGGCCGCGGCCCACCCTCCAGTGGTCAGGAAGGCGGGAATTCGAAGCGTTTGGGCCCGACGAAGGTTTGAGGCCCACCCAAATGGGTTGGGGTTATTTTTTGCGAGTGCAGGGCGCCGCCGCGTCGCTTCACCTGGAGTCTCGTCTGCTTCTTCGTCTTCTGTTGCGCCATCACTCCCTCTCGTGTCCACCGTTCCTGGCTTCTCGGTTTCGGAAGGGAAGGCAGCGATGCAGCTTGGTGGCGAAGGTGGCTGGCGTGGGAAGGGCGCCGGCTCGGGTTCTGGCTCGGGTTCGGGGCGGTCTGGGAGCGGCGGAGGTCCTATGGAACCGCCGAGGCCCTCACAGGGGCTGGACGGCGCATTGAAGGGCGGCACCGGGGACCGGCGGTTTTCTACGGCATTTCAGGGCGGAGCGCCGAAGTTCGCCCCCGGCTATGGGGAACCGGCGGGCAGTTTCCGCGGCCAGCGGCGTGGCCCCCGGCCGGGTGAAGGCCGTCTGCCGCCGCTGCTGAGGCGGAGCTTTGGCAAGCCAGGTCGCAGCGGTCGTGGCTCCTTCTCTGCGGGGGTGCAAGGTTCTGGTCCATCTTTCAAGGCCGGAAGCAATCTGGGTGGTCGAGTTGGTCATGGGAAATCTGGTGAGGTAGCTGGTGCTTTGGCTGCGGGGGTGCAGGCGGATGATGGTCGGGCGATCGTGTGCGGCCGCTGTTCGCAGAGGGGTCATCTGGATGTGGATTGTGTCGCGGAACTATACTGCGTCATCTGTGATGGGCATGATCATGTCAATCACAAATGTCCTCTGCTGAAGATGCCTAAGCCGGTGGCGCACGCTGTGGGATACTCGGTGGCCGGACTGGGGTTTTACCACATTCCGCACGCACCTCTTGCTCGGAGAAAGGAGTCTAAATGTGCGTTGGTGAAGGTTGAGGGTGGCAGCATCTCGGTCGATCAGCTCATTGTGCAGCTTCAGCGGCTAGTTCCCGGGAAATGGCAGTGGGCTCCGAAGCAGCATGATGACAGTTCTTTCATTGTGCAATTCCCGTCCAAGGCTGAGTTGCAGAGGTCTGTGGCGTACGGTGGGGCTGATGTGAAGATTAATGGGATGGCTTCTGGTGCTCGACTTGTTTTTCAAGAATGGAAGGTGAAGGAGGAGGGTTTCCTGTTACCCAAGGTGTGGCTGCGGGTTTCCGGAATCCGTCCTATTTTGAGGGATTACACATCTCTATGGGCGGTGGGGACTTTGTTCGGGTCAACGCAGGTAGTGGACATGGTTTCTACTAGAAAGAATGACTTCGGTCGCATTCTGGTGGCGGCCTTGGATCCGGCCTTGATCCCGTTGGAGTCGGACGTGGTGATTGGGGACCATTACTTTGAGCTCAAAATCAAGAAAGAAAAAAAGGGGTTCGATGAGAATGGTGAGGAGGTGGAGTTTGAGTTTGAGGAGGAGGAGGGCGGGGATGGTGGGAATGATGGTGATAGTGAGTTTGATGCTGATCCGAATGCGTTTATGAATGTGGACTCGGCGCCTGCTAAAGAAGGGGGGTCTGATGATGGGGCTGGAGGAGATCATCCTCCGGTTTCTAATGTTATGTTGGCAGCTATGGCTAATGACATCATGGATAGGGCTGTTAGCACTGTGCTGTTGGAATGTGCGGATACTGTCCTGTCTGAAAATGGTGGTAATACCATGGTTGGAGAGGTGGAAATGATGGGATCGGATGATGAGCATGACCTGCTGAATTTGGAAGTTGGACTTGATGCTGTTGGGGAGGAGCTGATTGGTGGGGCGCCTGTGCTTGACGTGGGGGCTGTGCTGCCTCATGCTGATAAGCTGCAGGTTGGTGCAACGTTGGGGCCACAGGCCGGCATGGTGGAGCAGCAGCAGGGTCAGGGGCTGCAGATGGACGGGCAAATGCCCGTGGCTGCCTCCTCTGAGGTGACAATGGAGGGGAGGGTCGCGGCGGCTGCTGCGATAAAAGAACTGGTGATGACGCCGAAGAGGTCGAGTCCAAGGCTGGCTAGTGCTGGTGCTGAGGACTCTCTGAAGAAGGCAAAACGCAGAACTGCGCAGAAGAACCTCGACTTTAGCGGAGGTAAATATTGTGATTCCAATCCTTTAAATTTTGTTGTTCCTAGCAGTTTTTCTTGTCTTGGTGTTTCGCTGGGAGCTGACTCCCGGGAAGTTGCGGAATCTCGTTGTATGCTTGAAGAGTCGGTAATGGCTGGCACTGTGCCAGAAGCTCTTTCTAATGAAGGGGGTCTGGAGCGAGACAGTACCAGCGAGAATGACAGTGCCAGTGATGGCGACTGTGAGGATTTGGGTTTTGCGGCGATTGACCGGCTTTGCAAGGGGTTAGTAGATGATTTTTTTGAGAATGATACGGATCATCTAAGCTGTGATTTTAGAACCGTATTTTGTAAAAATAAGGCCCGCTCAATGACTAGTTCAAAGAAGAGGCCGAAGGTTAAGATTCTTATCAAACATAAAAGGGTAGCTCCATGAAAGGAATCTTCTGGAATAGCAGAGGTCTTAGTGACTTGGCTAAATTCAGGTACCTTTCTGAGTCTTCCAAAGAGCAGAAACTAGACTTTATTGCTCTCTTGGAAACCGGTAAAAAAACTTTTACCAAAACGGTTCTGGCAAATATCTGTGGTGGGCAAAATTTTTTTTGGCACTGGTCTGAACCGCGTGGTAGATCAGGGGGAATTTTGCTTGGGATCAACCTTGAGAACCTCGATATTGGGGGTATAGATGAAGGTGATTTTTATGTTAAGTTCAGGGTGCGGAATAAGGCCGATGAGTTCCTTTGGACGCTTGTTGCTGTTTATGGAGCGGCACAAGATGAATTCAAGGAAGCTTTTCTCACGGAATTGGTTCAATCGTGTTCCTTAGACTCAGGTCCTTTGGTGGTGGGAGGTGATTTCAATATCATAAGAAATTCCCAGGAAAAAAGTAATGATAAATATAATAATCGATGGCCTTTTCTTTTTAATGCGGTCATTGATAGCTTGGATCTTAGAGAACTTGAGTTGTCGAACCGTAAATTCACTTGGGCTAATGCTCGAGACGTTCCCACGTTTGAAAGATTGGACCGAATCTTGGTTAGCACGGAGTGGGAAACTGAGTTTCCGCTTGCGACCGTTCGGGCCTTGACTAGGGAACTTTCGGACCATACCCCCTTGCTGCTGGATACGGGAGGTGGAACTCATGGTACCAAGCAACCTCTTTTCAAGTTTGAACTTGGCTGGTTGTTACGTGATGACTTCCATGGGATGGTCGCGGAGGTCTGGAAAAAGGAATGAAGAGGTACAACGCCAATGCAGAAATGGCAAAACAAAATTCAAAGATTGCGACAGTTCCTAAGGGGCTGGGCTAGGAATATGAGCGGGAATTATAAAAAAGAAAAAGCCAATTTAATTGCAAAGGCTAACGAGTTGGATATCAAAGCTGAGACCCAACCTCTCACGGGGAGTGAGTGTGATTTGAAAAACTACTGTAAAGATAGACTTGCAACTCTCTTAAGGGAGGAGGAGGTCAAATGGTACCAAAGGGCCAAGACTAAAAAGCTTCTAGAGGGAGATAGGAATACTAAGTATTTCCACCTTGTTGCTAATGGCAAGCACAGAAAAACTAGAATTTTTAGCCTTGACCAGGAGGAAGGAACGATAAGCGGTGATGAAAACCTCAAAAAATATATAACAAATTATTACCGAAAGCTATTTGGGGAGCCAGACCGAAACAATTTTTCCATGGTTGAGTCATTGTCCGAGGACATAGCCCAAGTATCGCGGGCCGAGAATGACATACTAGAGATGGAATTTTCGGTGGACGAAATTAAAAAGGCTATATTTATGATGGAGCATAATAAAGCTCCGGGGCCAGATGGTTTCCCGGCTGAGTTTTACCAAGTCTTTTGGGACCTATTGAGGGAGGACCTGGTAGCACTCTTTAATGAGTTTCACAAAGGAGATCTTCCTTTATTCAGTTTAAACTTTGGTATAATTACGTTACTACCAAAGAAAATTGAAGCGACACAGATTCAACAGTTTCGGCCGATTTGCATGCTGAATGTGAGCTTCAAAATATTTACCAAGGTGCTTACTAACAGGATATCCTTAGTGGCACATAAGATCGTTAGGCCATCTCAGACTGCATTCATGAAAGGGAGAAATATTTTAGAGGGTGTAGTGATTCTACACGAAACCATGCATGAATTGCGTAAGAAGAAATTGAATGGGGTGATTTTGAAGCTAGACTTCGAAAAAGCCTATGATAAGGTTAAGTGGCCATTTCTACAGCAAACACTTCGGATGAAGGGTTTCTCGCCAAGATGGTGTGGGTGGATTAATCAGATTGTGAGAGGGGGCAGTGTCGGGATTAAAGTGAATGATGAGATAGGTCATTACTTTCAAACTAAGAGGGGGTTGAGACAAGGTGATCCGTTGTCGCCCATTCTGTTTAATCTGGTAGCCGATATGCTTGCTACCCTCGTCTCAAGAGCTAAGGCAAATGGAATGGTTCAAGGGGTTGTTCCGCACTTAGTGGATAACGGGTTATCGATACTGCAATATGCGGACGATACCATATTATTTCTTGATCATGATGTTGCCCAAGCCAGAAATCTTAAGCTGGTGCTTAGTACGTTTGAGCAGTTGTCCGGGCTGAAAATTAACTTTCACAAGAGTGATCTCTTGTGCTATGGGAAAGTCAAGGAGGCAGAGCAAGAGTATGCGGGATTGTTTGGATGTAAAGTAGGTGGTACGCCCTTCCGGTATCTAGGCATACCGATGCATCATAAAAAACTTTCTAATAAGGATTGGATAGGACTTGAGGAAAAATTTCAAAAGAAACTCTGTAGCTGGAAAGGAAGATTACTATCGTTCGGAGGGAGACTAGTGCTCATAAACTCAGTCCTTTCCAGTTTAGCTCTCTTCATGCTTTCTTTCTTCGAAATCCCTAGAGGAGTTCTGAAAAGACTGGATTACTATCGATCTCGGTTTTTCTGGCAATGTGATGAACATAAGAAGAAATACCGCTTGACCCGATGGAGCATCTTGTGTACCCCCAAAGAATGTGGAGGTATGGGCATTATAAATCTGGACATCCAGAACAAGTGCTTGCTAAGCAAGTGGTTATTCAAACTAGTTAATGAGGATGGGATTTGGCAAGAAATTTTGCGTAGAAAATACCTTTCGAATAAGCCTTTTGCTCACGTGAAGCATAGACCAGGAGATTCTCACTTCTGGTCGGGTTTATTAAAAGTGAGAGAGGATTTCCTTTCGGGGGGTGTTTTCAAGGTGCAAAATGGACAAAATGTGAGGTTTTGGGAGGATATTTGGATCGGTGACAGGCCATTGGAGAAAGTTTACCCAAACTTATATGGTCTAGTCAGGAAAAAGCATGTCACGGTGGCGAGTGTCTTAGGGACTATACCACTTGGTGTATCTTTTAGGAGAGGCCTGGTGGGTGCAAATAGGGGGGCATGGTTGGATTTGGTTTCAAAGGTTGTGTCAGTTCAACTGAACGAGGGGCGGGACAGGTTTATTTGGAGTGGCAATAAGAAGGGGATTTTTTCGGTTAAATCTATGTACAATCTTATGATTGGAAGAGGCGTAACGCCGGAGAAGGGTACACTTTGGAGGTTAAAAATACCACTGAAAATTAAGGTTTTTTTGTGGTTCCTTAAAAAAGGGGTTACGCTTACCAAGGATAATCTTGCAAAACGTAATTGGCAAGGGAGTGTTACATGTTGTTTCTGTAGTAATGTTGAAACTATACAGCATCTATTTTTTGATTGCCATGTTGCCAGATTCGTTTGGAACCTCATATATGTCATTTTTGGTATTCAACCACCCTCGAATTTCACTAATCTTTTTGGATCCTGGCTGCGTGGTGTAGGTGCCAAGCTCAGATCTCAAATTTTAGTGGGAGTGGCAGCCCTTTGTTGGTGTCTTTGGTTGAATAGGAATGACATGGTTTTCAACAAATCAAATTCTGTTTCTTCTGTACAGGTAATATTCCGGATGACGCACTGGATTCGGCAATGGTCCCAGCTGCATGATGAGGGGGCAAAAGAGGTGTTCAGGAGAGGTTGCAGAATTCTGGAATCTCAAGTGATGGCAATTTTCTCCAAGTTTGGTTGGCCCTCGCGACGACGAATTGAAGCTTAGCTTTTTTCCGTCTTGGTCGGTTTTGTTGAGAGTGGTGGAGGGTCAGTTGGAAGATACTCTTTCGATGTTTTCTTTCGTGTGCCGTGTGTAGCCTTATGGCTAGGATTTTGTATCTCAGCTGTGTATCACCCCCGGGTGGTAGAGGCTGGAACTCCGTTCCATTATCTAAAAAAACTAGGTAGGCACTATCTTGAAATCTGGGACTAAATTTTGCCGTCAAGTAGGGCTTCCATTACAGTTTACACTACTGATATCACTTCTAGTATGTCTTGAATCATAAGAGAAGGCTGATTTGATTGCAGATTTTTATTTTTACCCACACAAGGATGGCTTGCTCCTCCGGCAGAAGCAACGGCCACGTCGCCCGAAATGACTCCCACTGTTGGATCTTCCCGTGGATGGTCAGGATTTGCTCCGCCAGCTTCAGCTTCTCAAGATTCTGGCCGAGAAGCTGGTTTGCCCATTAGCTTCCGCTACGACTCGCAGCTTCTGGCTAGAATCTGGCCGGACGAATATAAACTCGGCTTCACCTGCAAACCAAAGGAAAAAAAAAAAAAAAACTCTCCTTGTCCTCCACCTCCCGACCCCGACCCCGACCCCGACCTCCCGCGTTGGCGCGGCCGTGCGGGCGTGGCGGCGAGGCCGCGCGTTGGCGTGGGCGCGGCTCCGGTGGTGCGCCGGTGCGGCCGGGCGGAACGGCGGCGGGCGGCGCGCGCGGGGGCCGCGCCGGTGCGGCCAGGCGGGGCAGCGGCCGGCCTGAGCGGGCGGGCGGAGCGGCCAGGAGGGGCGACGGCGGCGGCGGCCGGGCGGCGCGAGCGGATTGCACAACGCGGCGATGCAGGTGGCCCCCTCCCTTCTCCCTCTCTCTCCGCTTCCACGTCTCCTCGCCGCATACATCGTCGCAGCTGACCTAGGGTTAGGGTACGGCGACGGCTGACGTAGGGTTAGGGTTATGGTGTTGGCTGGGTCAGTGCCGCCGGTCCATCGCGCCGCGCCGGCGACCCACCAGCGGCGGTGCCAGCGACGACCACCCAACGGCGACTGTGGCGGCAAAGCTCCTTGGTTTGGTGCCAACGAAACACCCACACCAGGTGCCCGTCCCATTCTCTTCACTGCCTGCTGTGCGAAACTGAGGTCTCAAATCCAAAAATGATGCATGATTTAGCCCTAAGAGCTTCAGCCTTTGGCAAGTCGATGGTTGTCACTCAGGTGTTTCTTCGTACTTTTACTAACACATAAGTAAGTTCCATATATATTTTCCATTAAGATATGCTGAACATTTTACCGTTTCAAAGTTACTACAGCACTGAGTAGAGTTACTGATGTTAGACCTATTTCGTGTACAAGCACTGAGTAGAGTTACTAATGTTAGACCTCTTTCGTGTACAGATTTAAGCCCAGGCAGTGCCTTCCATAGCAGGAAATATGAAGTGCCGGTTCATTGGTGGGTTTCAGCACTTATGTTGCTCAATCAGGAAATGAACTATATGTTATCTGCTGCTAGGTCGGGGTCATTTCCATGTGTATGTGGTTACAAAGTCTTTTCTCCTTACTTTAGCTACATGAATATTATCTGAAATGCCAAGGTCTTTTCTTACTAAAGGATTAGAAGTAGCGATGCATATCAATTGTTGTTCAGGGATAAGACAGTGCATCCATAGATTAATTAATATTAGTAAGCATGCTTGAGATGACATGTACTCTAAATTAGTTTCCATCTACTGCAACTTGAATCAGTACTGATGCTAAGATATTTGACATGAATAGATATCTTTAATTAGAACAGCTCCAGCCTTTGGGTCATATATATTGCCTCCAGCTTCTTTAGTTATGTTCTAATGTTCCAAGCTGTTGGCTATATATATTGCCTGCAGCTTTTTCAATTAGTGATGTTCCACACTTTAGGTTGTCTATATATACTGCATATTGCCACATTACACTGGAGAAATCTTTTTTTAAATGATTTCAGCATAGTACGTATTTGATGTCCTGAAATATAAAGGAGGGCTCAATAATGGTAAAAAATCTGTGAAGTTTCTCTGACCTCTTATCTGACATGAGATAGCTATAATACTGAAGTTCCATTTATGGTCGTTATTAAAGTTTACAGAGAGACCAAGGAGATCCAATATTTTCATGCAGATGGCAACCATTAAAGATAATATTTCAGGTATCTTTCATCCAATCATGTCATCTTTATGAAGAGTAAGTTTTAATTTTCATATCACAGGAAGATACACGGTACAAGGCTCATTGTCACTTCATAAAAGCAATAAACACAGGCTACAACTCTGGCCTACTGAAATATGCAACTTATCGCCTATTTGCACTTGCATCCGATAGCCCCTTACATATTTAGACTGCAGAATCCACTTTCAAACGAAACATCTTTTGTTTCAGATCACACAAATTAGTGTGTCGCTAAAATAGCTTGCTGATTGGGAAATGTGAGCCCCAAAAGTGTCACAATGCATTATTGCCACATGATCAGGCCACAAAGGGTATCTGCTCCACTTAGTTTACATGTACTACAAGCAAATTTAAGCTCTCTGGTTACTTTCACAATTAATTAACCTCAACTATGGTTTCATATTAATCTGCTGTACCAGTCCATACAGAATGTTATCTGCTTTTTTTTCCTTAGAAGGTACATATTTCGTTATGCAATTTTGAGTCCAATTCTCCTGCAAAGAGACAGTTCTGCAGTTTGTGGACTATGCAGCTTTTTCCCAGATCAATCAATAGTTTTAGAGTGATAGGGTGTCCAGTCATTATACCAAGGGGCTTAAATTTCTATGCATTTCAGCAACTCTCATGACACTTTGGTCTATGTATTGTCTACATTGAAACTGATACCTGCAAGTCCATTAGTTGAATTTTTTGTGGCTGGTTCCTGCTTTTTTTACTGAAAGATGCAGTTTGCTTTGAAAGGTTTACGATTTGGGTTCCCAAATACCAAGTACCTCAGGTTATTGTTATTTCTACATGCAAAGTGATAACATTGGTGTAAATTGTTATGCAAGGCTGATGCACCCACCAATTTGCAAATCATATAAAACCATGTTCAGATGGAAGTACCGTAACTATTTACTCTTTCATTCTAATTGACCAGATACAACCTAATATTACCATACCTCTTTTCTCTCTGGTTCTCATAGAAAAAGAGAGCTTATGGTTGATTCTAGCAAGCTTGAGTTTTTTTCCCTGCACTATGGTTCAATGACCATCATCAACCTTACTAGAAAGGTGCTTGTGCCCACCTGCTGACCTGCTGAACTTTATGTTTATATTTGCCTCACTGGTTATAGACTGTTACCACATTATTTTTCCTTACGTAAGTTAGAAATCAACTTTGTCCATTGCTATTTCCTTTGGTCAGTTCTGATGCGTCATAAAATTTCTTTGGTAGGTTACTAAAAAACCTTTAATTCTAGATGAAAAACATGTACGGCTTTGCCTTGCTTGGAAATAGAATGGATCTTTAGTAAATGGAAAAATATGGGAATCCATGGTTGACATATCATATTAATACACATGGTTATAACTCTTCAGTTGATTCTCTTAATGCCTGAATAGGCTCCAACATTTTAGCATGGATATCATTGCTTATATTTTAACATTGGTATTGTTGCCTTGCTGGGGAACTTGCTAGCTAACCTCTGGCGTTTCCACTTCTCTTGGATTACAAATGCTCTCTCTCTATTAATATGTGGAATGGAACGCTTCTGCCTGATCACCTTGGACATGGCTTATCTTATTTTGTTTCCTCACTGGGTGTACGTTATGCCGTTTCCACTCTGATATAACGAGGTTTCATAGCATTCAGTTTCATATACTGATATTATATACAATACAAGAGTTGAAATTGAGAACAATGTTGCAAAGAACATTAAAATTTATATTCTACATATATCATAATACATTGCCTATTATCTAGAAATTATATAAGACCTCGACTTTTTAGGACTCTTATGCTAACATGGGCATATTTGCATCTGTACAGGAACACTGGGCCTGAGATATCTGCTATTGTAAACTTGAAGCTTCTGAAGATGCAAAACCCAGGTGCCAGGATCATCTATATTGTGTTAATATGGTCTAACTTATATTGTGTTTTATATTGAAAGCTATAGCTACAGAAAAATGTTACAGATGATGGATAAGTGCAGCCTTCTTGAACAATCATTATTTTAGTGTGAACCAACCTTCAACTCTAGATATAGACCAGATACACATGTTATTATTCTTCTATCGTTGTTTGCTACGGACTATTAATTAGAATTCTGGTTTGACTCTGCTGCACATTTGAACATTTACACTTAGCCCATCCTTGCAGGCACACTTCATAAGTAAGTGATGACCCCAGGATTAATAGATAGGGTTTGTAACTGTGCCTGTTTTGTGTTAGAAGTGTACCTTGACCATCCATGCTTACAGACAAAAGTATTAGATTCGTTTTGCTAATGTTTATTGTCCATTGTTTGGATAGTGATGGTTACATTGGTACACGATAAATTACAATCCTTTGTTTCAGTTGTTGTTTCCATGAAAAAAAAGAACTGCATAGGTAACAATCCAAATGCAACCCAAATATGTAGGCTTTATACCTAGGTTCATATTGTTTTTCTAAACCCACTGGGTCCTACAGATGCTTATGCCACTTGCTTGCTTATAGCCAAAGCATGACTGATAACTGATGATGAGTAAACCTATACACCTAAATGTTGGGGTGCCATTGCCCCACAAAATATGTATTTTCAAACTATGCTTTTTGACTAAACCTTCCAGTGTTCAGTGGCTCCATGTAGCATGTGATTTATGGTACCTGTCTATTTCCTAACAAAATTTGGTCAATGAATATCCATGCCGACGTTTTGTAGTTTGGTACTACATGTCTATGCTGACTTGTTGTGTATATATATATTTTCTCTTAAAATTTGTTTTCAATCTATATTGTTCTATGTTTGTACTAATTTCCCTTCTGCTATGTAGGCAGGTCAGCAGAGCAACCTTCCTCTGTAGATAGTTGGCTGGTCTCCAAGATAAATTTTGTTTACCCAGCTAATATATTTCCAGCGTCCTATCTTTGTAAGTTCCATTCCCCACTTTTTTTTAAATTTTTTTTTGCCAAATTGCAGAGCTGAGTGTCTTTCATTGCATTCTTCTGTCCTAGGCTTACAATGCAATACTTAGTTTTTCATGTTATAATTCACTTTGTGCAGTTAGAAAATTTTACAACCTTATTACATGTGCTTTCCTCCTATTTTGCGACATTGCATGAGAAACAGTAGAAATAAAGTGCCATTTCTAGCCTCACAAATTTCTTCTTTTCATGTGCTATTTCCATGAAAACCATTTTCCTGCATGTTGTCGCATGCGACGCCATCTTAATGATAGAAGTACATGTAGCTAACGATGGTACCATCAAGCTACTGTTTCTTTTCGAGCCACGCGATGGCCATATGTCAATCCTCCGTCATTTGCATACTCAATTTGAGTTTCTTTTTTCAGACGATGTCAAAAAAAGACGGTGTTTCAGTGTCAGAGCTTCAACATAAGGTCTAGGGACTACACAGAAAGGCTTAGGACCATTACATCATCCATGAAACACATACATTTTTTACCTTGCTGTTAAAAGCAATATCCTATTTCGTTCCTTGAGATTTCCAAATGTACATTACAAATAGTTGCTTGCTTGACCTTATCACTGAGAAAATGTCCTCAGCACAATCAAAATTTGTCATTCGCGCGCCCCAGCTACTAGTTCGTACTATGTGTTGACATGTACTTAGTAGAAGCGAACAGGCTGCCCCAACAACTAGAAGACGGTGAACTGTTGGAGCCATTATATGTTTGGCTTCGCCTTCTTTAGTTACTGTAGCAATGATAAAGCCAAGCTCCACCAAAGAGGCCCTATATCCTCCATCGAGTTGTGAGCTGAATAGTGATCACAGCATCTCTGCTAGTCTGCTTTCAGATTTCAGTGGCCTATTTTCTTTGTTCGGTTGCTTTAAAACCACGATGTCAGAAGGTGCTGTACTCAGACCGAGACGAGTGAAATGTTACTATCTCTGTTACTTCAGTTGTTTGCTTAGCTGCTAGAGTGCTACCAGGTTGGCTGTTCATCCTTAAGGTCTGAAGTCTGAACCTTACCAGAACAGGTCTCAATTCACGCAAAAATTTCAACTAGTTGAAAAAAAAAGAAAAGGGCCACCAGGCCCACGACTAATTTTTACTCTAGGCGGTCCCAAAACCAATACTTTACGGCCGGCTTTCCACTGGGCCGGATCAAATTGGGTCGTACAAGGGCGGGCCACAGCCGATGCCCAAGGTCCAATTCGTCTGGCCAGAAACCCATCATAGCTGTCACAAGACGGCTGTCAGCTTATCAACCACAGCCGTTATCAGACATACTTACCCATCTAGAGACTTTTCGCGAATAGGTAGTTACTAGCAAACGTGCATTGCAACGGGAGAGTATCAAAATAAATTTTCGTCAACTCAATTGTTAGTTTCCGTGCGTTGCAGCTAGAGAGTGTCAAAACAATTTCGTTAATCGTTAACTCAATTGATTTCGTAACTGACTTACGTATCAACATCTCTTTGCCAAAAAAAAACCGAGAAAGATATGAGTTTTCTTAGCAGAATGTCTCTTGTTTTATTTGCATCTCACCTAGTTACCCTTCCTCACTTTACCATATGGTACTAATGTCAACCGGGCATATAAAACTAAACCGGACTAAGTGCACGTCTTATTAAGATAAGATTTAAACATGGCCCAGGAATGTTGAGGTGTCATGGTGCACGGTTGTCGGCTGGGGTAGGGGGGGGGGGGGGGGGGAGCTGTGCGACGCCCGAGGGCCCATGGGGCTGGGGGGTCCATGAGTACCCATGTATATTGTAGATGTATTAGCATGGAACTGGTCAGCTTAGCGCTCGCTTCGTATTCACGATGTCTAGGATGTCACGCATGAATTGCGACCTTCAGGATTCGATCGCGAGTTGCGACTCCGCTTCGCGTGCTGGGGCATGGGCGTGGAGTGGATCTGAGGCCGTTCTGGGCTTCCGCCATGTCTTCGTGATTCTCGATCGACTGATCGTAGGCGGCAGCCATGACTTACTCTGCAAGTGATTTGAATATTTGATTGCAGTAAGGACGTGCAGATCTTCAGTTTATCAGGGATTAGGGATCGGGCTTGACATGCCGGCCGGTACCTCTCTGTAGATTGTTTGATCTAATTTCTAAATTTTTAATTCAATATATTTGACAAATATGAATACATGTCGTTCTATTAGCTTCAATATATTTGACAAATATGAATACATGTCGTCCAGTTAGCTTCTTCACTGTACTATCGTTCTATTAGCTTCTTCATTGTACTTTCGTTTTTTTATAAACTAAATATATGTTGCAAGTTAACAGTTATCAATAGTAATATTTTTTTAGAAAAAAAATATTAATATCTTAACTTCTGCATCGAATAATACATATGGTTGTTTAGTAGTATTACAAGCAAATTATCAATAATAATATAACTTTCGATTATCATATTAAAATATTATATTATGGGACCCTTAGTTTCTTCGTTGCCCAAGGGCTCTAAGAATTATTGGGACGGCCCTCGAACCTGGCCGGTGAGGTCGCATGGATTAAAAAACAATGTCGTCGATCTGACCATCTTGTTGACCACGGGTTGTTGAGATTAGCGATGCATGCATGCACGGGCTTCCGCGGATCTCTCGCCGCACGGTGGATCTGGTGGAAGGAAGGCTAGTCGGGGGCCCAAGCGGGCTGCGGCGGCCGCTACGGGCATGGTCGCGGACGTGATTGGCAAGGAGTACACGCGACCAAGGAGTACACACGCGATTCGGCAGACATCGATCGATTTGGCTGTCTCAGCTTATCAACCACAGTCTGAAAGTAATCTAGGAAGCGTTGAACCTCCCATAGGAGGTCACACCTTTGTTATATAGGTGAGAAATAGCCACTCAGGTGGCTTACAAGATAAGTCTAAGTTTGTTAAGATCTTTAGGATATCTACAGTTCAACTACTTTATAAGATATACTCTATAATACATGATAACAACAAATTCTAGATCTCAACTAACTCAAACTCGGTTTACAAGTTCTGTTAACATCCTCTCTCAATCTTAACCTGGTATGTCGAGGTTGATGTTGCGCTTCAATTCTTGTAACTTGTAAGCTGCAATCGGTTTGGTGAAATCATCAGCGACTTGATCGTTAGTCCCAATCAATCTAATATCAAGTAATTTTTGTGCCACTCCTTCTCTTACAAAATGATAATTAATCTCTATATGTTTAGTCCGAGCATGAAAGACCGGATTTGAGGAGAGATAGGTAGCCCCAATATTGTCACACCATAATCTGGCTCTTGGTGAGGAATGTATGCCGAGCTCTTTGAGAAGAGATTGAAGCCAAATAATTTCAGCCATTGCATTTGCCATAGCTTTGTATTCTGCTTCACTGCTGGCCTGTTTCCTAGCACTCCATGACACTAGATTTGATCCAAAGAAGATGGCAAATCCTCCTGTGGAGCGTTTATCGTCGACGCACCCAGCCCATTCTGCATCGGTAAAACCACTGACAAGTATTGATGGTGACTTTGCTATTGTAACAGAACTGCCTAAATCACGTGACCCACAGGCACCTGTCAAAGTTACTAATGACATCTGACAGCCGGACCCGTGTTCCATATGACCTAGGCGGGCTCTGCCGGGCTACATAAGCGCCCGTTATCTCCGACAGGATCCCATTGCGAAGCCATTACTGAGTTACAACATTTCATAACAAAATACATCAGAGCAGAATTTGCGGAAGAGTAAATAGTACTTAATATTACAGACCAGTGTTCGAATAAAATTAAGTGCAGTTATTACAAACCAGAAATATAAAAGAGTAGCAGTAGAGTTTGGAACAACAGTACGACAGATAGTTTAATATTAGACGAACCCTGCCCAAGGGTTTAACCTTAGTCTTCTTCACTTTCCTGGACGATGGTGACGCAGCACGGAGCGAGACAAACTTCAGTCTCCTGCTGCCCTCCTGCAACGGGGTTAACAAACCCTGAGTAGATGGGGTACTCCGCAAGACTTACCCGACTAAAAGTGTAAGATTAGACTCAGGAATGCAGGCTGAGGGGAATCAAGGTAAGGCTTTAGCAAGAGTTCAAGAATTTTGCGGAAAAGCATTACTATTCCTAAATCAATATTTTATTTCAATAATACTATTCATCATTATCCATTTCTCCAAGTTCTTTCTCATATATCAGCATTCTTTCATTTGCTTAATCCATTCAAAACAATCCTAGTTCCGAACCACTTTCCGATGTAGGGGTGAGGATCAAGTCTCCATATCCGAGGAGCAACGACGATTCGAATCGATTAATACCCAGCTGGGGATCCCTATCCACACTGCGTATGTAGCACTTAAGCTTGCATACGCCAACCCCGCCTACCACGGCTTTTCATACCCCGGAACCGGTCCTGCGCCACCCGAGAGCACAGTACTCCTCTCGTCTCCAGGCACGACGGCCACGAGGGTACACGCTACTCTCGCCATCTCTCCACTCCCAGTGCGTGGTTGTCGGTTCCAGCAGTAGAGCCACCGGAGTCAGAGGCTTTCCGTAGTATGTGGCTAGTTGCAAAGTCTTGATCACAGCAGGCCTGACAACGAACGGTCCCTAATATTTTTCCGTTAGAAACCATGCATTGGGACTCTAACCCAAGTACACTGGTAACTACCCGGTTTTCACATCCCTTTCCGATGGCGAGGATCGCTGGGACTCTAACCCAACAGATGGTCGACCAAACGGAACAACCCATCCAGGTGGTTAACAATGAACTAGCTAGGCACACTGCCAACCAACAAGGACATAACCAATCCCATAAAGTGATTCATTTGTTTCATATTATCACAGTTTTCAAAATAGCATTTTTGTAATTCTATCATTAAGCATGACTAAGCATTTTTCAATACTTTTAAATAAATCCGGGTCTTAGGTATAATATGTGGTCAAGGAAAGGTAATGCATTAATCGGTTATCACTCAACTCCTAATAACCTAATGCAGTAGATTAACTCAAATGATAAATATTTTTAAATAACAAGGAGGGGCTGAATGCACCGGGGCTTGCCTTGAATTGCGTAGAGTGTCGGATCCGGGTCAGTGCCACAAATATCAAATCCTTGTACAACTTCTTGAGTAGTCTCCTCAGATGGACCCTCAGACTTTATCTCCGGGTTCTCGGTCACTACACGTGTGCAATAATAAATGCATGAATGCATGAAATGATAGATGAAATTAAATAACAAATAAACCACATATGTGTATAAGACCCTACCTTAGCTAGACATGAATAATCTAATTCATACTGCCCTAGGTCATAAAGGTGATTGACCTAGAATCTCAATCAATCCGAAAATCACATCAATCAATAATCATTTCATTTCATTTCCTATTACTATTATTAATCATTTAAACCAACATATAATTTAATAAATATTTAACTATTTTAATTTGATGTCAAAATGCACCAACAGATAGATTTTAGTACCAAACAATGACACCATAAATTTCATGATTTTTGGAACATCACAGAAATTATTAAAAATCATCAAAGTTCCTTTTATCAATTAATGTGCTGATTTTTAATTAATACAGAAAACACTCAAATCAAGCATTCAATATTTTTATTAAATTCTACACATCACAGAGAGTATCTAGAAATATTTTCATAATGTATGGTGCAGTAGATTAATCCACACAAAAATATTAAAACCTAACACTATTTATTTTAATTAAAAATGAAAAAGCTTTTGTAAAACAACCGGAAAAAGGAAACGGCCATTCGGCCCACCACGGCCCAACAGCGCAGGCCGGCCCAACCGCACGCGCTCGCGCACTCGCCCGCGCGCTCACCCCGGACCGGCCGCTGACAGGGGGGTCCCAGCCGTCAGCCCGCGAGCGCGCGCACGTTCTCTCTCTCGGCCGCTGACAGGCGGGCCACCCCTGTCAGGGTCATCCCCGACCTCCGGTCGGACGCTCCCGCGCGCGCACGCGAACAGCACGGCGCGGACTTCGCCGCCGGCGACCCCAACGGCGAACCCTAACGACACTACGACTCCCTTAGACCCTAGCCGGCCACTCTACTAGCACATCCTACGCCCTACCGCCTCCAGCGAGCTCGTCGGGATCAATGGCGGCTCGACGGCGGCGGCAAGCCACACGCCGGCGAGTTCAAGCTATAAACGATCGAGATGAATCGTGTTACGGCTTCAGGGGCTCACCACGGTTTGGTCTGGCTAGGAGACTCGTACTACGATGGCGCGGGTAGACGAGAACGGCGACGAAGGTTGACGGGGCGGCGCGAGTTCCACGGCAAGGTCCTGTTCCGAGGTACCTAAGGCCCCAAACACGGAACCCGCGGGAATGTGAGTATCACGACACTGAAAGGAGCACAAAACGCAAGCCGAAACGGAGAGGGAGCTCACCGGGACGGGTTAGCCGCGCTGATGCCGGCCGCGGCGGTGTTCGGCCGGAGCGGAGGAAGAAAAACGAACGAGCGGCGCACTCCGACCACAAACTACCACCACAAGCGGTCCAGAAGACACGCAAGGAACCTAATCAGACTACTGCACGAGGGGAGAGGTGGAGGTGGTCGGAGCGGCGGCAATTTGACCGGCGACCGAACGGGAGCGGGTGGGAAGAAGTGGACGCGGCCGTCGCTTTTAAGCCGTCGAAGCTCGGGGATAAGGTCGGGAGGGGTCCCGGGGCCCTCAGGCGGTCGTGGCTTGATGGCGACGGGGCCATGCCCCGGCCGGACGTCGCCGGCGTGCGGCGCGGCACGCGCGGCCACGCGGCCGGAACAGGGAGGGGGGCCCCGGTACTGTAGCAGACATGGGTCAACAGCTATAAATTTGAAAATCCTCCCAAACCGTGCAGCTACAGTAGGTGCTCCCAAAATAAAAGTTGTGCCAAATTTTATGTAAAACATCTTTGCTTTTTACACCATGTTCAAATTCTGCACCAATTTGAATTTATACAAAAGGGGGTAGAATTGGGTTTTGAATTTCAAACTGAATTTTTAAAATTACTTTTGATTCTTCTCAACAACTTGAAAATTGGTAAACATGAAAGTTGTCCTACTCAGAGAGCTTGACAACTTCTATTTAGGAAGTTTTTGAAGATTCTTAATATTTTTGAAATTGAAGTTTCAAATGTAAAATTCAATATAGTAATTTGAGTCTAATTTGAATTTTTATAATATAACTTCAAAATCTCCAAAAATAAAAGTTGTTCCATTTTTAAAAATCCACAACTTTTATTAAGACACTTTTCCCATATTCCATATTGATTTTGAATTGAGTTTTCAGGTCAACTTTAGGGTTTAATTTGATTTCTATTTAATTTCATTTTTGATTTTTGATTAAGGACTTAATTACACAATCAATACTTAGCTGAAATCAAATCACTCTAGGCCCTAAGCACAATCATATGCAGATGCTTAAATTTAAATATGATGACATGGCAGATTAACTGAATTGTAATATCAGAGGTATTACAGCTATTCGAAGCCCCAAACTCGTGCGGCTCTTAACATATCTCAAGATGCGCTTTACTGCTGACCAGTGAGTCGTAGTTGGTGAGTGCAAGTACTGGCAAACTTTGTTGACTGCAAAAGAAATATCCGGTCTTGTCAATGTCAGATATTGCAAAGCACCAACCACGCTTCTTTAGCGTGTAGCATCATCTGCACTGAGTGGTGTTCCTTCATATATAGAAAGTTTTTCTGATATTGACATAGGTGTGCTCATCGATTTACAGTGTTGCATCCCTGTTTTTTTCAATAAATCATTTGCATATTTTCCTTGAGATAAAATAATTCCATCACACACCTTGGAAACTTCAATACCGATGAAATAATGAAGGTCACCCAAATCCTTTAATGCGAAGTCTGATCTGAGGGCTTGGAGGAGAACCTTGGTTCCTTCTGGAGATGAACTTGCCACTATAATATCGTCTACATAGACAAGGACATACATGATCAAGTCACCTTTCTTGTAATAGAAGAGAGAGGTGTCACCTTTCGATGGTTTAAATCCAAGGGCTTGAAGTTTCATACCCAGCCGATGGTACCACGCTCGAAGGTGCTTGCTTGAGACCATAAAGTGCCTTATCAAGCTTACATAGATAGTTGGGATATAATTAACTTATTTTGATACCCAAGAGGTTGCTTCGTATATACTTCTTCCTATAGAACACCATGGAGAAGCGTGTTCTGTACATCCAACTGTCGAAGACTCCAACCATTGGACACAGTAATGGACATAATCAATCTTATTGTTGCTGCCTTGACAACGGGACTGAACGTGTCTTCATAGTCAACTCCATATCGTTGCTTGAATCCCTTAGCTACCTGTCTTGCTTTGTGTCTGTCTATACTTCCATCTGCCTTTCTCTTGACTTTGTAAACCCATTTGCAATCTATGAAATTTCGTCCTTTTACTGGTGGTACGAGATGCCAAGTCTTGTTTTTATGAAGGGCCATGAACTCGGCATCCATTGCATCCTTCCAGTTTTTGTCCTGCAGTGCTTCATCAAGATTATTTGGTTCACCATTAGCAGCCAATAATCCGTACCTCACTGTTGCATCGGTGAATTCCAGCTTGTAGTCGTGTTCTTGGGCGTTGCTGAGATGGGGAATTAGCTTGAGTCAAAACGCTGGGAACAACAGTATCAGTAGGCGAAGCAGGCTCTGGCGCTGGGTGCGGTGTAGGATCAGCAGCAGTCGTAGGCGATGTAGAAGATCCCACTGCCCCCCCATGCTGCTGTGTCGGTGCAGAAACGACAGGGCGACCAGTGGACAGGAGCGCACGTGATCCAAGGCAGACTCGCCAATCGATTCAGGTGCTGAGGACGTCAGTGTATCAGCCTCGTGTTCAGCGCCGGGAGACAGATGTAGATGATCATTATTTCCTGCATCAAAGTGAGCCGGATTTTCATGCAAACTTGACGATGGATTAGTAGCATGGCACGGTAGAATAATAGCACTGTCAGTGTATGAATCCGCATCTCCTGAACTGGAGGGAACAGTAGAAGTTGGAGTGAGAAGATTATTTTCTGAATGAAAACGGGCACCGGCGTTTGGGTTTAATTGGGAGAAAGGAAAAACATTCTCATCAAAAACAACATCTCGTGAGATGTAGATGCGACCGGTGGAGACATCTAGACACTTGAATCCTTTATGAAGATTGCTATAGCCGAGAAAAACACATTTCTTGGATCAGAAAGAGAGTTTGTGAGTGTTGTAAGGCCTCAAATTTGGCCAACATGCACATCCAAAAACTCTGAGGGCGTTATAATCAGTCTCCATCTTGAACAATCGGTCAAGAGGCGTTTGGAACCCAATTACTCTACTAGGAGTTCGATTAATAAGATAAACAACAGAGAGAAAAGCTTGATCCCAATATTTCAATGGCATAGATGATTGGGCTAAGAGAGATAACCCCACTTCTACGATGTGTCTATGTTTTCTCTTAGCTGCTCCATTCTGTTGATGGGCATGTGGACAAGATACAAGATGGGTGATCCCAACCTTGGATAAAAAGGAATTTAGTTTCTCATACTCTCCTCCCCAATCCGATTGAAATGAAAGAATTTTTCTATTAAATTGTCTCTCGATAAATTGCTGAAACTCATGGAATCGCAGGAATACTTCGGATTTGTGTTTTAGGAGGTAGATCCAAGTGAATTTGTTGAAATCATCGATAAAACTCACATAGTATTTATTTCGTTCAAACGAATCACAAGCTGCCCCCATACATCTTAAAAGACTAGTTGTAAAGGAAAACTAGACTGACTTGACGACTTTGAATATGGTAACTGATGGCTCTTGGCCATTTGACAAGAATCACAAACTGAACTTATGCTAGACTCTGAGGAACATGGCAATCTGTTCCTTTTAACGACATGTTGGACTACTTGAAATGAGGGATGACCTAAACGGTGATGCCACCGTTCTATAGAGGAATGAACACCACTTGACGACGAGCTGAGGGCTTGCTTATTCCTGAGGGCACCAGTTGGTAGAGGATAAAGGCCACCTCTACACTTTCCTTCCAGAAGGGTTTTCTTCGTTGTTTTGTCCTTGATGAAAAATGAATTTGGATAAAACTCAAAATAAGCATTGTTATCTGAGGCTAGTTTATGGACAGAAACAAGATTCTTTGTAGTACTAGGAACATGGAGGACATTATTGAGGAACAGATTTTGTTCAAGAGTATGACAGATAGTACGACCAACATATGCTATATTCATAACTGAGCCGCTGGCCGTATGGATCTGTTCACCTCCTGTGTAGCGATCACAAATCATCAGCTTGTCGAGCTCACCAGTAATATGGTCGGTGGCTCGGGTATCAGTGTACTAGTTGGAGTCCTCCCCATAGCCGCCATGGCTGGCAGTGTTGACGCTCTTGTTGTCTTCTGGAGGAACGAAGTCTTCTTCAAAGCGTTGCCAGCAGTCGATCACGTTGTGGCCCTCCTTCTTTCATAGCTGGCACTTGATCTTTGCCTTGCTGGAGCTGAAGATTTCGCGCCTGCGGCTGCGGGAGTTGTTGTTGCTGCGGCCATGATTGCTACGGCCACAGTTTCCACCACGACCGCCACCACGACCACGAGCAGCAATGTTTGCAGATGAAGATGAGCCACTACGGTTTCCAAGCAGATCCAGCCACTGCTCCAAAGACTGGAGTTGCGCAGAGAGTTCGGTGACGGAGATTGGCTCGGAGCGAGCCAAAACCGACGTGACGACAGGGAACGTAGGAGATGAGCTCTTCATCATCGATGGGTTTACCCACCGAGGCCATCTCATGAACGAGAGATTTCATCTTGCCGATGTACTCTTCAACGGGCATGGATCCCTCCTTGGTAGTCGCCAACGCAATCCGCGTATTCACGGAACGTGCTCTACTCTGCGACGTGTACAGCTCCTCCAGCGTCGACCACAACTCTGCAGAGGTGTTGCAGGTTGAGACTGGTTTGAGGACCTCGCGCGTAAGCAAGGCGACGAGGCAGCTGAAAACCTGCTGGTCAAGCGCCAGCCAGGTTTCATATGCTGGGTTCGGCATCTTCTTCCTATCAGTGTCGGCGATCTCCTTCTCTAGAGCCTTGATGGTGCCGTCGATGTAACCCACCAGGCATGCTCCACGGATGGCCGGAAGCACCTGCAGCTTCCAGAGAGCATAGTTGGATCTGGTAAGCTTTTCGGTGACGGGGTGGCCGAAGGATGATGGGAGAACGGCGGCAGCGGCGTCAGAGGACGATATGTTGGATGAGATAAGAGGTTGGCTCTGATTACCATGAAAGTAATCTAGGAAGCGTTGAACCTCCCGTTGGAGGCCGCACCTTTGTTATATAGGTGAGAAATAGTCTCTCATGTGGCTTACAAGATAAGTCCGAGTTTGTTAAGATCTTTAGGATATGTACAGTTCAACTACTTTACAAAATATACTCTACAATACATGATAACAACAAATCCTAGATCTCAACTAACTCGGACTCGGTTTACAAGTTCTGTTAACACAGTCAACATTATCCCAGACATACCCACTTAGAGCTTTTTCACGAACAGGTCATTACCCATATTTCATTAAGGCCCCGTTTGGATCCTTAAAATTGAATTCATTTTAAGAATCATAATTTATACATATACTAATAAACTTAATATGGTTGTGTATAGATTATATTTATATATTATTGTTGGCTATATGAGAGAGATATTTATATGTTGTATTTTTATCGTGTGGGAGCAAGTTAAAGAGCGTGCTATAAATTACAAAGTGGAAATATACCATGGTGATTTATAAGAATCAAATTCTACCTCTCACCCTATGAATTTGATGTAGATTAATATGTGAACTTTGAAAAATGCTGGAATATCACATTCTAAGTGAAATAATTTAAGTTATTAATTAGATTTCAATTCCTCTAATTTCAAGGATCAAACAGGCCCTAAGACGATAGGAAAATTCAAAGTTACACGACATCTATTGATTCCGGTTGTTCCACGCCCGCAGGGAAAATGCTAGCGTCCAGGACCAATCAAGAACGTCGACAAGCTAGAACCTAGCAACTAGACGTCTAGAACACATACACAGGATTATACGGCAATAGAATTGCGACCGTGGGTACAATAAGGCAGCGCGCTGGAATATGTGCACTTCAATAAAACACTTCAATATGTGCACTTGTATCCTTTCTCCTGCTTTATCTGAAAGCCTGAAACTTCACAATGGCGCTCATGCCATGCAACCATATCTAATCTACCAGAGCCTTATGAGAATGCACATCTTCATACGAGAAGATCAAGCCACAGTAACGCCCGAGAAACACTGTTCGGCTGGCTGGTCCAGACAGCCATTCAGCAGTGTTTTTCTCTCAGAACAATTAGCCGGCCAGCCATACCGTACCAGCCAGCCGAACAGAACGTGTGGACAGAGGCCGCACCTAGTTTCACAGTCACTACAACATAAACAGATCTTCCTTCTACTGAACTCAACAACAGCACCTGCCGTGGCCTGAAACAAAATGTGTGGACTGAGGCTACCCGAGCACTGAACTGGACAGAGATCATCCTAGCTTATGACACCGTTTGCCTAGCTAGGAACATCTATCACAAACGCCACATGCTGTTCTAGTTGCCTCCCTACTGCATCAACCGGCTACCTAACACGGCTGACAGGACACAAAAGTTCACTCCTGGAACCTCCAGCTTCAGTTCAGAAACTAGACATGTACATGTGCATTCTCCAGGAGGATATATATAATACACTAATACAGTACAGAAAATACATAAGAACTTATCCTGCCAGAACAAACCGGTTGTCAACCTTCTTGATGACATGAACTCTCATAGTAACCCTCCTTTTGCCTTTCATGAGCTCGAAGATGCAGATGTCACCCTCACAAAGCTTGTTTTCGCGCACAAACTTGGATAAATGGTAGCCTCTGAGGCATCGGGTGACTCTTGTGTGATAGTAGTTGACATACCACTTGGCTTTCCTGTTTGGCCTACGAAGTATGATCTCATGGGATTTCTCCTCGAGATGATCAGCAGCAAATTGGTTGGGGATGGTCTGCACAAAGCTTCGGTTACGTCAGTACTGACCGATACAGGGTAAGATCAACAAAATTAACATGGTTGCATGCACAAAATTACTGTGATAGGTATTATTGCTATACTGGAGCTGAATGACAACTAGACAAGGCATAGCAACTAATTTTGAGCTTCAGTAGCCTCAAACAGAATTTCACAACTTAGAGGAGGAAAAGAACATTTTCATTAGTGTGGGGCAGATTCGGTCCTTACTGTAATTACACTAGATGTGCTAAACTCCTTTCTCATTCTTATCAAGTATCATGAAACAAAAATGCTGAACTACAAGAGAACCTTCTACATGCCTAAGTAACGATATAAAATGGTTTGCACTTATTGATTAATCTCACCAGAGAGTTGCTCCTAGTGCGAACATTGGTCGTCTGCAGGACAGTAATAAACGCAGGATTGTCTGGTTGCATCGAGGCCAAACTGATTATTTTCCTTTTTTCGTCACTGTTCAGTCGATTTGAAATCCTCGAGTAGTAGTACTTGGAGTCAGTGTTTTCCTCGTCACTATCACTATCCTCTTCACTGATTCCATGTTGATTGACATCGAAGTCACTAGTACTGTTTGGAGATTCAAGTTGTTTCCCTATGACATTAAGAAAATGCACATCATGTAGAGCAGATTATAAACTACAATTTATCAATAAAAGCACACTACTTATAATGCATAGTTTTTGTGTATTAATGCTAGCAGACCAATGCCACGAGAGAGGAATATATTAAGACATCTCTAGTTACTCAATATTAATAAACATGCTGGCTAGTATTTCACTACAAGCATGTACAATTGTACATCTTCTCCTTGCTTGTCTTACTCTTGCAAATAGATTTCTTCGAAGTAGAAGCATTGTGAGGGGATTCAACCAGCTGATGCGGCAGTGTAGTAGTATCCTCAGAATCACTTTGGGAGTAACACTCAGCTTCCTTGCCCGTCATATCATTGAAATGCCTCCACATATTAGGACCAAATCTGTTCCCAAGAAGAGAAGACACTTTCTCACAACCATTTCCTTCAAAGATGAAGACCTCAAAGGAATATCTATCTTTGCATGTGAAGAGGAGGAGGTCATTCTCCTTCAGTTCTTGAGCCCTGACAAAATCCTCCCATCCAGACACGAAGGATAGCTCATCTGCATTCTTGGTTACACCAACATGCCATATTTCACCACTGGGTGTTTTCATGTCAACACCTTCGGCGATCTGCCCATTGAATTTCTTCACAAACTCCTCTGGTATGCTCTACAGTGGAAATAGAAATAGATGGTTGGCTTCAGAAGGATGATATTATAATAGCTAAGACAAAACAGTTCTTCATATTCACTGGTCAACCGATAACTGTTATCATGTTCGTTCAAAAATAAACTGTTATCTTGAAACTAGCTGAAATACATTAACACAAATATAATTGTTCCTAAGAATTCACATAAAAGTACTAGAAAAAATTATGTGTATATTTTACCCTTTCATCCCTTTAGGAAACAAATTACAACTTCATCAATCAAGGGCTAGAACAACTCTACATGATGCACAACTTCTTCATTATGTTCTATTGTCATTTCACACATCAGGTTTACTTTTTCTTTTGACAGTAATTATCACACATCAGTCTTTACTATTGCCTTTCTGTCACAGTATATGCTACTAAAATCATTAAGAGAAAACATGAAACTGAAGTGAAGTACTTGTGCGTAAAATGGAAAATGCACTGATGTTGCTTTCACATGGAAAAACCAAAATATTTTTGTGATCATTGGTGGCAAACTGTGGTTCTTCTTGTGACACAGCAGGCATTAACTTGACAGAGTAGTCTACTGCAGACACTTATCTCTACTATACAAAATATAAAAAGAATATTTGACTTGAATATCCACAAATTTAGTATTTATTGTCACGGTCACATGGATGTGGTTGACGACTGCAGAAACTTACGATGCGATGAGCAAAATCTCCTGTCATGAGCTTGAAGAAGCGGATCTTGCTCACATCCATGTGCTCCCAGTAGTAGTGGTCCTGCCACTTCCTGCAGCTCTCACACCCCTTTTCAACCATCTGTCAGAATGCAATCTCACAACACTTTCACAGGGTCACAGCACAAAAAAAGTTTTACAGGATCAAATGAGAGAGAGAGAGAGAGAGAGAGAGAGAGATTGAGATTTACTGGATCTTGACTGTGCTCTCTTGTTAGTTTGCTGTGAGTCTGAGCTTCCGAGGTCAAGCTGCCTCCCCTCGCCGATGTTAACGAGAGAGGCGTCCTTGATGAAGGCGACCGGAGTAGTTACAAGCTTTTACAGCACCATGCTCAGCAGATACTACTGGACCAGGTGTTCGTAGACCTCGGTCACTGTGATATGGGCTCACCGTGCCAAAATGATCAGGGGTGTTTATCTCATATAGGAGAAGCAGTAAAAGCAGGCAGTACTATACGAGTATAAGTAGAGCTAAACGGTGAACATGATTTTAAGCGCGTACTATACGAGTATTTGATCTGCTCCAGAATGAGCTAGCCTCTCGGTGTAGAAAAAGTACTCCCTCCATCATAAATTCTAAATCGTAAGTTATTCCAAAAATCTTAGAGAGTCAAATAATTTCAATTTTAACTAAATTTATATAATAAAATAATAATGTTTATAATATCAACTAAATATCATTAGATTCTTCATCAAATATATTTCTAAGTACACTTATTTGGTGTTATAAATTTTTATATTTTTCTCTATAATTTTGATCAAACTTGAGATGTTTTGACTCTCCAATATTATTAAAATGACTTACAATTTAAAATGGATAGAGCAGAAAACAAAACACTGAAACGCGTAGAAAGAATTTAGACCACGTAAAAAACAGAATGTGATGCCCACCTTAAAAATCATCCCAAGACCCACAATATACCGCATAGAAAAATTGATTGAACATTGGCTTAGGTTAAATATGCGACTAAAAGGATCAAAATTTCGTATAAAGGGGCTGGATAGACGTTTTTGAAAAATACAAAACATGCAATACAGATCGGGACCATAAATGATCCGATCAAGTAGAAATCACAATTCCACAAAAATTATGCATGTTTGAGTGATTCTACTTATTACCAAGGGTTGGTAGATAACTAGTGAGTTGATTCCTCCCAAAACCTACAACCAAAAACACACGAACAAATAGACCGAGGCAAATTACTATAATGGAAATATGAACAACAAGAACATAAGAACAAGTAGAGGATACACACCTGATTTGTTTACCAAAATTTGGATTCACCTCCATGAATCCTATGTCTTCGTTGAGGATTTTCCAAGGGAGCGAGTTTCTTTCAACCATTTTCCTCAATTCACTAACTTGATCTCTTCCCTTATGAGGTGAGATTGAGGCCTTCACAAACTTCCTGTGGCTCACCACAAGCACAGGATTTCATCGGGCGAGTCCTAGCCATCTAGGAGGCTTCACCTCCAAGAGTAACAAACGCTTCATCGAATGCTTGACAAGAATCACAAGTGTTCAAGGGTGGGGGTTTGCTTTCTCTTGTTGCTCTTACTCTAATTCACCCAATCTCCCAATCCAATTCTCTAAATCCCACAAGAACCAATCAATCCTCACAAAAAGGGAGGGGAGAATTTCTTTGGCCTACATGAGTTTGCTCTTCGTGGTGGAGGAGCTCTGTGGAGTGAGGGTGAATAAGGGGTATAAATAACCAATCCCCAAAAGATAGTTTTTATGCCCAAATTTTATATAGGACCAAGAATTTTGATCCCCAACTAGAATTTTCGACCGTGGAAACTTTGAACAGATCTAGCAGAGAAAACACGCAAAAAAGGCCCCATAATGTACCTCGACCGGAAATTCTGGTTAAATACCTCTCCAACTTACCAGAGCACCCCACATAAAAAAATTGACGATCTTGGACTTTTCGAAAATCTGATTTAGAGGACTATTCATCTCAACAAAAAACAAGCTCCAAGATCACCATGTGCAAATGTTATGGCAAGTGTTTCTCTCAAGTTAACACTTATTTTTAGTTAGTTTGAGCATCGAGACTTGTCAACACACTCAATATTTCATCCTCTTAAATCTACCTCAACCTCCTGAGATACATCAGTATTCATATGCCTTTGTTCATATATTTCTGTATCAAGAGATGCAACCAACTTAGTGTTAATCCTTTGAGCAAATCCAGCTTGAGCATGTGACTTGAACTATGCATTTTCAACCATACGAGTTCACTTTATGGCATCAATTCACTTCTAAAAGTGAACAATAATTTGATCCTCCTCACAATGCGACTTCCCGTAGCTTGATTAGTGCCAAGACTCAATGCAAATACTCTCTTTTCCACCATAGTTGTGGTCCATCGTCACTTGCCCTTCACCCTTGTTTGGTCTCTCAAAGCCCTTTTCCTTGCTAGCTTCACCCTTTCAAGCCATCCCAAGACACATGGTGATTTGAACTAACAATGATCATACATTAAAATCCTTCTCATGAAATACATCTTCATCTTCATTGATTTCCAAGCAAGTTCTCAAAGTGATACCATTCTATATGCATAACCTTATGTCTCATTTACCTTTGACAATTGTGCTTACCCTCACATGATGCAATGATATTTCATAACATATAAACCATATTCATTTCTATTTTCTGAGTGTGTGAAATGTACTCAAATCCCTATTTAACATTTAGAAAACTAGTTCTAACCGTGCAATGTTATCATAAACGTTAAACGGTAAACAATCGGTCACCTTCTATTTAGTGTTTAGACCATTTAAATTGTGTTTAAACAGAGTTAAATGGTCTAAACGGTTTTGTAAAATAGCAATAAAATATGCATATTTGTGTATGTAAAAATTAAATATTTTACCAAATAATCTTCTTGCAAGAAATCTAAATCCCACAACGCTTCATATAATTACAATATTAGTTAGTTTCGTGTTAATTGTGATAGTCGTAGTCCTCTAATTGACTAAATTATAGATTAAATGGTTGCTTAGATTATTTAATCATGTTTAATGCGATTTTGTCTAGACCATTTAGATGGGATTAAACGGTTCGAACTGGTTTAAACGGTCCAACCGTTTAATTCACCGTTTAAGGCTTAAACGACACGGGTGGCTTATGTTTACCGTTTAAATGGGTGTTTAAACGGATTAAATGGCCGTTTAGGCGAACAGAGAACCATGTTGTCATTTAATCCAACAAAGCCCACCAAAGGGCCGGATGTATTTAGAGCGATCGGTGTCATATTATTGTGAAGTTGAGAAATATTTTTTTTTGAAAGGGGAAGTTAAGAAATGTGGAAGATGCATGCTCATGCGCCCCAAGTTGTCTCGTGACGTGTATGATATTTGCGCGTGTTCAGCCAGACTAGTTTTGCTGCTCCAAACAGACCACACCAATGGAAGAAAGAAGAAGGATGAGACTATCCACGAGTAGATCTACAGTTGTGCCTGGATATTTCTAGGCATGCCCAACAATTTTAGAGAAACAATTAGTAGATTGTAGGTATATAAACATATCTCATATATATATATATATATATATATATATATATATATATATATATATATATATATATATATATATAGGTAAGTTTCAAAATTGTAATCTATTCAACCAAAGCAACTCAATCTGCATATTTTCCTATGGAAAAAGTACACCTTTTCTCTCTCAACTTTTGCGAGAGTCTGCTTTTCCTCCCTTAACCATAAAACCAGATAAAACACCTCCCTCAACTTTTGAAACTGTGCATTTTACCTCCCTAATCCGATTATAAGCCATTTTGAAGGTTGTTTTGTCTTTTTCTTTTTTATTTATTTCGGCTAAATCTATGAAAATTCATAGTAAATCATAAAAATAAAAAATCAAATTTTGTTAGACTTCACATGAGTAAATCTACAAGTGAACATATAATATGGTATGCTTTATACAAATTTTCTCCTGTAGATTTAGATCTGTACTTTTCTATAACTAATTAGAGTAATTCATAATAACAGTTTTTATGGTTTAATTGTGGTGTGGTGACCTAATTATTGTATACTTGAATTGTAGTAAAAAATTCATACCCATTGGATCATGTATAACTTATTTATATATTTCTTTAGAGTTTATGCTTGTTAAATCCAAATAAATCTATAATTAATTTAGATTTAGTTATAGATTTACTTAAATTTAGTTATAACTAATTTAGATTAACCAACATACATCCTAAACAAATCTATAAGTAAATCCAAAATTAATTATAGATTTAATTATATCTAATTTTAGATTTAGCTATAGATTTATTTAGATTTAACAAACATAAACCGTAAAAAAAACTATAAATAAGTTATATATGATCCAATGAGTAAGAAATTTTTATTACAGTTCAAGCATACAATAATTAGGCTATCATAAAAATTTCACCATAATTGAAACATAAAAACTGTAATTATGAATTATTCTAATTAATTACAGAAAAGCATAGATCTAAATCAACAGAAAAACTTTGTACTAAAACATACCATATTATATGTCCACTTGTAGATTTACTCATGTAAAGTCCAATAAAATTTGATTTTTCATTTTATGATTTTTTTATTTACTATGATTTTTTCAAAGATTTAGCCGAAATAAAAAAAAGAACAAAATCGCCTTCAAAACTACTTATAATCGGATCAGGGAGGTATAATGCACAGTTTTAAAAGTTGAGGAGAGTGATTTACCTGGTTTTGTGGTTCAGAGAGAAAAACATAAAGTTAAGAGAGTAAAAGTAGACCTTTTTCCTTTTCCTATCTCACTCAACTTTCCCCGCCGGCCCACCATGGCACCATCCACACCTGATGGCCTAGGTTAATCCCTTCCCAAGCTGGCCCGCCCTCTTCTGGGCTCTGGAGGTGACTCAAAGATGAACGATGAGAGTCGGCGTCCGTCCAGTAGCACTCGACGGTGCTGCTCGGCCTCGGCTATCGTCCATACAACTCAATTCGACTTCTCACTCAATCAAATTCATATGTAAACCTTAAATCCCCATTTGGTCTTTGCTCAGCTTGGTATCTAAGATGCTTTTGTTTTTGTGTAGGCAATAGCAATTCTTTAATTAAAAAATGAAGAGGAAAATGAGTCTGATATCTATGAGAGGGCTGCAAAGACAGGGTAGATTTCACTTCCAAATCAAGACCACACCTGATTAGTATTTTTGAACTACTTATTTTCTTTAGATGGGCATACCCAACTTTTCAAATCATGGGTTCATCACTGAGAGTGAGAGATGACCATAAATAGTGGGGGGAGCTGAGGAAAGGCAAAAGAGTGGTCAGGAGTAAAGAACGACAGATCGAATGATGGAGATTTTGGAAGGAAACGATAAACGGGATATGACGTACAAAATGAAAAATCAAAACATGTCGCACTGTATTTGTATGTGACGATTGCATATAGGATTGACCAGACAGATTAGGTTAGATGGGAGCTAAGTTCTAAAAATTACAGTAATTTAAAAACAAAAAAATTTCTCTTCCCTAAAATGATATTTTAAAAAAGACTAAATATACAATTCACCAAATATTTAGAATTTAAAAATGTTAAGTTCTCAAAATAAGTACAGTTACTCACAATATAAGCACATAAAATATAAAAAATATCCATCATCCTGGATCATCATTACGAGCGAGAAACCAATATAATTTAAAAGTACAATTAACTAAATAAATATGAACGTTAAATATAAGAGAGTAAAAAAAGCTAAACAATTGTGTTAGCCTTGAAGCTCATTAAAGAAAAAAAAAATGAAAGGCTAAACTTGAGTTATAGAAGAAAAGGTTTAAGCTAAGAAATATTTCTTTGATAGCTACATAAAATTTCTGCAATAGGATATAGAGAAAGGCAGACACAATAAGAAAAAGGAAAATACTTATTACCAAAGCAAAAAATCTAGATATATATTATGAGAAGAAACTAGTGCCCGCACTATTTATGCTGGCATCAGGCTATATCTTGCTAGTTTCGTAACATAATTTTTTTTTTGCTCGCAGTATATAGAATAAAAATGGATAAAATAAAAGGGTAAAAGATAGAAAAATAAAACGGAAAAAAAGAAAGTGGGAAATAAAATCCGATAGAGAAAACAAATAAAAAATGAGAGGCTGAAGAAAAGGGTAGAAGAACCACGAGGCCCGTAGTGTGTCCATCATGAGGAGCATCAGACACTGTGACACATGTACTCGGTACCGCTCATAATGTGTGATGAGGAGCATCACTATCAGACTACCAGCTCAGCACTTCCCTGTGCAATAAAGTTACTCCTTCTCCTCCCATATCTCAGTTTTTAAGATATATAAACTAATTGTAACTTTGAGTATTTTTTAAAAACAATATTATCATTTATATCTTCAAATAGATTTTGTATGAAAATTTATGATATATGATTAATGTAATTATATTTCTTTAGTATATCATAAATACTAGTATTTTTTTCTATATGTTTTTTTAAAGTTGAGATTTTGTGACTTTATTAAAACGGGAGCAGCAGAATACAATTCTCTGAAAAAAACAGAAGAAACTGCCAGTCGTTATTTATGTCATACGTCATATTGATGACGCGTACACTAGCGTTCAGAAGCATAATTATCACTTGGAGGACTCTCGCGTTCAGAAGCATAATTAACTCTAGCGTTCAGAAGCAGTAATTATCACTTGGAGGACTCTAGCGGGAGCTCGCCAGGACCGCCAGGACTTGCCAGTGTTGACGCGTCGTCGCCTCCTCCACGTCCAGCCATGGAGAAGAAGACTCTGGTCCTGTACCCGGGCCTCGGCGTCGGCCACCTCTCGCCGATGCTCGAGCTATCCAAGCTGCTCCTCCGCCACGGCGGCGGCGCCGCGCTCGACGTCGTCGTCGTGCTCGTGCAGTCTCCGTTCGGGGACCCCGGATTCGACGACACGGTGGCGCGCGCCAAGGCCGCCAACACGTCCGTCGCCTTCCACGTCCTCCCCTCACCCCCGCCGGCCTCCGACTCCGGCGGCGAGCAGCAGCGGCAGCAGCCGGCCCACGACCACCTCGCCCGGATGTTCGCCTTCCTCCGCGCCACCAACGCGCCGCTCCGCGACTTCCTCCGCTCCGTCCGCCGCTGCTGCGCGCTCGTGCTCGACATGTTCTGCGCGCACGCGCTCGACGTCGCGGCGGAGCTGGCCGTGCCGGCCTACTTCCTCTCCCCGTCGGGCGCGTGCAGCCTCGCCGTCTTCCTCGCGCTCCCCGGCATGCGGGCAAGCCTGCGGGGAGGATTCGGGGCGCTGGGCGACGCCGTCCTGCCGTTCGCGGGCGTGCCTCCGCTCAAGGCCTCGGAGCTGCCGCAGCTGCTCCGCGACGACGGCGGCGCCGCGTGCGAGGCGATCCTCGGCCTGGCTTCCCGGGTGCCGGAGGCCCGCGGGATCCTGGTGAACTCCTTCGAGTCGCTGGAGCCGCGCGCCGTGCGCGCGCTCAGGGACGGCCTGTGCGTCCCCGGCCGCGCCACGCCGCCGGTCTACTGCGTCGGGCCGCTGGTCTCGCCCGGCGGCGGCAAGGACCACGGCGGCGGCTGCCTCCGGTGGATGGACGCGCAGCCGGACCGCAGCGTCGTGTTCCTCTGCTTCGGGAGCATGGGCGCGCTCCCAGAGACCCAGCTCGCGGAGATCGCCGTCGGGCTGGAGAGGTCCGGGCAGAGGTTCCTCTGGGTCGTGCGGCGCCCACGCGGCCCCGGAGATCCTGCCGGCGGCGACCTCGACGCGATCCTCCCGGCCGGGTTCCTGGAGCGGACCAGGGACAGAGGCCTCGTCGTCGAGAACTGGGCGCCGCAGGTGGACGTGCTGCGGCACCGCGCGGCTGGCGCTTTCGTGACGCACTGCGGCTGGAACTCCACGCTGGAGGGCGTCACGGCGGGGCTGCCGCTGCTGTGCTGGCCGCTGTACGCGGAGCAGGGGCTCAACAAGGTGTTCATCGTGGAGGAGATGCGGCTCGGAGTGGAGGTGAGGAAGAGCCGCGTCGGGGACGGCGACAGGGACGATGAGGTGGTGAAGGCCGAGGAGGTGGAGGCGAAGGTGAGGTGGGTGATGGAGGACTCCGACGGTGCGCGGGCGCTCAGGGCGCGCGCGGCGGCGGCGGCGGACAGAGCAGCCGAGGCGCTGGCGGAAGGGGGCCCGTCGCATGCGGCAGTCCTCGGATTCCTCAAGGATTTGGAGGCCAGTGAAACAAGACTGCATATCTGAATTTTGTTTTTTTTCCATGATGTTTTTTTGTTTGTAACTAGTAGAAACTTATAATAAATTAGAGCTCAGCAAGACTATCCGCGTGGATTCGCCGAATGATATTTCCATATCTGGCGTTTTTTACCCTCTGTCACCGCGACGGGTTTAGGCCCTATAAAATTTGTGTCAAATTCCTGCGTTTGCAGGATTGCACGAGGGCGGCGCCTTAAGGCTAACCGCACCGCGGTAGTCTGCAAAAGACAGGTAAAAGGAGTGGACCCCACCTGACAGTGCAAATACAGGTTGAGGAGCCGCGGCGCGTGAACCTCTATCTGTTCCGCAAAACAACGAACAAGTAAAAAAAAAAACACGACGGAAAAAAACACCCGAGACAGGTAGAGCGACGGCGGGGGCGAGCGCAGCGGCGACAGATCCGGCGGGGCGAGCGCGGCGGCGGACCAAGCACCGCTCCGGCCATGGCGGGGGCGCCGCCGCGGCGGATTCGGCCGTGCCGTGGGCGAGGGCAGCGGCGGACGACCTCGCCGGCCATGGAGCTCGTCCGCGGGGCTCCCTTCTCCTTCCTCCCTCCAGCACCGATGCGACCTCCCTTCTTCCTCCGGCGGGGCAAGCGCGGCGACGCGGCCTCCCTCCGGCCGGCGGCGGCCTCTCCACCTCCTTTCCCCTTGGTCCGGCCATGGCTGGGGCGCGCGATGACGGCCGAGCTGCGCGGCGGCAGCAGCGGCGGACGGCGCTGTGGGGCCCGCGTGGACAGGGTAGCGTTCGGGTGCTGCTACTCCAGCTTTGGCGTTCCCCTGTAGCGATCGCAACCGTAGCGTAGGAAATAGCGTTGAGCGGTGCGGCGGTTCCAACCTCTAATATGGCATACAGATCATTTTACCGTCGCGCGGTGCAGACAGCCTGCGCTACTTTTTTCAAAACTACTACAAAAGAGTCTGTCCTAAATAAATTATCTGTCCTAAATAAATTGTCTTTCCAACACATGTCTTTTCTCTGATAAGACACCACCTAACTTTCGGCCCGAAAGTTACATGGTGCCTTGGTGCCATACAGGAGGAAAGGCACCGAATTTGAGTCTCATCGCCTTGCCGTCTCCGCCATCTGTCGCCTCGACTTCACCTCCGCCCTCCGGTGAACATGGACACGGTACCCATCTCCAACCACACCATACCGCGTCCACGGTCCACCTCCTCTCTCCTGTCCATGGCATGCACATCCTTGCCCTATGGCCTAGGCCCCGTCGGCAACCGGGCGTGCGGACACACCGACTGGCCCCCGCTCATGGTTGTGTCCACGGATGTTCCGTGCTTCGTGCCCTTCATTTTCCTGCGTTCGCTCGGCAGGTCGTACCCCTACCTTCTCGCCTTCACCGGTTCCGCTTGGGCAGTGGCGGAACCAGAGCTTTTAATTAAGGGGGACCGAACAATACTACAATACATTATAAACATAAAAATATATAAACGAGTACATGTGACAATAATTTTTCTACATTTTTACATATATCGTACTCATAAAAAAAACACATTATTATTATAAAAAAAATTGATAAAATAATTATTTTTTAAGTATGTGAATGAATTGTTTATATATATTTGAAGCAAATCACCGTGATGCTGGCCCCCCTGTTTCCGCCTCTGCGCTTGGGGCTCCTTGATTCTTGTGCTGTCGTCCTTTCACGCTAAGCTTCGGTCTCTTTGCCTTCTGATGTTTCCTTTTTTTCCCGTTTCCTTCAATCCTGCCCTACCCATGGGTTCGTGTATCTGGCCTGCCTAGTTTGCACCCATCCATTTCTGTTACGGGCTCTAATCAGCGTTGTTTGCGCGGTGGTCACGAGTTGCCTACAAGTTGCGTCCATGTTTTCCTGTGCTTTGTGTTTCGTGGGGATGGGATTCTTGGTTCCTGTTTTCATGATTCATTTCATGAGCCTTTTGTCCTTTGAGTTGGCAGTGCTCGGGTTCGGCGTGTAGGCAGAGGAAGCGATGGGGATTGGGGCCTGTAGGAGCGCCGCTCGAGTTTGGCCCGTGGACAAATTCACACTGCTTGCCGTCGTCACCTGCTCAAGATGGGGTCATGAGCGAGACGACGACAAGATGTGTTTCAGATGATTGCCTTCCTCATCCAACCAAAATTTGCAGGTCTTTGCTTTCTCATGTGCATAGCAAGACTCAACTGATGTTACGGGTACAAACATTCAGCTTTCGATTTATAACTGATGTTGCACTCTATTATTTTACATTTTTTATGTATGCTAATGATATTTGTATTTTTATTGTTTCGTGCTTCCAGTTGAGGATGCAAGCTATGTAGGGTTGACATTGGTGACATTGGGTATCTTGCTTTGCTCTGTCAGCTGCTTGCAGTCTCATTCCACAAATTTGTAAGGTGGTAGTATTTTCTTAATTCGAACGATTCCTTATTAACATTGGTTCATTGAATTTAGAGGTCCAGTATCCGATTAGCCATATAATATATATACATTTTTTTTCATGATTATGCCAGTTAGATGCTATTCCATGCTTGTGCTATTTGGCTATTGTTCCATGCTTATGGTACATACTGATGCCACTGAAACTGTTTCCTTAAACCAAATCTTCTTCTTTGTTAGCAAATATTAGCTATGCCACTGTGTAGCTTGATGAGATTTGCGGGCTTCAAACTGTTATGCAGGCAGGTAATTAGCATTGTTTTTTCCTACTGCTGCCATCCTTATCGAATATTCTACGGCGTAGTCTATTTGCCATGTTCCAAATTTCAAATATTTCAAGATTCCTTTATGATTCTGGCCAATCAGGTTATCGCTGTAATAGTGGCATACATGTCAAGAAAGCTTTTGCCTAATGGTTTCTCATATTTTTAGAATATATATCTGACATGTACAAACTTAATTAAAAGATCTTTCATGTTTCTTTTTAGCAGTCTTTGTTGTCACAACATGCCATTTAGTCATCTGATATTTTGGTCAGGCTACAACATGCTCAAATGTGCAGCCCTCAGCTTGCAATTGATATCTTGATACCACAAATTAGATAAATCTACTAACTAGCATGATCAAATGTGCAGTCTTGCCTATGCTTTCTATAAAGACCTTTAAGTTTGGTTAAAAACACTGTGGATGAGCAGGAACGGGTCCTTTCCAGGCACCGTTCACTGTTCATCTACAGTACTATCCGTTATTGTTCATTTCAGCCCGCACTGCACATCCAACCCGTTAGCGCACTGTTCACCCAACCCGTTACTATTTGTTCTACCCGTTAATGTACTGCTCATCCAACCCGTTGCAGTTCACCTAAACCCATTGTGTACATCCCAATTTTTTTCCCGCCAACCGATTCCCTCTCTTTTCTCCTTCCCTCGCGGAGCGTGGGATTATGCTCTTGTTTATTTTATATTTGTTGGCTTAGAATTAAGAAGCACTCTGACAGATCCACATATATACATTTATACTCCCTTTCTGTTTATATAGGTGCATGCCTGTGATTGTTTTCATGGCACAGGATACCTGCTACTCTTTTGCTTTCATGCCTATAGTAATATCCTACAGGCTCAGAGCACTTGCTATTCTTTTTGCAGTCAAGTTTTGAACAACTGAGTTATGTCTCTGGAATTAATCTCTAGGTGAGCAGGTGGTTCAGTTGGCACTGTGACATGCAGTCTTCCGGCGCCTCCTATTATGTAAGAGTGCGTTTGGTTGGTGGGATGAGGTGAGATGGGAATGTGATGGTCCTATTTTTGACTTGTTTGGTTGGAGGGCAGCCTGGGATGGGATGACCCCTGAGGGGAATTCCCCTCAGATCCACGCCCTTGCCCCTGCCCCTGCAAATCGGGCGGACGGGGTGCGACGAGGTGGGATGGCGAGCGCAAGCGCGTCTTCTCTGACGAGCAGACGCGGAGCGAGAGCGGATCCTCCTGTGTGGCGGGCCTTGACGGGCGGATGAGCAGGGGCAACGGCATGGGCCTCTATGGCACTTCTCCTTTGACGGGCCAGTGAGCGGGGCGGCGGCGCGCGAGCGAGCTCCGCCTTCACCGCTGCGGGGTTAGCTACGATGGGATCGTCCCACCCTTGAACGGCTCCATCCCATCCTCCTAACCAAACGCACCTTAAAGGTGAGTGGAAGAACGAAGCCTGAGCTTTCGGGCTTTTCAAAAGGAGCCCGTTCTCAGGGTTTTTTTTACCGACCGGTAGCCGGTAACCGCCGGCCGGCGGTACCGGTATACCGGTCCGGTTTGACCGGTTACTGGTAGAAACCGGTCGAATTCAAATTTTGAGTTTGAACCCCAGTTCAATCGGTTCCGGACCGATATACCGACCGGTTTGACCGGTTACCGGCCGGTTTGAGCGGTTTACCGACCGGTTTGGTGGTAACCGGTCGCATTTTCAAATTTCAGATTTATTTTTTAAAAAAAATGCTAAAAAATTTTCTAAAAATAGTTCATGATTTATAGAATCCAATGATGTCAAAGTTTTTCAAATTTGAGTGCGTTTAGTATATTTTTCGACCTTCATGATTTAATGGGCCTAACGGGACTTAATGGGCCTTTTTTTTTACTTCGGGACTTCGAAAAAAATTCTAAATGTAGTCAAATTTGAAAAATTTTGACACCATTGGAATCTATAAATCATGAAGTATTTTTAGGAATTTTTTTACATTTTTTCCACCGATTTTAAATTTGAAATTTCGGTTTTTTCAAACCGACCGGTACCGGTACCGGCCCGGACCGGTATGACCGGTAACCGGCCGGTTACCGCGGTAAGCGGTCGGTAAAAAAAACCCTGCCCGTTCTTGTTGGATGAAAACGAAAGTGAAATGTGACGCTATAAAATTTGGAGCAAACACCATCGCCTCCGTCAACTTCTCCCCTTCTACTCCGTGAGCAAACACCGCCGTAAGTCCAGCACAAATCCATCACTGCCGCTGCCGTCCAGCCAAATCTGTCGCCACAGCCGCCGGCAAAAATAACCCTGTGGCAGCGGGCGGAGGTGGACCTCATAAACGCCCAGCTTCACACCTTCCCTATCCTCACGCTAGTGCTAGGCTGGTAGCGTGTGCACGTACCCAGAACCAGACTGAACTTTTACTAGGGTCTTTCCAGAAAGCCAAGTGGGCGGTGCTGGTGCGCGAGCCATGCAGAAGAAGACGGTGGTGCTGTACCCCGGCGCCGGCGTCGGCCACCTGGCGCCGATGCTCGAGCTGGGCAAGGCGTTCCTCCGCCACGCCGGAGACCAGCTCGACGTCGCCATCGTGGTCTTCGAGCCCCCCGTCTACGACAACGGCTTCGCCGCCACGGTCGCGCGCGCCAAGGCCTCGAACACCTCCATCGCATTCCACGTGCTCCCCCCGCCGGCCCCCGACGGCGGCGGCGGCGACGGAGAGACTGAGGACCCCTTGGCCCGGCTGTTCCGCTTCCTCCGCGCCATGAACGCGCCGTTCCGCGACTTCCTCCGCGCGCTGTCGGCGTCGCGCCGCGGCGTCCAGGGGATCGTCCTCGACATGTTCTGCGCCGACGCGCTCGACGTCGCGGCCGGCCTCGGCCTGCCGGCCTACTTCTTCTTCCCCTCGGGCGCCGCCGGCCTCGCCTGCTTCCTCGGCCTCCCCGCCATGCGGGCCAGCGTGGGCGCGAGCTTCGGGGAGCTCGGGGCCTCCGCCGTCCTGTCGTTCCCGGGCGTTCCTCCGTTCACCGTCGCCGACCTGCCGCAGGGGCTGGCGGACGACGGCGAGGCGTGCCAGGGCATCATGCGCGCGGCCGCCCGGATGCCGGACGCCCGCGGGATCCTCGTCAACTCCTTCGAGTCGCTGGAGCCGCGCGCGACGCGGGCGCTCAGGGTCGACGGGCTGTGCGCGCCGGGCCGCCCCACGCCGCCGGTCTACTGCGTCGGGCCGATGGTCTCGCCCGGCGGCGGCAATGGCGACGACCACGAGTGCCTCCGGTGGATGGACGCGCAGCTGGACCGCAGCGTCGTGTTCCTCTGCTTCGGGAGCCTGGGCACGTTCCCCAAGAGGCAGCTGGAGGAGATCGCCGCGGGTCTGGAGAGGTCCGGGCAGAGGTTCCTCTGGGTCGTGCGGCGGAGCACAAGCACTCCCGGCGGCGGCGGCGGCGGACCACCCGCCGGCGCCGAGGACGACGACGTGGGCGTGGCCGCGCTGCTCCCGGCCGGGTTCCAGGAGCGCACCGAGGGCAGGGGCCTCGTGGTCGAGAACTGGGCGCCGCAGGTGGACGTGCTGCGGCACCGCGCGGCCGGCGCGTTCGTGACGCACTGCGGGTGGAACTCGACGCTGGAGGGCGTCGCGGCGGGGCTGCCGCTGCTGTGCTGGCCGCTGTACGCGGAGCAGAAGCTCAACAAGGTGCGGATCGTGGAGGAGATGAAGCTAGGGGTGGAGATGATGAGGAGGGACGACGACGGCGTGGTGACGGCTGACGAGGTGGAGGCGAAGGTGAGGTGGGTGATGGAGGACTCCGACGGCGCGCGGGCGCTCAGGGCGCGCGCGGCGGCGGCGAGGGACGCAGCGGCCGAGGCCCTGGCGGAAGGAGGCCCGTCGCGTGCCGCTTTGCTCGAGTTCGTCAGAGACCTGTTGGCTTCGGAAGGCATGGTTAATTAATGGTTGAATTTAGGAGTATAACTCTGTACGGTACTACTTATTTTGCTCTGTTTCTTCCTTTTATATTGTCAAACTTGCACTGTCTGTCTATACGGTCGTACGGTGAAAGAAAGTTACACTGTCTGTGCATGGACAAGAAATTTTTCTCTTTGTTCAGATTCAGAATTGCATTTTTGTTCTCATCTTCAACAGAAAAACACATGGCTCACGAATGTGCAAACGAAAAGTTCTTGGATTGAGCAAAGCGCATAGGGAAATCGTACATGAATCTCATTTTAGAGGAAAAGTTGGATTGAGCAAGCGCACAGGGCCTCGTACTTCTCTCATCGTTCGGAAAATCAATAGGAAACTTTTCAACGGAACGGCAACTGTACCTGCACTTTCGGAGGAACCAGAAAATGAGGTCCAAACTCAGTTTGGTGGCTCTCTCGCTTGTTAACCGCTGGGTGGGCTGTATGCCTGTACGCTCTACGCAGAGGGAGAAGACAGAGCTGAGAGCTGTGGGGGACGGAAGTCAGGGAGCTGAGGACTGAGGTAGCTGCTGCCTGCTGGCGCTGGTCGTGGTCGACGGCCAGCCCTCCAGCTTGTCGTCTCGTCCGCTCGTGACTCGTCGCTATACAAGTCCAATCGTGCCGCCCGGCACGACAAGGCACGCTCCCGAGCAGGCACGGCACGCTAAGACACGAGCACGATAGGCACGACTACCTAGCCGTGCCTAGTGTCGAGCCCAAGCACGACACTACATGATCTTAGACATGTCGTGTTGGCACACAAGGCACGACGTGCCCGTGCTGGCCCGTAGAAGAGGGGAGCGCCAGAGGAGAGGAGAGGAGAAGGGAGAAGCTTCCGTCGCCGCCGCACGCCTCCGTCGTGCCACGCGTGCAGCTGCCGCGCACACCCTCGCGCACTGTGTGCCACCGTCGCGCACCGCGTGCCGCCGCCGCGCGCACAATCGGGCGCCACCATCGCCACCGCACGCCACTGTCGCGCTTTCCAGCTATAGATGGCCAACTCGAGCTCGCTTGGGGAGTGGGGATAGAGGAGGAAGTGCCCAATGGGCGGCGGCGGATCTGCGCCGGGGCAGAGATCGCGCTAAGCGCCTCGGCCGGACCGGAGAAAGAACAGAGAGAGAGAGAGAGAGAGAGAGCGACAGGGAATAGGAAGGAGATACGAGCGTTGACGGAAAAGAAGAGGTGGCGAGGAGGAGTGGCCGAGCGGATAAAGACGGGAGTGGTTAGGGTTAGAATTGCTTTAAATGGGCCTTAGCGAGCTGACCTTCTTATTGGGCCGTGCTCGTGCTGGCCCCATGCTGGTGGAGGTTTGGCCCAGGCAAGGCACTAAACTGCGTGCCAAGCCAGCATGGGCACGAAGCTTCACGAGGACGGCGGCGATCGCCGGCTCACCGACGACGAGATCATCCTCTTATGCTCCGAGTTCCTCGACGCCGGCACGGACACCACGTCCACGGGGCTGCAGTGGATCATGGCCGAGCTCGTCAAAAACCCAGCCATCCAGGAGAGCTCTACAACGAGATCAAGGCCGCCGCCACCGACGACGACGACGACGACGACGAGGAGGGAGGTGTCTCAGAGGAGGATCTCCACAATAATACGGTGGTCCTCGAGGGCCTCCGGAAGCATCCGCCGGGCCACTTCGTGCTGCCTCACAAGGCGGCGGAGGACACGGAGGTCGGCGGCTACCTGATCCCCAAGGGCACGACGGTGAACTTCATGGTGGCCGAGATGGGCCGGGACGGCCAGGAATGGAAGGACCCGATGCGGTTCTCGCCGGACCGGTTCCTCCCCGGCGGCGACGGCGAGGGCCTGGACGTCACGGGCACCAAGGCCATCAGGATGATGCCGTTCGGCGTGGGCCGGAGGATCTGCGCGGGGCTTGCCATCGCCATGCTGCACCTCGAGTACTTCGTCGCCAACATGGTGCGGGCGTACGAGTGGAAGGAGGTGCCCCGCGAGGAGGTGGACTTCGCCGAGAAGAACGAGTTCACCGTCGTCATGAAGAAGCCGCTACGCCCGCGCCTTGTGCCTAGGAGGTCTCATTTGGACTAGAACTATTCTGTTGTTTCTTGCTTTCTTATGTACAGTATATATCTAAACATCAGTGTACTATTCATAACTGTCAAGTATTACTGTTCTTCAATAATTACTCGGCAAAGATTATAATAACGTTCATTGAGCGTAATTTCAACTTCGTGTTGATCGTGGATGGCTTGTGAATGTGGAAAAATCATTAGCATAACTATGCCAATTATATATAAAAAAACAAAACAGAGTTGCTCTTCTGAAAACTTATACTGTTGACGCATCTATCTTCAGATGCTCTTGATTCATTGCTGAGCCTTTGATTCAAAATTCTCGAGAAATAAGAAGTTGGTGACGGCTTTGAAAGGTTTGGTTAAATTTTCAGGTTCTTGCTTAGTTCCATTAGCAGAATGACTGTATTTATTTAACAAACGTTTCCTGCTTGATTTCATCTCGTGAAGACTACAGATGATTCATTCTGTAAATGATTGAAATCACTAGCGCTGTAATTCCATCGGTACGAACAGAGCTACTCCCAGATAAATGAACTATTGATGAATGTGTCTTGAGTTGTTCCTGATTAGTTGCTTCGTAATCGAAAGCTCGCGATGAACATGTCTTTTTCATAGTAAACCATTTGACAAAACAGTCCTGCATTCCGATTTCACATGGCTCACAAATGTGAGGTGAAACTGTGAAAACATATTATTTTCAATTTCATCCCATCCAATTCTATAAACATGATTTAAAGAGCTCCATTGGTGAAAATGTTTGCGAAAAAATTATTTGATAAAAACAACAACAACAACTTGAAATAGCTTATAAAACTGGTGATGAAGCTATGTCAAACAAGCCTTAAGTGAAGGCTTACTTATTCAGATTGTAGACACCACCTCTTGTACATTCTAATCGATCCCTCGTATTTGCTTCTCTACTTTCACTAGCCTCTATTTATTTATATCTTACTGCTGAGGGGCAAGAAGCATTATCTATAGCTGGTATGCTGCTATTAGATCAAAACAAAGGTCCTGGAAAATTGCAGAGTAAAAGACAAATCAAAGTTGGAGACAAACACTAATAAATATTGTCATATAAAGCGTAGGAACTAGTTTGCTGATTCAAGAATAGTTTTAATTGATTGAGCATCACTTGTGCTGTTGCAGTAAAAAAAAATGCTATCTTAAAACTATACATTAAAAAAGCTAGTATATTTTCATAGTTGATAACACCTAAAATTATTTTGTTTCATACTCCCTCTATATGAAAAAAAAAGAAAGTCGTTTTGGACAATGTTTTGGTCGAACATTGAGAATATAAATCATGAATAACTTTTAAATTGTTGAGTTTGGAAATATGAAAACTATATAAATAGATTTTTCTTCAAATATACTTTCATAAAAATACACAAATATCATTTTCAATAAATATTTTTATAGAAATATAAAGTAAAAGTAATGCTTTAAAGAAAATGTTGCTGTCCTAAACGACTTCTAAATCTAATACGGAGGGAGTACATCTAATACAAAGGAGCGTTTGTAATAATTTATAGTCGCTGAAAAGGATTGCACTTTTTTTCTGTCCATTAACAATCACACATGTCGAACAGGGTCAAGAATGAATATACCACAAAATCATGATTGAACGACTGAAAAAAAGAACATTATTATGGGGAAAGTTGAAAATGATTTAGTAAAATCAAATAAAAATAATTGTGACGGATTATAACAAGTGATGTGCTATAGCTTCCATGGTTCAGAAAAAACTTACACTGCAGCAACGTAATGGAAAAAGAACACAGAAAAAACATAATGGAAAAAAGCACAAAAAAGAGGAAGCGCAAAAAAAAAAGAACGGTATGTATAAATATATAATATGCAGAGTAATAAAGAATATAAAAAAGAAGTTGTCACTGTCTGTTGTGCGTCTCGAGGTTGGGATGGATGGCTGGGATAATACGTGCCCAGCATGTAGGCAACGTTTCTATCTATAGTACAAAAAAAAAAAGAAATCTATATAGTACAGTAACGTGCCAACAGAAAAAAGTTACATGTTTAGCCGTTTCCATAGTATTTTATCAACTTCGAGGTACAATAAGAACCTCTCTAATAACATGGACACAATAAGCCCTGGCCTCTCATCTCTAAGAATCATGACATAATGAGCAAGATGTACTCGATCTTTGCATTTTGCATTTTACATTTCACCAGTTTATTCTGTGTTGCTTTAAAATTGGCACAAACAAAGATTAACCAGTCCAGATCAAAGTCTACCAACTTATCATTATTCTACCTTTGCTGGTTCACTATCAGGATTCAGTTCAAGTTCTACGTTGCTTTAGAATTGGTAGACAGAAATTAACCTGTCCAAAAAAAAAAAGGTAGCAACTTCAATCATAATACCACCTTTGCTGGTTCAATATCAGGATTCAGTGTATTGCATTTCATTGGATCTTTCAATTCAACATTTCAGCCAAAGTCAGCCTATCTTTCAATCCAACCGGCTGATTCGTGGCGGCTGTTGTGGGCTTTAGTGGTGTTGCTCGGCGCGTGTTTGTGCCTCATCCAAACCGGCTTTTGTTGTTAGTTTTGAGTTAGTTGCTCTGTTGTTTTTTAGGTTTTCGTTGCTTTCAGTCGTTGTCGTTGTTGTAGCTCTATTGTACCGCCCAGTCTGGGTTCTTCTTTTTAATATAGTCGGTAGCTCTCCTGCCTGATTCGTTTCAAAAAAGAAAATAAAAACAGAGGTGAACCTTGCACAAAGGTTTCAAATAAAACCCCAGGATTAGCTTCAAGTTCTTGAACTTGAAGCTTTAGAATTGGCAGAGACAAAGATTAAACTGTCCAAATAAAAGTCTAGCAACTTCAATCAAATTCGACCTTTTGTTGGTACGTGCGCTGTGTGGGCCGTTTCGCGCGCGTGTGCCGCAAACGAAGCTTCAAAGCTTGTGACGTGCAAACAGAAAAAAGGGTTCAAACATGTTTTGATCGTTTCCATACAATTGTGTGTGCATATAATAATTTACTAACATTGATGACACAATAAGCCCTGGCCTCTGTCCAAGAAACATTACATCATGAGCTAGATGTATTCGAGCATTGTGTTTCACAACTTCACTTTTCATTAGTTTCAAGTTCTTCATTGCTTTAGAATTGGCACAGACAAAGATTAACCTGTCCAAAACTCCAAATAAAAGTCTAGCAACTTCAATCATATTCGACCTTTGTTGGTTCATCACTCTCAAAATTCAGGTAAGATTACATTTCATTTGATCCTTCAGTTACACATCTGAGCGAAAGTTAGCCAAAATATAAAGCATTATTTTCCCCCCTGTTTTTTTTATATCTTGTTGCTCGTTGTGTCTTTAGGACTACTACGGTAATCGTAGGATTCCTTTGTATTGTTTAAACTTTACTTCCTCTTAATGAAAAAAGTGTTATATGGTACGATTGCGAAAAAATAAATAATTATTTTTCTACACACGTGATAAAAATCAAAGGAACCTTCCACTAAGGTTTGACTCACAACCTCATGTTTCCTACCTGACGACTGAAACAAGCAATTAGTACCAGCATGTAGGAATTTCTCTTATAGTACCAAAATATCAGTTATATATATCCCTTCCACAATTTAAATACTCGTTCAGAATGAAACTAACAAATCTGCAGTAACATTGTGAGCTTCATTAATCCTTTAGACTTCTAGCAATGTTCTCATAAAACTGAAAGGCTATCGAATAATGTGACATGTGGGCGTCCTCTATATTAAGAGGGAAACGGATTCGGCACCTCCGTTGGAAGCACATTAAATTGGACCTTGCTGTTAGGATGACACACACTGCAGATCCTTTCAATAACCTCCATGATCTCTGAAGAAACAGGGTCAAATGGTACCCTAATGTCCACTCTTTTAAGGGTTACTGTGTTGCATTTAGACAGCAGCAATTTCATAAATTGCTCCTGTTCATCTGAGCCTGTAAAGAAATCGATCCCAATCTCTTCAAGTGAATCAAATGAGATATCATCCAACCTGTAATTCTCTGGTAGAAGACAAGGACAGCCCGATATAGAACAAGGTGTCACCTGAAAATTAGTAAAAAAAAAATGCTAGCAGACAGGACATGTAGCGAAGAATCAATTCGGCTCGGCTGAATAGCTAGATTCAGCTTATTTTCAGCCGCAGAACAATATTTTTCTCTCACCACAATTCAGCCATACAAAATTCAGCCCAGCCGAATTTCAGCTCAGCCGAACTATAGAACCTGTATCGACTAGACTAACTATTGTGGATCGGTTGCCCCTTCTTGTTCTCCTCGCTTGTGTTGATGACTAGACCGAGCATATCGCATTTGTTTTGTATGAAAAAAATTGTTAGTTAATTAGTTGATGTGTTGTGGTGTAGCATATTATTCTAAGTGAATGTCCTTTTTTCGGCATGTATATGTGAAATGTAAAGGTGTAATCTAATTTATTATATACCTAGATGTTTTGTAACTAATGACTTCTAACTTATTAGTTTATATTTATCTGCATGTAAGAGTCACACGATAAGGAATTATTTATTTTAGTTGACCATGTGAAAGCCTTGCCAATGTGATAAAACATATACTGTGAGCGCAGAGCCGCAGACCTATTGCTAATTCCTTGATATCAGAGATCGCACAATTCATAATACATATATATCATTGCTAAACGAATTAGATACAGAACATACATAAAGCTAAAAATTAAAGCTAAAAGCTTAGAAGTACCTTCGGTGGATTAAGCTGACTTGGCAGAGGAAGAGATAATTTCAATTTCCTGATACAGATGCACTTCCTAAGGAGATGCAACATGACTGCCGGAAGAGCATGGTGATTCACCAAAAAAGAAATAAAAAGGGATTCACATAGTGGAAGCTTGTCCATTTCCTTCAGGAAGGTAAAATATCCCGCTGTTTTCTACAAATGCACAATTTTCATTAAGTTTAATGAGAAGATGAAACCAGCAAAATTATCAGTGGTTTTTCTTGCAAAGTTACTAATGTTTCGGATCCAATTCTTGAGACAGAATAAGATTGGCCCTAATGATGAACAATAGGAATATAAGAATAATATGGTAGAAACGTTGCTCTTAACTACTCGTGTCTGTACTCTGTACACAGGGGGGTTTCACTAAGTTGTGGTTGAGTTCCAGCTTGGCTACTCTTTACAAAATTGTAGAATCCTTTCCCTGGTTTTCCAGAGTAACATCGAAAACAACAAGCTTTAATTTTTTGTGAAATTTTGTAAATGATAAAGACATTACCTCATAAAGTCCAAGACAAGCTTTCAGCTCTTTGACAGTATCATATCTCGCCATCAGTTTTGTGGACGATATGAGCATTCCAAGAAAGCTCGAGTGCATGACGTACAAGGATTGAATATGGCGCCCGGCCACAGAAAACTGGTGGATGCCAGGATTATATTTACCGGTCCATTCGACACTCTCCAGCTTCGGGGCGACAATGCAAGCAGTATCAGCGCGAGCCACAGAAATCCCTTGCAGCATTGGCGCGTTCACCTCCAGGTTGCCGCCTGTGTTCAAGCCAGTGAAGTCGAGACACTCGAGAGATTCCGAGCAGATGGAGATGTCGCTGACAGGGGCGAAATACGACACAAAAATTCGGAGCTTCCGCAAGCATGGGCACCGAGGAGAGGACACGAAGCGCCCCAGCTCGCCGCCGTCCACATTGGTGCATAGTATCTTCAGATCGGTGAGGGCCGAGAAGGAGCCGGACGGCGGCGGCCGGAGAACAAACTTTGTCGGGCGTCCGACGTTGAGGTCGATCTCCGTGGCTCTCTCGCAGATGGGAAGTGCGAGCTCCTCGTTAATGTCCTGATGGCCGGCGACAGCTTTCTTAGCTTCCGTGAGAGACAAACTGAGATCTAGCTTGCCAGCGAGGCGCTGGGAGGCGAAGCGCAGCCATGGAGCGACGCGGTCGGCGGGGAGGTCGCACCGGTCGATTCCGGAGACGTGGATCTTGAGGCTGTGGAGGGTGGGTGCGGCGAAGGAGTTGAGGGCGGCGTCGATGGAGTCCAGAAGAGCCGAGGGCGAGGGCGGCGGCGTCGGTGATGGAGATGGAGACGGAGCAGGGCTGCTGCCGCCGAGCACGAGTTCCGGCATGCGGGCCCAGACGCCGCGCCATCGGCGGGAGAGCACGCTGGTGCGCGCGGCGGCCGCTGCGGACGGCAGCCGGACGAGGATGGTGTGCAGAATCTCGTCGGCGAGGCCGCTGATGAGGTCCTCCGCCTCCGCGTCGCGGCAGCAGATGCCCAGCGCGGCTTCGGCTCCACGGCAAAGCCAAGCGGATGATTGCGATTTGCGAATCGATAGTAGGGTTCTGGAGTCCGGGACTGCTTGTGTGCGGGGGGGGGGGGGGGGGGGGGGGGTTTTTCGGTGACTACTAGAAAACAGGCTCAGCTTTGCTCTGCGCCTCTGCTGGACTAAACCAGTGTCTGTTCATTGATGTCAGTTTTGATCTTGTAGGGAATATAGAGTAATTTCCGTAGTGAGCTATTCTACAATTAACTGTATAAATGTTTTTTTATTTATGAACTTGTCAGTGCAGTGTACGCAATAAAAGTTATAGACTAAGGAACAACAACTGGTAATTAACATTGTTAAGTGAGGTGACTCGTCATTATAAATTTGAGCAATTTATTAGAACAAAAGAAATAGTATATACATAAGTTCATAGCTCACATGAATCTATATAATATAAACCATACCAAATTCTTAGTTGAAGATCCTAGTGTTTAAGCATTAACGAAGGCAGTGACATTTATCAAAATAAATGAAACATGTAACATATGATAACTTCTTGTTAAGAGAGCCCCATGCTTCAAATTTGATTACAATGTTGAGAACTTGAGATCAATACCCACTTGGGTATATGCTACAAAAGATTGGAGTGATTCTTGATTGAGGTAACATCTTCAAAATTGATTTCTCATGTGATGAAATGGATTGGATGGGAGTAGATTCGATGGAACTTTTACCCGGCATATGGTTGCAACTAGTGCTGACATTGTGCAACTTTTGAAGAGGTTTATTGCTTGGGAAACTGCAATTGAGGCAAGCTTCCATCAGAGAAGAACTGAGTGACCATTCTGTTCGGCTGGCTAACTGATTGTTGTGAGAGAAAAACACTGCTGAATGGCTGGCTGATGCTGGCTGGTAAGTTTAAGTGAAAAACAATTATTTCGATGCTTTGGTTACAATGCTCAGTTATATTATACTCAACAGTTGCTTGCAGTATCTAAAATGACCAGTGCAAAGAAGTCAGTAATAATTTGAAAATAACAAGTTCAATTTGTGCATGCTTTTAGAATTGTACTAACTTGGAGATAGGAAATATGACTAAGGATAGTTCAAACAAATAGAGCATAAAAGTATTTTCTATCTTATCACTTAAAAGTACTTAAATAACTAACGAATGTGGATTTTGCCATTGATTACAGAATAGTGATTTATCAGAGGAAAATCAAATTGGAAATTGTATCATATAGTTGATGGTTTGCAGTAAGAGATGCAGAGGTCGTTGAGTATATTTAATAAGCTGAACAAAAATGCGTACATTGAAAAGATAGACAAAGGACCAAACTGCATTTGCAATATCCCGGAACCAACACTTCGACTCCTATCCTTTCCAGTAGAGAATAAACTTGGTTCACTCGCACATGGCCTGACAGCTTAAAATTGTTTATAATCCTTAGACAAAGAACTTGGTTCACTTGATAATTGCAAACATTCACAGGATTTAGGAAATGCTTACCTTGGTCGGTAGTAGCATGTGGCAATAGAAGCCGTCCTTATTGTTTGCTGAGCAAACAAAGTTAAGAAGGTGAAAACGAATAGAGAATAAACCAGATAGCAAAGTCAAGTTTGAGATACTAATCAACACAGTAAGCATTTGTTAGCTTGGAGAAAACACTAACTTCACATTGCATGCCACAAGTTGCAGACTAAGACTGAAAACACAAATTTCATGAGCAACAGGGTGAAAGGTTAACCACTCATATATAGGAAATGAAAAGCATGTATAAAAAACCATGAATAAAATAGTTCTTAACCTAACATATGGAGCTATTGCAATATCAATATGATATTGTCGAAATACTTGATTCTAGAAATTACTAGCCATCCTTCACAGACCTGTAGCAGCTAAACACACATGATAAATTGGAAACAACCCTATCATCAATCCAACTATGAGCAAGTGGCGTTCCCCAAGGTTTGTAAGTAACTGTTATCAATATGCTATTTAAAACATTGCAGATGCTTTGTAAATTGGAATGGAAGTTAAGAGACAAGCATCCTGCAGGGTTGAGGCCGCTCTGCCGTATCGCGGCCGCCCCTTTTTTTCGCTTGGTCAAGGCAGGCGCCAGTGTGCTTGAGCTCGAGAGCTACCGCCGAGGCAGATGAGTGCCGACCTGACCACCTGAGGCGCCGGATGAGGCACAACCTCCGCTTTTTTTGCCATTTCTACAGGCAATTTTGAACATTCATCACGGTAATTTCTACAGCTATATCAACGGTGCAATGAAGGTAGGTGTGGCAGGTTTTGTAGTGAGAGTAAAAAGATACAGCCTCCCTGCCTGCAAAATTCTTGATGATGACGCAGTGAAACCGTAAAAGCAACATCTTCCATACACAGGCAGGCAAGAATCCTATTCCTAATCCTAATCATGTTGATGCGCAGCGAGACTCAGAGAGGTGGGGCTGGGCTGCATTTAACGCCGGGTGGTACGGGCCGGGAACGACGTGTCCTATCCGTATGCCGGTGACCGGCTCGGCGTACCGCGAGGGGCGCCATATCTCAGAGATATTGTGATAAAAGCTGAGGCCATGTATAAGTATGCATCGCTAAGTTTTTTTCAGTGGCATAGCACCAAAAATGGCTTGTATAACCTTTAATGAATGATGAAGAGGTAGACTATTTGAAGAGTGATGCATTAAACTTGATTGCCTAAGAATGGGGGGACTGTCTAGGAGGTAATGAATGCCTGTGTCATGGTTGTGTTGCAGGCAACATATGCATCCATTTTATAGCATACTGAATTATTGATATAGGTCCTTGACTGAAGCCATAGAATCTATACCACACTGTCCTTATTGACTGAAGCTATACATACATACAGTACTACAAGACATTGGTAATGCATGAGCATGACTGAAGCACCCACTGATTGAAGGGATAAAAGTACTGCATGTAGTGGCTCCTATACCATACGACTATCTCCTGATCATCTGCGCTTTGTGCATCTAAAAGAATTTCATAGCAGCTGGGCTTGCAAACAAAGAATATTAAACAAATAGGAATTTCATCTTAATTTCACAAATTTTAGACAAGAAGTCATGAAGCATGTGTTTTATCAGTGAAAAAATCTATGATTGCTGAAGGAAACATGTGTTGGCATTTTGCCATATCCAATCCAATTGATTTTTGTAATATTTTGGTAGATCCAAAAGTTGAACCTCATTCTCATAGCAACGGAAGAGGCTATGTGCATGCAAAAGAATTTCACAAACAGCTGGGCTTGCTAACAAAAAATATGAAGCAAATACGAGACCAGTTTGTTTTAGACATCTTCAAATTAACTATTCATGACACACGCATAAGTATCACAGTGAATACCAAAGAGGACCGGGTAGAAGTATTATCGCCAAAAAAAGGTCTCAAACAGCTCGGATAAGCATCGATTCATGGCTGTTTACCTCGTGGCCTCATGGGCATTCTGTGATTCTGTCGAACACTACCTTTGCGCTATTGATGTCGCACCCGGTCCAGCATTGGTGAGTGCTGCCGGGGCAGTGAACGCCAGTTTAGGTGGCCGGGATGCTGTTGGAACCGTCCCCTTCGGCTTGGGGGCCGTCGGGCATGGCCAGCCTCCACGCCACTTTCCGCCGCTTCATCTGGAGTGCCGTTATCTGCAGCTCGAGGCGCATGGTGGTGCTGCCAACGAACAAGTAATCGAACCTTTGACCCAAAAAAGTCAAATAAAATCACTACAAAATCAAGAGAGAAGAGGGTTAGGACAGAGGCGGAGGACCTGGCGCTGAAGGAGACAATGCGGTGGAGGCGTAGGAGGCGTTCCGGCAGCTATTCTCTAGGTCCTTCACCGCTTCGGTGGGCGTGAGGAGCTCTCGACCACCGACGCGGCCGGCCCCAGGCGCACACGGCTCTGGCAGTGCAAGCTCGATGAGCCCTCACCGCACGACCCTACGCGTCTGCTCCCCGTCACCGGCGCGGCCGGCTGCCCGACGCGGGAGGCAAGGGGAGAGAGAGAGGGGAGGCACGGTCACCGGCAGTGGCGGTCCGCACCATGCAGGCGACCCACTGGCACGGCGGAGGAGGGGCTGGCCACCGCCTAGGCCCACGCGGGCGCGCCGCGTCGCGTGAGGGCGGCCAACCGTCGGGGCCCGCTGCGCCGATGCGGCAGGCGGAGGCCACGGCGGCCCTGCCCAGGGCCACTGCCGGGAGCCAGCTGCGCTGGGGAGGTGCGTCCGCGCCCACGTCGGGGGAGGCGGCGGATGCGGTGCACCGGCGCCTGTCACTCGCGGGGGGAGGTGCTCGTCCCGGCCGCTTGGCTGCGCCGCCGCGCCTGGGACGGGGGCGGCGACCAGCGGGCCCCTCTCGCGCGCCGGCTGGCGGTCCTGCCCGGTGCGGCGCCGCGCGTACCGGGGTGCGACGGCGGCCGCAGTGGCTGACGGCGCGACGACGGGCGACGAGGACGAAGCCTCTGGAAACTAGCTACGGGGCCTCCCGCTGAACACTCGATTTGGATCGAACGGCTAAGAAAATATAGGTGACGTGGCTCAATGAGGAGCCCGAGCTTGGACTCTCGTTTCGAAGGTGAAAGATTCTTGGAGTCCTCTTCGAACTCTAAAAAAAAATAATCCATCAAAGGCAGTTTTAGTCTTCAAAATCCATATCTATACCTACCTAATCCATACATATAATAAAGCGCTAAAATTTATTCCATTTTTTATAGCCTTCCCTAACTACCACATAACGAAGAGTTTATTATATTCAGACTTATATGACTTGTGTTTATAATAGTTTAAATAAATTATGTCTTGATATAGAGTCTGATTATCGTATCGCCTCTACGTGATAGCATCACAGCTTGTTAATGAGTCCATAGTCTTTTCTGAGTCCGTGTTCCAACCTAAAACATCTCTAACAGTTGTTTGTTCATTTTTTTTCATCAAAGAATATCATTTTTCTTATAAATATTAAAAAATAATAAAATATAATATTATGAATCTTTAAACTCTTAATCTTTCTATAAAAGAAAAAAAAGAAAATTAGCTACAGAAGAGAACGTGGAAGGCAAACGATAAAAGAAAAAATACGGTAACAAGGATACGAACAGAAAAGGGAACGCGAGACAATCATTTATATATGTATATTGAAAAAAATGAAAAACAATAACGCATATGGGAAAAAATAATAGTAGCGTCCTTCGAAGAATTCCAATAAGCCTTCGCTCCGCCTTAATTTGTCCCCTACGACATGGTAAGCCATGCAGGCGCTCTTTCCTAGTCATCTGGGCCCTTGTTTCAAGTCGGTTTGATCCTACGGCATACGTGCATCCCACCGGCCTGTCGGAGCTTCTTCGTAGTTGTGTTCGTCTGGATTTAGCTCCCTCGCCCGGAGTTGCGTTCTGAGGTACTTTTGTATTCAACATCTTGATTCAAGTAACCATTTATTCGTTCTTAAGTTTACAACTCTATTTGAGTGTTTTGATCTTGGTAGCTCCTTGGTTGAAGTAGTAGTTTGTAGTATAGACGTGGTGTCTGGACTATAATTACTTGTGAATGTCCCCTGATTGGCCGGATAGTGGTAGATCGCGTAGGTGACAGCTGCGTTGAGTCCTCTGTAGTCCACTTCCCGTTGATAGGATCGATATGTGTATAAGTGTCTGGTAGGAGGGAACTCTAATTTCGCCTCTTATTCATGTCACTGCCCGATTAGAACGATATTATTCAAAGTTTACCGGTTGTCGGATCTAGATAATCATTTGTTATCTCCTCATTCTTGATTTTCTCTGTATTGATTGTATTATCAAGTTAAGAGCCAATAGACTTAGTCAGTATCACCAACTGTTCCTTTGGGTTCGATATTAAAACCGGGATTGTCTGGTGAAGTGCTACATCGGGTTGTTTTATCTGTGCGCTTGCGGATAGCTTGATAATAATAATCTTTAATAGAGTGCAGTTAATTTATACCAAGAAGCATTTCTGGCGCTGTTGGTGGGGAACGGTTTGCTGATTTTGGCTTAGTCTATCTTAATCTTGTATTATACTTTCATCTTTTCCCTTTTAAAGTATGGAACACACGTCCCAACTTTTATATCAATATAGAGCACCATCGGGATCGTATCTCCAGCCAAAAGAATCATCTTTACCTATCACATTATCTGGCTATGAGTTACGTCCGGGATTAATTAAGTTAGTTCAGGATCACATTTTTTTCTGGTAGTTTTAGCGAAAACTTCTATTCCCATTTAGCTGATTTTGAACAGACATGTTCATGTTTGCACATTAAGGGCATGGCAGATGAAACTTTAAGATGGAAACTCTTTCCATTTTCATTAACGGAAAAGGCAAAGAAATGGTATAATCGCTATGTTGGGAGTAGTCAAGGAGATTGGGAAGTATTGCGTGCTAATCTTTGTCTTAAATTTTTCCCTATCGAAAAGATCGCTAAACTTCGTTTTGAAATTATTGGATTTAAATAATTAGATAACGAATCATTAGGAAAGGTTTGGGAACGCTTTGATTGATTTATAAATTCTGGACCTAATCTTGCTTTGCCAGAACCTATGCTTTTGCAACATTTCTTTTTAGGCCTTGGTGATAAAAATAAAGAATACCTTAATTTGACCGCAGGAGGAGCATTTATGCATATTACTGCTTCACATGCTAAAACTATTCTTACTAATATCTTAATTGATCTTTCTGAAGAAAAAAAAATTGTTAGAAGATGAATTTTTATCGTTTGATTCTAAACTTTTGTCCGATTCATCTCAACCTTTACCTCAACTATCTAATGAGAAGGAGATAATTCCTATTTCTGATTTTATGTTTGAATTTGAGGATGGACTTTTTGATGATTATGGAAACACCTCACGCTATCATAAAATTATAAAACTACAAGAGTCTATGAATTTTAAAAATTTTAATGTTTCATATCCTACTGATTTAAAATTCATTAGAGAGATAACTAGAGAACTAATTTTTGTTATGAGTAATTAGTGGTTGATAGAATCTGAGCTTTCAAATGATATAGTTCGTTTAAATTCTTCTGCCATTACTATTAAATGTCAAATTGATGCATATCCTTTTGATGCCTTTTATAATCCAGTAGTAGGTGTCAATATTATGTCTTTTACATTTGCTAAAAAATTCTTGAAAGATATGGCATCAATTCCTACAAATAAATTATTGAAAAATTGTTCAGGATATATTATTCCTAGTTCAGGTGTTTTATGTTCTCTTCCTATTGTGATTAATGAATTCTGAATTTTGCTGAATTTCTATATCTTTGGTGTTTGGGATTTTGATGTAATGATTAGGTTACCAATAGGAAAACTTTTGTGAGAAAGTTGTGCGGGCAATTTAGAAATTAAACTTGGGAAGGGATTTAATCTCTCAGTGCCTATAACTCATGCATTAAAAGCTAAGGCAGAGGCACCTCCTGAGTTAGATCCGATAGAAGAAATTAAGGCTGTGTCATTTGAGGAATTTATTGAACCTAATTTAGAGGATGATACTCAGTTCTTCATTAATGAAGAGGAAGAGGATCCGATTGATTCTGAACCTCTAGATGAATAACTAGAGCCACCTAAGCCTTCTATTGAGCTTAAGCAACTACCTTCTGGTCTTAAGTATGTTTTTCTGAATAATGATCAAAATTCTCCTGTGATTATTAGTGATAAACTTTCTGATGAAGAGTCTTTTAGATTAATAACTGTCTTAGAAAAACATCGTGCTGCTTTTGGTTATTCACTCCACGACCTTAAAGGGATTAGTCCTGTTTTATGCACCCATCGTTTTCCAACCAACCCAGAGATTACACCTTCTAAAGAGCCCCAACGTAGGCTTCAAAATATGATGAGAGAGGTTGTTAAGAAAGATGTCTTGAAACTTTTGCATGCTGAGATTATTTATCTTGTTCCGCATAGTGAGTGGGTAAACCCTGTTCAAGTTGTACCTAAAAAGGGTGGTATGACCATAGTTAAAAATAATAAAAATGAATTGATACCCCAGAAAACTGTTACAGGATGGCGAATGTGTATAGATTATAGAAAACTCAATAAAACAACCAAGAAAGATCATTTTCCGCTGCCCTTCATTGATGAGATGTTAGAGCGTTTGGCAAATAATTCTTTCTTTTGTTTCCTTGATGGTTATTCTAGATATCACCAAATTCCTATCCACCCTGATGATCAAAACAAAACCACTTTTACATGTCCTTATGGAACTTATGCTTATCATAGAATATCTTTTGGATTATGTAATACGCCTGCTTCTTTTCAAAGATGTATGATGTCTATATTTTCTGAAATGATAGAAAAAATCATGGAAGTTTTTATGGATGATTTTTTAGTTTATGGAAAAACTTTTGATGATTGTCTAGAAAATCTAGATAAGGTTTTGCAAAGATGTGAAGAAAAGTACTTAGTCCTTAATTGGGAAAAATGTCATTTTATGGTTAGAGAAGGAATAGTGCTAGGACATTTAGTGTCTGAAAGAGGCATAGAGGTAGATAAGGCAAAAATTGAAGTAATTGAACAACTACCTCCACCTGTTAATATAAAAGGAATTCGAAGTTTTCTTGGTCATTATGGTTTTTATCGCAGATTTATAAAAGATTTCTCACATATTGCTAGACCACTGACTAACTTGCTAGCTAACGATGTTCCTTTTGAATTTGATGATGCATGTTTAAAATCTTTTAATATTCTTAAAGAAGCACTTACGTCAGCACCAATCATTCAACCCCCTGATTGGTCTTTACCTTTTAAAATTATGTGTGATGCTAGTGATTATGCTGTAGGGGCAGTATTAGGACAAACAAAAGATAAGAAGCATCATGCAATTGCTTATGCTAGTAAAACTATGGCAGGAGCACAATTAAATTATGCAACAACTAAAAAAGAACTCCTGACTGTTGTTTTTGCTATTGATAAATTTAGATCTTACTTAGTAGGAGCAAAAGTAATTGTTTATTCTGATCATGCTGCTTTAAAATATTTGCTCACTAAGAAAGATGTTAAATCTCGTTTGATAAGATGGATTTTGTTACCAAGAATTTGACTTAGAAATTAAAGATAAAAGAGGAATAGAAAATCCAGTTGCTAATTACTTGTCTAGAATATACTTTGAGAAACCTCAGGAATTGCCTATTAATGACTCGTTGAGAGATGACATGTTGTTTAAAGTGACCAAGCCAGACCCTTGGTACACGAATACTGTCACCTTTATGGTTGCAGGTTATGTACCACCAGGGGAAAATAAAAAGAAGCTTATCTATGAAAGTCGTCTCCACATATGGGATCCGCCATACCTCTTCAGAATTTGTTCAGATGGATTACTTAGAAGATGTGTACCAGTAGAATAGGGCATGCAGATCATTCAGAAATGCCATACATCACCATATGGAGGTCATTATGAAGCATTCCGCACTCATGCTAAAATCTGGCAGAGTGGGTTCTTTTGGCCAACTATGTATGAAGACACCAAAGATTTTGTCCGGAAATGTGGATCATGTCAGAGGCACGAAAATATCAATGCAAGAGATGCCATGCCACTCACCAACAATCTCCAGATTGAGCTCTTTGATGTCTGGGGAATTGATTACATGTGACCATTTGTGAAATCAAGAAATTGTGAATACATTCTGGTGGCAGTTGACTATGTATCCAAATGGGTAGAAGCTATGCCATGCATTAATGCTGATTTCAAACATTCAAAGAAGATGTTCGAAGAGATTATATTTCTAAGGTTTGGAACACCAAGGATGGTTATTAATGACGGAGGAACACACTTCACTGATAAGAAGTTTCACCGATACTTGCAAGCTCATGGCATCCGTCACAATGTAGCTACTCCATATCATTTTCAGACAAGTGGCCAGGCAGAAACATCAAACAAACAAATCAAGAATATTCTACAGAAAGCAGTAAATGAAATGGGTACTGCATGGAAGGACCGATTACCCGAAACACTTTGGGCATATCGGACCGCATACAAGACACCTTTGGGCATGTCACCTTACCAGCTAGTATATGGTAAGACCTGTCATTTACCAGTGGAGTTAGAGCATAAAACTCACTGGACTATTAAGAGATGGAATATGAACTTTGAAGCCGCTGGAGAAAAGAGAAAAATGCAATTATCAGAATTAGAAGAATGGAGAGAAAAGGCTTATCACAATTCAAAGATCTATAAAGAAAAAACAAAAAGATGGCATGACAAGAGGATCAAGAAGAAGGAGTTTGCACCAGGAGATAAGGTATTACTTTTTAATTCCAGGTTTAAATTATTCGGGCTTGAAAAACTACGAAGCAAATGGGAAGGACCATTTACGGTTGTGAATGCATCACCACATGGAGCGGTAACTCTACAATCACATGAAGGTACGTTATTCAAGGTAAATGGTCACCGACTTAAATTATTTTTAGAACCATTTAATTTAGAAGTTGTTGCTGGGCTGGACTTTGTCCAATTACCCACTCTCTAGTCCCGTCATTATCTGTTACGAAAAATTATCGCGCATCGCAACTAACAGGAAGTAGGAAGAGTCTAGAGGCTTCATGAGCTCGGCCAACCAGAGAAGTCACCTGGTGGGGCCGGCCGGCGCCATAATGGGGCCAGGCAGCGCCCCCTGTCCCCTCTCGTCCTGACTCAAGTCCCCTTTTCTTTCTCTATCTTTCCTAAATACAATCTCATAGATTCCCGATGCGTACGGATAATCTTTCGTATGAATCCTGTAGAACCTAGATTTGATCTTATCCTATCTCCTGAAAACCATATAAATACGCACCTATACCACCCTTGAATGTCATCCCATCAACATTGCCTTCTTCTCATCCAAAGAAACTCTCTAATTTAGATCTAGTAGCAATGGCAAACAAAGCGGTCGTCGGCACTGACTCCGGCAAGCTCCAAGGCCACGACTCGAAGGCCATCGTCCTCGTGCAGCCAAAGCCCCTTGCCATCGTGCCCCCGAAGCACCTCGCCGTCGTGCCATCGAAGCATCTTGCTACGGTGCCCCAGCAGTTCGAGCAAGTCTACTACACTTATGCTCAGCCTGCTCTGCCATCGTCACCTGAGAGACTATTGCTAAAAGATGGTACCAGGGGGAAGCAGATCGCTATTCCCCGAGGCACCCCACTTTTTCCACCTAGAGATAATGAGCGACTCCTGTCGGTTAAGACCGACAAGAATGGAACGCTGGTATGTGCGAAGTACACCACTGCTCGCCCTGCCATCCAAGGAGTTCGTGCACGTCCAGGCCAAGTCCGCTACACCGAGTTCATACCACCTCCGCCCAAGAGACAGCAGGCTACATCTACATCAGCACTAGAGAAAGTCTCTAGACAGCCCCAGCTCTCTCTACGCATCCTTAATGAGAAGATGGAAGCTCTCTCTAACACCGTTAGGGGTATAGAGAGGAATAAAGACTTAAGGAGCAAGATTATGAGTGACATAACTAAGCAGATAGAAGTCAATGTCAAGTTAATTCGCAGTCTCAAGCGCGAAAAAGATTAGCTGAAAGAAGAGATTGGTGAGCTGAAGGAAGAAATTAGGAAGCTCGCAAAGCAGGGGCAGCCTTAAGTTGCCCTCGTTATCTATGTAATAAGGCACAAGTGTGTTAGGTTTGATTATATTATTGAGTGTGCTAGGTTTGATTTATAATATTAAGTGTGTTAGTTAAGCTCATGGAGCTAGGGTAGTCATTAGCTCGGTCAGTTATCAGAGTTATCTAGTATTATTAATGAATAAAGTGCCTTATTCTTTTTATCAATATTAATGTTTAAGTTTACTCTACTCTCTATATTTTTGGTACGCATGTTGTCTCCACATGTTGCGCAGGAAAGTATGTAGAAAAATAAGTGTGGGGGAGGCACATCGCGACTATGAAAATCAATTCGCTCGGGAAAATCACGTAATTCGGAAGATAATCAAACTGGGACCTCGCACACCGAAGTGGATCTCGTGGGGCCATAGAGGTGCGCCGCCCGGCGCCCTACCTGGGCCGGCCAGCCCCCCTCTGTATCCTCTGCATCCCCTTCTCGGTCATGGTCAGGTTTGATCCTCATACAATTTAATTGCATATGTTTCGATTTCCGTTTCGATCCGTATTAAAATTCACATGCTAAATTACTTTCAAAAGAGAAGAAGAAGATTGTTTAATTCATAGCTTAAGAATAAATTATATAACACTTTTCTAAGAATTATGTTACTATTAGAAACTATTTATAGGGACCCCATGATTGCTTAAGTCGTTGTGAAACATGATATAGTTGAATAATGAGAACTCAATCCCTGATGTTTTGTCTTTGGAGATTTTATTTCAAAAATTTAAATGATTAGTTATACCTCTCCTTTGTGGTAAAAATATTGTCCTACCAGAGCCATATATAGGATAGAAGTCTGCTATATATAATACTTGTCTTTGTATTGAGTTTGGTCAACCTTTGTAACCCTTTGAAGAAATTTGTCATATTTTCGAATCAAGTGCCAATTCCACATAAGAATTACTCTAATCCGGAGTAATAGCGAGTCATTCTATTGAAAATGTTTCTCTCCTACACTGGGAGGAAACACCAAAAATAATTATATAGCATAGTTACTAAATAATTACTCCATGTTTTGTTAAAGTCTCTCAACTACTAAATTCAAAAGAGGTATGAGCTATGCAAAAGAATAAGGGAGTATAAAAAATGGATAAGTGTCCGAAGAAATTAAAACAATGAGTACTTAGATGCTCGCCTCCCTCGAAAAAAAGAGAGAAAGAGATAGCTCATACCCTCTGAATAAACTTAACTGTATAAAAGAGAGACTTATTTTCTCAAGGAGCAAGGTAGAATTAGGTTCCACCATATTCCACCAAATAAAGCTTGATTCGATTATATGCCTCATTTCTATGTGGATTCATTGTTTGACTTTACAACAAATACAATGCAAGTATGTTTTCATATTTTACCTATCTGAGATCTACATAAGCTTTTTTTTAGAAGTAGAATAAAGAAGGCAATTTCATTAATGCCTTGGTAAGGATACAAAAATACCATATATATCAGTGATTCGAGAGTACTACAAAAGGAGAAGGTAAAACTAAGTTTATTTACAAAATTATATACCCTCCAATTGATTTAACAAAAGGAAGATAGTGATCTGTTTTCAAGCTATTCTGTTCTTCAACTACTCAAAGATTCATGGTAGACACTTTGAATTCCATAGTACATGCATGTCTAGACTAGTTTTATATAATGTACTCTCAAGTTATGTTTTAAATGCTCCATTCTGTCTAAGAATCTTACATCTTAAAACCAACTTTTTGTCGGGACGAGCATAAGCCTAAGTGTGGGGGTAATTGTTGACACCTGTTATCATCCAAATTTTATTATCAATTATCCCTGCATTAAATATGAATATCTAGTAGAATAGGGTTATTACTGACAGATTCCACGAGTTTTGGTGAATTGTCTATTTTCCAGGGGATTTTCCAGAAAAGCTTAAAAGAAGGATTTAAGAGCATAATTACCACAAAACTTAACCGCCAAGGAAACATCTTCACGAGAACACTAGAAGCATCTGGAACACACCCGAAGCACCGGAGCCCGAAACCCCACAGGGTGGGGCCGACCAGCGCCCCCTAGGGTTTCCCCCGCGCCGCCTTCTGGAGTCTTCTGCCACCGCCTATTAGAAGTCATCTGGGCCCTTATTTCAAGTCAGTTTGATCCTACGGCATACGTGCATCCCACCGGCCTATAAATAGAGAGGCATACCTCCCCTGGAGGAGAGCCAGATCAAGAAATGAAGACCCTGAAGCATTAGATAGATATCCACTAGATCTAGGCTAGCAATCAAGAGAGAGATTAGAGAGATAGAGTAGATGAGTAGAGATTCGGAGGAGTCCTGGTCTGTCGGAGCTTCTTTGTAGCTGTGTTCGTCTGGATTCAGCTCCCTCGCTCGGAGTTGCGTTCTGAGGTACTTTTGTATTCAACATCCTGATTCAAGTAAGCATTTGTTCTTATTCGTTCTTAAGTTTACAACTCTATTTGAGTGCTTTGATCTTGGTAGCTTCTTGGTTGAAGTAGTAGTTTGTAGTGTAGATGTGATGTCTGGGCTATAATTACTTGTGAATGTCCCCTGATTGACCGGATAGTGGTAGATCGCGTAGGTGACAGCTGCGTTGAGTCCTCTGTAGTCCACTTCCCGTTGATAGGATCGATAGATGTATAAGTGTTTGGTAGGAGGGAACTCTGATTTCGCCTCTTATTCATGTCACTGCCCGATTAGAACGATATTATTCAAAGTTTACAGGTTGTCGGATCTAGATAATCATTTGTTATCTCCTCATTCTTGATTTTCTCTGGATTCATTGTATTATCGGGTTAAGAGCCAATAGACTTAGTAAGTATCACCTACTGTTCATTTGGGTTCGATATTAAAACCGGAATTGTCTGGTGTAGTGCTACATCGGGTTGTTTTATCTGTGCGCTTGCAGATACCTTGATAATAATAATCTTTAATAGAGTGCAGTTAATTTATACCAAGAGCCGTGCCGACGTGCGGCGTACCGTCTGGCCGCCATGGCCGCCGGCCAAGCTCCTGTGGAGCCCTAGGTTCCATCTGCGTAGCCTAGATAGGTCTGCTAGGGTTCGGGTTGCTCGGTGTCGCGCTCACCATCATACTTGTAAATTCCATTCCGGAGGCCGTTCCGTTTTTACTCTTGGAATGGAACATTCCGGTACCGACCGATACCGGTGTACCATTCCGGACTTTATTATATTAAAAATATATGAATATACATATACATAAATAATCATATAAATATATACTTATGGCATAGTTACGCTTCATCACACTGACATTTTTTCTAAACTCACATATTTTTTCTAAACTCCATAGCTCACACATGGAAAAAGTGTTTCGTCACTTGGTTTTAGTCCGGTACCGGAATGGGTGGAACAGGCGTTTCGGCCAGAATTGACCGGAATGGCCGGTATTGACCGGTATTGACCGGTATTTGACCCGGTACGGGATTGCAGCCCTTCTATGCCGGTTTGGACACCGGAACGGGGCATTCCGGCCATTCCGGCCGGTACCAGAATGGAATTTACAAGTATGCTCACCATCGTCAGAGGGCCACCGGCAGTGAGCCACCGCGGCTGCGCTACCGTGCGTGCGCGCGGGGAAGCGCGGCTGCGCGAAGAAGAAGAAGGGGAGAGGGAAAGGGCCAGCTAGGCCATGCTTGGGCCGAGCCGGATCGGCCCAGTTAGCAGGGCGCTCGCTGAGGGAGCACGGGAGCGCGTGGGCCGGCCTGCGGGCGTTGGGCCGCCTCGGGCCAAAAGGCCGTTTTTCATTTTTCGCGAAATTAAATTAGTTTTTCCATATTCAGAGCAAATGAATAGTATTATATTTTGTTATTTTTGTATGAATAAATCTGTAGCACTAAAAATTATGAAAATTTTTGTGTGAGCTCCCTGTGATATACAGAATACAAGAAAAATATGAAATAATAATTTTTAGTATTTCCTATAGTAAATAAAATTGTGCCTTTTAATTGTTAAAGGCAACTTTGATGAATTATAATAAATTCTACATTAATCTAAAAATCATGAAATTTATTTTGGTTCTGTTTTAGGTCAAGACTTAACTGTAGAAAAAGTTTGGACTCAAATGGAGATAGTTTATTTATTTATTATTTTATGCTCTATTAATTGATTAATAAAATGAATAGAAAGCCCTAATGAATTATGTATTGTGTGACTTTGGGATTGATTGTAGACCATGGGTCATTCACTATAATGATCCTTGGCATTTTAATTGTTGTATTGCAGTAGAGGTTGAACAGCTGTGCAGCGGCTTTCAACAACTGTTAAAAGGAAACCCAAATTCGGTAATCAGTAGTTGGTTTTGTTGGCTTGCAACTTTACCGTGAAGGAAAATTGTACTCAAGGTTACTAAAATAAACATTTACTTTATATCTTGTTCATGTTACTTCTGCACCATCATTAAAGCATGCATCATTACATTACATGTAGTGACCGAGGGTGAGGAGATCAAGATCGAGCAGGTAGCCGTTGAAGAAACACCGGCCGTTGTTGGTGGGTTCGATATCTGTGGTTCAGATCCAGATCCTACTCTGTCTGCAACTCAAGGTAAGCTCCGGTGCATTTAAACATTTCCTTGTGATTTATAAAATGTTATCACTTTGAGTTAAACTATTGCATTAAGTTGATAGGAGTTGAGTGATAATCCCGTTAATGCATTACCACTCTTTACCACTTAAATATCATCCTGGAAACCTGATTTAAACGAAAATGTTTGGCAAATGCTTAGCACTGCTTAATTAATTTAGTTTTATTTATGTAAAATGTTATTTTCTGAGCTATAGTGATATACTATTGATGAATCATGGAAAATGAATATGGATATGAATCCATTCGGTCGATTTGTATTTGGGTTAGAGTCCCAATACATGGTCACCGACGGAAAATGAGTTAGGGACCGTTCGTTGTAGGCCTGCTGTGATCATGACTATACAATTAGCCACATACTACGGAAAGCCCTGGCTCCGGTAATTCTGAGGCGAGAAGGGTTACCCATGCACTGGGAGTGGAGAGATGGCGAGAGTAGAGTGTACCCTCGTGGCCGGCGTGCTGGATTGGAGGAGTACTGTGCTCTCGGGTGGCATGGAGCCATTCTCACTTAGAGGAGCCATGGTAGACGGGGTTAGCATATGCAAGCTTAAGTGCTACATATGCAGTGTGGATAGGGATCCCCAGCTGGGTATTTAATCGATTCGATTCGTCGTTGCTCCTCGGATAATGGAGACTTGATCCACTGACCATACACCAAAAAGTGATTCGGAACTAGGATAAGAATTTGGTAAAGTTTTGAATGTGGATGGCAATTATGAATTAATCTAGATTCAGGGCTAATGATTAATGTTGAAATAAAATATTGAAAGTAGGACAAGTTTAGAGAGATTTTCTGCAAAACATTTTGATTCTTGCTATAGCTTCTCCTTGATTCCCCTCAGCCTGCATTCCTGAGTCTTCTCCCCACTTTTTAGTCGGGTAAATCTTGCGGAGTACCCCATGTACTCAGGGTTTGTTAACCCCATGTTGCAGGTGAGTAGCCTGAACAAGTCTGTCTTAGGCCGTGCTGTATGATGGTCGTTTAGGTGAACAATGATGAGGATGAGTGAAAGTTTAAAACTCTTGGGCAGGGTTAATATTGTAAGATATGTATAAAAGCTACTCCACTGCTAATACTGATATTATGGTTGTAATAAATCGTACCTATGTTTAAGTTTGAAATAACTGGTTTGTAATATTATTTAATGTAAGACTTCCGCACTTCTACTCTGATATATTTTGTATGAAATATTGTAATACTGCAATGTCTTCGTAATGAGATCTTTTTCGGAGAATACAGGTTTCCGTGAAAACCCGGCAGACCCTTATAAGTTATTTGGGACACAAGCATGATCATCAGAGGTCTTTAGGACAATGACTAGTGCTTGTGGGCCATATAATTTAGATGGTTCTGTGACATTGGGGAGTATGCATAAAATAGCAAATAAAAACATCAATATTTTTGGGTCCTTATAATAGCAGGTACATGCCTACAGGCTATAGCAAATATGACACGATTCAATTTTGCTTGTGGGGACAAAAAGGTGAGTGGAGCTACCATTACAGAGTTTTACCAACCTTTCACTTCCTGGTGATTGTAAATGACTATCATGAGATGTGATCCTCTCTTGGACGCAAGGAATGGAGTTAAATCGGAAAACAATTATTCCAACTGAATATTCGAACTTCAAAATGGGACTCTCCACTGTATCCAAACACCAAGGTATCATCCTGCTCTAGTTCATAAGCATTGGCAAATGCAGCCCATCCAGAAGAAAGAGTAGCTCATTATTCTTCTTGGTCACATCAATGTCATATTTCACCATCTTGCATTTTCAGCGTGATTCCTTCAGATATATGATCTCCAAAATTTTTTACAAACTTTTTGGGTAGGATCTGCAAAAATAAATAAATAAATAAGATTTTTTTTGTTTACTTAAAAGTTAAAAGACAGTTCTTGTAATGGCAATTAAGACGGCTGTACAGAACTACTGTGCTATATGATGAGCCCGGGCGGTTGCCTGGGGTCGCTAAGCGGTGGTTTAGGCACTATTGAGTATACATAGAAACCAATAAAAAGTTATGTTACAATACAAAAGAAATCTAAAAAATAAAGAAAAGAACACTGAATATTTGGTAAAAAAAAAGAATAACATTAATTAGCCCTAGGTATTTAACATTCACCATATCAATCTACTTCTTAGGCCTGAAAAAGTATTCACAATAATAACATGAACAGAGAAGATAAGAAAAGACTAATCTAAATAATATAAGTGCTATTAAAGTTCAATTTAGAGCGAAAGCAAAGCACTAATTACATTTAACTACGAGGGCAAACTAGATTTTTTATAGATAAAGTAACAAATAAAAGAAACAAAAGAGCTGGAGAAAATAATAAGCCAAATTTTAATTACACAATATGTATCAGAGAAGAAATTTTGAATGCAAACAATGTCATTAACTAGCTAATTGAATCACTGTCGGTGTTTTACGACCGATAGCCCGTCTCGGGGGTACCCAGGACGGTTATTTGTTCGGAGGGGTGTCGGCGTATGCAGGAACTCGATGGTAAACGCAGGTAGACAGCAATTTATACTAGTTCGATACGCTAGAAAGCGTCGTCCTACGTCCAGTCTGGGGTGGATAATATGTTGCGCCCTACGCTTCTAGACCGTGAGGTCTGTTGTGGTGTTTGTGTAGATGTGTGTAGTTGTGTGTCCAGGTGCCGATCTAAGGAGCCCTACCCTCCTTTATATAGTCCAGGGGACAGGATTCCTAGTCGGTTACAAAGTAGATATCCTAATAGGATTACAAACTAGTCCTAATAGGATTACATGAAAGGAATCTTAATTGGACTAAGTCTTCTTCTCTCTTTCTTGTAGGGAACCCCTGGTGTCCCGCATCGATAATCACTAAGTAGCTAATTAAGTGGGTGTATTAATGGGGGCATGAAATGTTGGGGTGCCTGGCCCCCATCAGCCTCTGTTTACGCCTAAAAAAGTTTAACTCTTGAGAATCCAAATAGGTAAACTACTGAGTGGACTAAAACTAGTTGAAGCCTCAACTCGTTCTCAGTTCATTAGTCCATACAACCCAACTATTCAAGGCTAACAACTAGTTCTAATCTATAGTAGCACTCGTTAGTCCTTAAATCAGGTGAAGGCTCAATACTCAAACAGGCCCTAAATAATTTCAGGTCCAAACTAGTCTAGTTAATCATGTAGAGTCAAAAAATTAAACAGCTAACTACTAGTTCAACTAATCATTAGTTCTAAATAATTAATAGTCCTAGTTTATCTAAACAAATCCAAGCTAGTACTCCCTCCATCCTAAACTGTAAGTCATCCTAAGAACCTTGTAGAGTTAAAACATCTTAACTTTAACACTAAATTTATTTAATAAGATAATAATATTTATAATATTAACTAAATATCATTAAATTTTTTATCAAATGTATTTTTATAGTACACTTATTTAGTAGTATCATAAATTTTCGTATTTTTTCAAACTTTGGCTCTCCAACGTAGCCTGGGGCCTGGGCTTCTGCCATCGGCTACCCTCCCTTCGCCGTCCGTTGCGCACCGCACGACGGCCGCCTTCCCAGCCGGCGACATGGACATTGGGACCCGAATCCCGAACGAGCACATCCTGTGATGATGACGTGGCGTGGTGCGCCCGGTTGGAGTGATTGGGCCGCTGGGCCGGGTTGTAGGGACGGATTTTGGTACCTTCCGCTCGAACACGTTTATTTATCTCTCTCAAAAAAAAAAAATATCTGTCAAAAAAAATCAGGTGCTCAAACATTTTGAATGAACTAGTACTTTTATAAACTCGCTTTCTTGACTGTACCATCCAACGATTGGTCGAACGAAGATCATTCAGACATCGCATTCAGAGTTCCATGCTGGAGATTTATTGAACAAGTTGTACATGGACCAGGCAGAACAAAGCAATTTTGACAGAACAAACAAAGCATCGGCACGAACATCTGCTAGCTCTGATCATGCCTGGCGACCAGACGACCAGGCAGCTACAGCTACAGCGACACCGGCGATCTCTTCCGGATGATGTGGACGTCCATCGTCGGTGTTGTTCACCAGGCTGAAGATGCAGATGTCGTCTCGTTTCAGCTTGTTGTCGCTCACAAACTTGTTCCAGCCTTTACCAAGGATCTGCTGCCTCCCGTACTTGTCCCGGAATTCAGCTTCCCATGCATCGTCCTTGCTGCCATCTGGGGATCGAAGCCTCACCCTCATATTCCCGTCGCCGCCGCCTGGAAGATACTCTCTTGCATACGCTGAACTGATTCCCTGGTACCATAATTAATGGATCGGACGATCATGTAAAAGAATTCAGTGATGATACAGGCACAGAAATATATAGGCTTTTCTTCTGTTAGGAATAATCATGACTTGAATTAGTTTTGAGTCTTTGCAAATAGTGCATGTCTAATCACGTTATGTGTTAACGTGTTTGGGTTAGTTGTGGCTGGACATGTGACGAGTGCAGAGTTGACGTTGTGGCCGGAGTCATTAGAGTGCACGTAGACTAGTTTGTTAGGATTGCATTAGTCATTTATCCTGATCGAGTCCAACGGCAGCATGCAGAGGCACGGAGGACCGCTTCGTCGGGATGTACGCATGGTGGCGCGGACGTCTCGCAGTACTCGAGTTCATGGCTTGGGAGAAGTGGACGGCGTGTGTGCGTACGTACATTGGCTGAGTTGTTGCTTGTCGGTGTGCATTGCTGGGCTATAAAGCCAGCTTGTAAGCGTTGGATGAGAAAGCTCTGAGTCGTGTGTTTTCAGTTAATAAAGCCGAGATACAGCCATTTGGACGCTGCGGCGTTCGTCGCCGAAAAATCCCCGTGTACTGTTCATCTTCTTTCTCGAGCCTGTGAGTGTGTGCGTTCCTAGCCTGTTCTAACATCTTCTTCCGGGCAATAGGTTGCAGTGAACTGATTAAAAAAAAAATTGCTGCCAAATCAACAGGAATAAACCTTCGAAACTTTTTTACATGTATACGGCACTGCACGAGAGAGAAATGATGAGTCACCAGAGTGCCGATCCCGTGGTTAACACTGCTGTTCTTCATGACAGCCGCAAATACGGGGATCTCCGACCGGATAGCTCCAACTTTCTCTTCTACTTCACTCCTCTGTTCGTCAGTTAGAGATGTTTTCCGTGGGAGAATGTATGGAGGCTTACCAACTCCATGCCTCTTAGTTGGAGACACAAGTCCTGCAGGGAACATGCACGGCCATTATCAGATTCAGAAACACGCTCCGTATAGGGCTAATTAAATCAAAAGGAACACTTCAATTGCGACAGCAACACTTATATTTATAAATAACCTGGTGGCTGAAGGCAGCAGTTTTCTTCAAGGGTACGAAATATCAGCTTCACTCTGTCGTTCTTGCTCCTTGCTGGTTGAAAAATGCAGACATCACCTTCTTCCAACTTATTGCGGCGAATGAATTCCATCCAGCCAGTAGAAACAGCGTAGTGAGGGTCACTGGTCATGCACAAATTGATGGTCCATTCGTTGCTACCATCAAGCTGACAGAGCTGGATGGTCCCATTTTCGTCTGCGAGATGTTCCATGACATATTTCTTGGAGATGAGCTAGCACAAATGGTTTTGAACTATGTTATTTTTACAAACTTCGATTTGATCAGTGTAGGTGAAGGCTCAATACTGAAACATGCATGATGCTGCACAAATGAAACATATCTTTAATGTATGAACACCTACTGACCAGAATTCCAGAAGCCAAGCTTTCCTTGTACATTGCCGTGATGTAAAAAGGCATTTTTGGTTGTATTTTCTGCTCAAGGGCGATAACTTTAGCTTCTTGCTCACTTGTCATACTGCATCCAGTTGGTAACACAATGCAAGACTTGATGAGCTCCTGGGAGGCACCTGAATTGATGGGCTCCTGATGGATGCCTTCAGAGGATGGGACATGTTCAGCTGCATAATGTCAAGTTGTCAACCAAGGGGGGAAAAAAAAAGCATTAGTACACAAAGAATCCAAGAAGTGTTGAAATTGTATGTACATTAAACACATCAGATTCTTACTTTTGTCCTGTGATGAAGGAGAGTCTGCTGGGTTCACCTTCGGAGTCTTTCTAATACTGCCGCTTGGGCTGCCAACTGCAAACCTTTTGCCAGTTGGTGACTGCATTTGATTGCCATGAGAAACTCTCCTTTCTTGCATACAAGGGACCCTGTCCAGCGGAACACAGGAGAGCTCTTTCTCACAACCACTTAGATCAAAGATTCGGACCGTAAAGTGTGAGTTCCCACGATTTCTGAACACTAACAAATCACCTCGTTCAAGTTCGTAAGCACAGGCAAACTCTGCCCATCCAGACCGAAGGACCAACTCGCTCTGTTGTTCCTCAGCAACCTCTACTGTATATGTCTTGCCATCTGGCACCTCGAGTGTGACTTGTTCAGATATTTGCTCTCTGATATTGGCCACAAACTTTTTCGGTATGATCTGCATGAGTCTGTGAATCAGGTGTTTTTGTACATAACAAGAAGTGAACGCTGATGACTGATGTAAAACAAAGTGAAAAAAAGGACCAGGAACCACCACTGCTACTGATCAGTAATGAATAGAGCATATAAGCATATTAATAATCACACCTATAATAATTTTCTAACAGCCAGGTTGATATTGTGGTCGCCTTTTTCCTGCATCATTCATTTCAAGAGAATCCTTTTCTACATCATTAATTTTAAGGGAATTGGGGCTGGGACTCTGGGAGCACAAGTGGTTAGAGGATAAATATAATTTTTTCACGTTTGGATTCAGAAATGGGAGATTTTGGTTTCCCATCAAAATAAAAGATCTTGTTTTTTTTTTTGCAGAAATAGAAGATACATATAGGCATGGAGAATGTCTTACCACTCCATTTTTGAAATCACCAATCATAACCTTGAAGAAACACTTCGCAGCATCCATGTGGTGCCAATAATGATGTGCAATGCACTCTTTGCAGACTGTACCAGTTGATTTGTTCATCCTTCCACCTCTCCTACAATATAATTAAATTTGAGATGAAGATATTATATAGGCCCGATCTCGAGAGAGAGAGAAAAAAAAGACGAAGCTATTATATAGGGGGAACATTTAAATCTAATACATGCAACTACTCATTTTCACACCCTGACAGCAGAGCAGCTACAAATGGATTGCAGGTTATCTACGAACATAACTGAAAACACCAATTTCAGATACCTGTTTTTCTTCAAAAAAATAATTTTACAGTACTACAGTACAAGTGACCCTACAACATTCAGAATTCGTGGGTTTTTTTTTTTGAAAGATCAGAAGTCGTGTTTTTTAGATTATTTTTTTTAAGAAACTCCTAAGCTCTCCTGCCGGTTAAAAAAAAAAATTCAATGACAGAAGCATAAATAAATAAATAAAAATCAAAAGCATCTCAAAGAAGTCCGATGCCATCAGAGAACAATCTCAAAGAAGTCTCGTGCCATCAAAGAACATGCACACCGATGTTTCCTCAGAAAACATCTTGTACCCAAGGAATCATGTACTAAGACAACTGGAATAACAGTACGAGTGACCAATCGATGCATGAATGCAGCAAAATCCTCACACACGTCACTGCATGAGCTAGCTTCTTACCTTTGGGGCTCGTCCATCCAGCTGCACCGAACTGAAGCAGACACCTGAAGAACTGCACCCGCAACGCTCTCTACCTTTAGTTACTTGTTACTTCTTCTAAATCTCAACTCTCAGGCCTCCACCATTATCTGATGACACGGAAACCGATAACCATGATATCTAGCAGCAGTTCAATTAAGCTCAACTCTCAGGCTTCCATTCATTTCCCTACCCCACCACAGCGCTGTCCTAACTTCTTCCCAGTCCAATTATCTTCCACCCGCACATTTCAATTAAGCTTATTGGTTCTCAGAATCCAGTAGCAATGCATGCTCGAATATAGGTGCTTAACGCACGCAGCCTTCCTCCACTCACGCATGGCATTAGTACTGCCCTTCCAAATCTCTCCCACCTGCGGATCGAATTCAACTAGGCCTACTAAATCTCTGCAAATTCCTGATGCATGCTGTGGGTTAGTGGGTACTCATCGTGCAGCCTCCACTCAAGCATATCATTACTAATAATCCTTTACAATCCCAGAACCAGCACTGTTAATATTCTTTACCTATTATTCTGTCTCAACATTGCAATGAATGATGACTTTGTAAATCATGTCTTGCGGTTCCATACTTGAATTGAAGCACGTTCAGATCAGGTGCTCAAAACATTCTGAGTGAACTAGTTTTAAACTAACTTTGTTGACTGACTGTACCATCCAACGCAATTCTGTCACCTAAACTTGCGGTAAAACAAGCAACACATTGGTTGAAATAAGATTATTCAGAGTTCATAGCATACGGTGCTTCATGCTGGAGATTGGACAGGTTATTATTTATGGAACACCAGTGCCCTCCATCTCTTAAGAGTCTGGATGGATAGTACAGACAAAAGCAGAACGAACACAAAAGCACCCAACATTTTCATCGGCACGAACAGCTCCGATGCAGTGACGCCAACCATGCGGTGCAACTACACTGATCAATTCCGGATAATGTGGACGTCCATCGTCAACGGCTTGGTGTTCTTCCTTAGGTTGAAGAGGCAGATGTGGTCTGGTTTCAGCCTGTTGTCGGTCACGAACTTCCTCCAGCCTTCACCACAGATCTGCTGCCTCCCGTCGTTCCTGACCTGGAAATCAGTTTCCCATGTATGGTCCTTGCGCCGAAGCCTTCGTCATAGTAAGCTGGTTCTCGCTGCCGCCTGGAAGATACTCTCTTGCGTACGCTAAACTGATTCCCTGATACCATATGGAAGATGTAAAATAATTCAGTGATGATACAGGCACAGAAATAGGTTGTGGATGTTGTGGTTGCAGTGAACTGTTCAGTTCAAATATATAGTGCTTTCCGAGTTTACTCACAAAAACAAATAATTGACATGGTGTGTGTGACTTCACTACCAAATCGACAAGAACCAACCTTCGACAAATGAAAAGCCAGTTTTCTTTTCTACTAGTATACAACACTGGACAAGAGAGAAACGAAATGATGACTCACCAGAGAGCACGGCCGGCTGTTAATGTTGCTGTTCTTCATGACAGCCACATATGCGGGGATCTCCGACTGGATACCTCAGAGTTTCTCTTCTACTTTACTCTTCTGTTCATCAGTTAGAGATGTGAATCGCGGGAGTATGTATGGAGGCTTAGCAGCTCCATGCGGACTCTTGGCTGAAGGGACATATCCTGCAGAGAAGCACAATCACAAGTTGCGAAGTAGAACTAAATCTGTAGGACACACCAAATGCAATAGTTATATATAACCTGGTGGCTGCAGGCAGCAGCTTTGTACAAGTGGATGAAATATCAGTTTCACTCCGTTCTTGTTCTTTGATGGTTGGAAAATGCAGATATCACCTTGTTGCAACTTGTTGTGGCGAATGAAGCCCATCCAGCCCGTAGAAACAGCACAGTAGTCATCGGTGGTTATATCCAAATTGATGAGCCACACCTTGCTACCATCAAGTTGACAGAGCTGGATGGTCCCATTTTCATTTGCAAGGTGTTTAATGGCATAGTTCTTGGAGATGGCCTAGTATAGATGGTTTACAACTATATTATTTTACAAACTTCGATTTGATCAGGAGAAGGCTCAATACTCAAACATGAAGCACAAGTGAAGCATATCTTCAAATGCATGAACACCCACTGACCAGAATTCCAGAAACCACACTTTTCTCGTGCAATGCTGTGATGTAAAAAGGAATTTTGGGTTGGATTTTCTGCTCAAGGGAGATAACTTTAGTTTTTTGCGCAATTGTCATACTGCATCCTGTTGGTAAAAAAATGAAAGACTTGATGAGCTTCTGGGAGGCGCCTGAATTGATGAGCTCCTGATGAAAGCCTTCAGAAGATGGGACATGTTCAGCTACATAATGTCAAATTGCCAACCAGGAAAAAAATATTAGGAGTACACAAAGAATTCAAGAAAATTCTGAAACTGTATGTACATTACACACAACAAATTCTTACTTTTCTTCTGTGATGGAGAGACTATTGGATTCATCTTGTGAGTCTCCAACTGGAGAGCTCCAACTTTCTCTTCTATTTTACTCCTCTGTTCATCAGTTAGAGATTTGTGCCGTGGGAACATGTATGCAGGCTTAACAACTCCATGCCTCTTAGTTGGAGACACATGTCCTGCAGAGAAGCCCATCACAAACATGCATGGTCATCAGATTCCGAAATATTATTAGTAGTACACAAAGACTGCAAGAAAATGCTGAAACTTTATGTGCATTACACACATGAAATCCTTACTTTTCTTCTGTGGTGGAGAGTCTATTGGGTTCACCTTCGGAATCTTTATACTGCTGCTGGGGCTACCAACTGCCAACCTTTTGCCTGTTGGTGACTGCATTTGCTTACCAGAGCCTTTCCTTTCTTGCATACAAGGGATGCTGTCCAGCAGAACGCAGGAGAGCTCTTTCTCGCAACCACTTCGACCGAAGATTCGGACTTTCATGCTAAACTGAGTGATTTGATTAATTTGGGCTGACCCTAGAAGGGTAACTAAGTAGACTATATACAAGGGCCTCATGGGCCTGATACACATACTCCAACACCCCCCCCCCCCTGCAGTCTGGACTACCGGCGCAGCGGAGTGCAAGACTGGACAAGAAAGAAAAGAAGCACAATACACAGGACCCCCCCCCCCCCCCCGCAGTCACAACTAGCCACTGGTGATGTTGAGGCTGGAGCGAAACTCGGAGAAGGTCAAGGAAGGGAGGCCCTTAGTGAAGATGTCCGCAAACTGGGAGGTGGTCGGGACGTGAAGGACCTGGACGTCGCTGATGGCCACACGGTCGTAGACAAAGTGCAGGTCGATCTCCACATGCTTGGTCCGCTGGTGCTGCACAGGGTTGGTGGAGAGATAGACCTGCACTGACGTTGTCGCAGTAGACGAGCGTGCTCCTGGCGAGAGGGCGGTGAAGCTCAGCCAAGAGCTGGCGGAGCCAAGTGGCCTCGGCCACGCCGTTGGCAACGGCGCGGTACTCTGCCTCGGCACTGGAGCGTGAGACCACCGGCTGGCGCTTGGACGACCAAGAGACAAGGTTCCCGCCCAGGAAGACAGCGTAGCCGGAGGAGGACCTGCGGGTATCCAGGCAACCCGCCCAGTCAGCGTCGGTGTAGACAACAAGCTCGGCAGAGGAGGACCGGCCAAGGAGCAGCCCATAGCCGAGGGTGCCACGGAGGTACCGGAGGAGCCGCTTCAGAGCAGCAAGGTGGGGCTCCCGCGGAGCATGCATGTAGAGGCATAGCTGCTGCACGGCGTAGGTGATGTCGGGCCGGGTGAAGGTGAGGTACTGGAGCGCGCCAGCAAGGCTCCGGTAGGCGGTAGAGTCCTCTGGCCCAAGCGTCGGACCCGCGGCCTTTGACAGCTTGCCCTGAGTGTCGACCAGGGTAGAACAGGGCTTGCAGTCAGTCATCCCTGCTCGCTCCAGAATGTCACGAGTGAACTGCCGCTGGTGGAGGAACAAGCCTGAAGGTCGGGGCTCAACAGTGACGCCGAGAAAGTGATGGAGCACACCAAGATCCTTCATAGCAAATTCCTTCTGGAGAGAGGCAATGATGCGCTGGAGCAGAGACGTGCTGGAGGCGGTGAGAACAATGTCATCCACATAGAGGAGCAGGTAAGCAGTCTCGCCCTCATGGTGGTATATGAACAGTGAGGTGTCGGACTTGGTCTCCGTGAACCCAAGAGTCAGCAGGAAGGTAGCAAACCGAGAGTACCAAGCCCGAGGTGCCTGCTTGAGATGAGAGACTTGTTGAGCCGGCAGACCAAGTCAGGACGAGAAGAATACAAGAAACCTGCCGGCTGGCTGCAGTAGACTGTCTCAGTCAGAGTGCCATGGAGGAAGGCGTTCTTGACATCCAGCTGATATACAGGTCAGGAGCGCTCGAGAGCCAGAGAGAGAACGGTGCGGACGGTAGCTGACTTCACTACTGGACTGAAGGTCTAATCATAGTCAACACCGAGCCGCTGAGTGAAACCCCGGAGAACCCAACGAGCCTTGTAGCGCTCCAAGGAGCCATCAGCTCGCCGTTTGTGCGTCCAGATCCACTTGCCCGTGACGACGTTGGAGCCGGGTGGTCGAGGCACCAGGTCCCACGTGTGGTTGGCAAGAAGGGCCGCGTACTCCTCTTCCATCACGTGACGCCAGTGAGGATCCGCCAAGGCGTCACGGACAGAAGAGGGCACAGGAGAGACCGGCAGCTCCCCGGGCGTCGCTGCAAGAGCCCGGGGCCGCAGGACACCGGCCGCGTGCCGCGTCACCATGGGGTGAACATGACGTGGGTGTCGGTGAAGAAGCGGCGGGTGGTACACCGACGGCTCGACACGGGCAGCTGGTAGCGGTGGAGACGGCGGCGTGGGCGTCGACGGAGAAGGTGTCACCGTAGGTGACCGTGGCAGCGAGGGCGGTGGTGGCACCGGCACCGTGTCCAGCGGGGCCGGCCGCACTCGGCGCTGGTAGACGCACACCGGGTGGGCGAACCACACCGGAGTCGCCGAGGACGGCGCCTCCGGCCCCGCGTAGGGCGCAGGGTCAGGCGGGGCACCAGAGGGTGTGGCCGCCGGACCCGCCCAGGGCACAGGGTCAGTGGCAGCCGGACCCGCGGGGGACTCAGGGTCAGGCGCCGCACCAGAGGGCTCCGTGCCGGCGCATGGGGCCGGCGACGGGCGTGGCAGAGTACCTGCAGGACAAAACGGAAATGGTGGCTAAACCACCGCGTCAGTAGGAGATAGAGAGGAGAGGTCAAGGTCGGAGGTGGAAGGAGGTATGGAGGTGGTGGAGAATGTGAAGACGGACTCATCAAACACCACATGGCGAGAGATTAGGACCCGGCGTGAGGCGAGGTCATAGCAGCGGTACCCGTTGTGATCCGGGGAGTACCCGAAGAAGACACACAGGGTCGAACGGGGGGCCAGCTTGTGGGGAGCAGTGGCAGTGGTGTTAAGGTAACACGCACACCCGAAGACACGGAGGTGATCGTAACGAGGAGGGGTACCGAAGAGAGCGTGGTGTGGTGTGGGAGCTGGACAGGCAGCGGAAGGTAGGCGGTTAAGGAGATAGGTGGAGGTATGCAGGCTCTCGGCCCAGAAGCGGGCAGGAAGAGAAGCATGGAGGAGAAAGGTGCGCATGGTGTCATTCGTGGTGCGAATCATGCGCTCAGCCTTGCCGTTTTGGGAGGAGGTATAGGGGCAAGACATGCGCAATTGGACACCGTGAGAGAGGAAGAAAGCCCGAGAGGTGGAGTTATCGAACTCATGCCCGTTGTCGCACTGGACGGCCTTGATGGTGAGGCCAAACTGAGTAGACACCCAGGCGAAGAAGTGACGGAGCGTGGGAAACGCCTCAGACTTAACACGCAAGGGAAAAGTCCAGGAATAATGAGAGAAATCATCAACCACGACAAGATAGTATTTATAGCCAGAAATGCTCATCACAGGAGATGTCCACAGGTCGCAATGTACAAGATCAAAAATATGGGTCGCATGTGAAGAAGAGGTGGGAAAAGGAAGACGAACATGTCGGCCCAGTTGGCACGCATGACACAAATGCTCATCGTGAGCCCGAGTACAAGGTATGTCAGAACTACGACTAAACTGCATCAGAGCATCACGGCTAGGATGTCCGAGACGGCGGTGCCAAGTAGTAGAGGAAGTAGAGACGGCGAAAGCAGCTGACAAAGTGGAAGCTGAAGCCAAAGTGGACGGAGCAGAAGGAGGAAACCGAAGCGTGTAAAGGGGCCCCGTGCTGTCACATTGGAGGAGTGGACGCCGGGAAGTCAAATCCTTCACATTAAGACCAGAGGAGTCAAACTCAACAGAACAAGAATTGTCAGCGGTAAAACGACGAATGGAAAGAAGGTTGTGAACCATAGAGGGAGCAACAAGAACATCGGAAAGGCGAAAAGAGCCAAGAGTGGTAGCGGAACCCACGGATGTGACAGGAAGACAAGAACCATTTGCGACCATGATGGACGAAGGAAGAGACGGAGAAGGAGGGTGGACAGACGTGAGTATACCGGGGTCGGAAGTGGTGTGGTAGGTGGCACCCGAGTCGGCGACCTAGTCAAGTCCGACGGGAGGTGTCAGGCCCATGGTGCTGAAGGAGCGAGCCAGAGCTGTCGGATCCCAACCGACAGGCCCTGGTGACGACCCGGGAGGTAGGGCCCACGATGACGCGAGTGGCGGAGGAACCCCGGGTGGTGGAGCCCACGGTGTGGTCGGGACAGCACCGGCGAGCATGGCCGCCGGAGTACGAGGATCGCCACCGGCACCCTGGAAGGGCCACATGGAGATGCGCTCCGGACCATGGGTTGCTGAAGGATGGCCAGGGTGCACCACCCCGTGGAGGCGCGGGCGTGGCCCCACGACCAGAGCCCGCACCATGCCCCCCTCCGCATCGGCGGCGGCTGCCACAGCCCCCCCCCCCCCCACCTCCGCTCGGCCCGGAGGGGGAAGGCACCAAGAAGAGACGTCGGTGCTAGAGCGGACGTACGCGGCGGTGGAGTGGCGGCAAGAGCAGTCTAGGAGGACGAGGAGCCCGGACGCGGAGAGGGAAGCGGGCTGGACGCCCTGAGTGAACTCCTCCATGACGAGGTCGTCACGGACCTACAAGAAGGTGGGAAGGGCCGCTGCCGGGTGATCCTAAGTCCGGAGGTGGCCGCAGCGGTCGCTGAGGCCGCGGAGGACGTTGAGGACCAAGATCCGGTCCTCCACGGGCCAGCCAAGGTCACCGAGGGAGTCGGCCATGCCCTTCATCCGACGGCAGTACTCACCAACGGAGAGGTCGCCCTGGACAAAGGTGCGGAAGTTGGCGTCGAGGCGCAGAGCCCGGGCTTCGGCATTGCCCAGGAACTGGCCCTCGAGCGCCAGCCAGGCACGACGAGCGTCGGGTGTGTTGCGGACGAGGTCGTGGAGGTCGGTGGTGATGGTCCCGAGGATCCAGGACAGGACGATGCTGTCGAGACGCAGCCACCCTGGGGTCTGAGCCGCAAGCGGGGCGTCGATGAGGACGTGGTCGTCGAGGGCATAGCGGCGTAGGGTGAGGAGGACCATGTCCCGCCAGCGAGCGTAGGAGGGCGACTCAGGGTCGAGGACGACCGTGACCAGGTTCCGGATGTTCTGGACACCGCCGGTCTGGTAGTGGAGCTGCGCCATGAGGATCCGCCGGATTGGGGATCTGGATAGGCGACACTCGGACGGCGGGCGAGCTGGAGGAGGTGGTGGTGTCGTAGTACGCCGGGTAGCCCAGGAGCTGCTCCGCCTCGGCGATTTGACGCACCAATGCATCGGCCGCATCGCATTCCCGCTCCCAGGCGAGGGCGGCAGCACTCACGCGCGCCTAGCTGTCCGCGGCAGCAGCCCGGGCGGCGACGAGAGCGGCGGCGAGGGAAGGTGCGGCCAGGGGAGGGGCAGGTGCGGGCGGAGGTGGCCCCCCAGCCCCGGTTGCGGCCAGGACAGGGGCGGGCGGAGGAGGGCCCCTTGCGCCAGTCACGGCCAGGGCAGGCGCGGGCGGCGGCGCCCCCACAGCACCTGGCGCGGACAGGGCAGGGGCGGGCGGAGGCGGGCCCCCCGCGCCGGGCGCAGCCGAGGCAGGGGCGGGAGGGGGCTGGGGCGGCGGCGGCAGGCCAGGTGCGGGCTCGCTGGGCCCCGCACCAGCGGCGGCGGCGGCGGCGCCGCCGGCGGCGAAGAAAGCCGCGGCTGGCTGCCCGCCGGCGGCCCGCTGCGCCCAGGAGGGGTAGGGTAGGGGTGGGAAGGAGTGGAAGTAGGTGGGGGGAGGAGGAGGCGGCCGGCCGCCGGCCATGGTGGCCGGAGGGGGCGCGGCGGCTGGGAGAGAGGGAGGGGAGGAGAGAGAGAAGAGGAAAACCCTAAGCTTGATACCATGCTAAACTGAGTGATTGGATTAATTTGGGCTGACCCTAAAAGGGTAGCTAAGTAGACTGTATACAAGCGCCTCATGGGCTTAGCCTCATGGGCCTAATACACATACTCCAACATTTCGAGTGTGAGTTCCCAATGTTTTTGAACACTAAAAGATCGCCATGTTCAAGTTCATGAGCACTAACAAATTCTGCCCATCCAGACCGAAGGACCAGCGCATTCTGTTGTTCCTTAGCAACCTCAACAGTGTATGTCTTGCCATTTGGCACCTTGAGTGTGACTTGTTCAGACATCTGCTCTCTGATGTTGGCCACAAACTTCTTCGGTATGGTCTGCATGGGTTAGCGAATTAGGTGTTTTACATCACAAGATGTGAACACTGATGACTGAGGTGAATAAAGTCGAAAAAAAGTCCAGGAACCACCACAGCTACTAATCAGTACTGACCTTTTTTTAGATAAAGGAAAACAAATGTTCCGGTCATTGCACATACAGATAAGTGCATACAGCCAGTCTGAACAGTTCCAAGAATAAGCATATTCATAATCACACATATAATTTTCTAACAACCAGGTTGATATTGTTGCCGCCTTTCCTACATCATTAATTTCAGGAGAATCCTTTTCTACATTAATTTTAAGGGAACTGGGACTGGGACTCTGGGAGCACGTCATTAGAGGATAAAGTGATTCACGATTGGACTCGGAAATGGAATATTTTGGTTTCCCATCAAAATAAAATATCTTTTTTGCGAAAACAAAAGATATATATCTGTGCACAAGATTGCAATGAACAGGGTCACGGAAAATGTCTTACCACTCCATTTTTGAAATCACCAACCATAATCTTGAAGAAACGTTTCCGATCATCCTTGTGGTGCCAATAATGATGTGCAATGCACTCTTTGAAAACTGTCCCAGATTTGTTCATCCTACCACCTCTCCTAAAATACAATGTAATTTGCGATGAAGCTATCAAGGGAGTATTAAATCCAATGCATGCACCTACCCATGCACAGCCTGACTAAGCAAGTACAACAAAAATAGGCCAAATATATCGGCCATTTTTGTAGAATTATAATGATAGGCACAGCAAGTATGTTTGCAAATATAGCATGATAAGTAGTTCGGTCATTTTATCAAAGTGGTGAGGATGTAAATCAAATATTTTTAGGACCCACATCCCAGTGCTGCTCCTTGGCCTCCAAAAAGGGGAAGATACATAAACATCATGGTGACTGAACAATAACTCAAAACAATTTTAGTTTGTAGGGTAATGCAATTGCAACAAAACAAAAACATCCTTTTGTGCTCCTGACTACGCATCTACGCATAACATCCATTTTTTTCAGGCCAAACAAAAAAAAAATAAAAATGGCTACCCAGCCAGAAGCAAATTACGAACTTCATTAGGTAATTAAGATTTAGAAAAAATGAAGAGGCCACTGACCTTGGAAGTGAGCTCCACAAGTCGTTGCACCTGCAGAAAAGCAGCCCCAACACCAGATGCCCAAACTCCAGCTCCAGTCCAGACTATATAGGGCAAGGCCGGCCTCACAGACTCAAACCAACACCATTTGATGAAAAAAAAAATTAACCAAACACCACATTGCCTAGTGCCAACATTGTGGATACTGTACTGTACCTGCGTGCCTGTGATCTCTCTCCAGCGCATTAGCCAATGCAGGTAATCATAACTTGTACTGAAAATATAGACACAAAAAAGAACGGCATGCATGATTACTTCCACTGGGATTCTGGGAATCTTGCAGTTCTAGACTGAGAACCAAAGGCTGCAAGGAATCTAATGAAATGTCACACTTCGTTTCTTATACTAAATAAATTATTATAAAGGAGAATACTAATATGCAAATAGAGTTGTAGATTTTGTCATTATCTTGCGCAGCAACCAAAAACAAATGAGTTGGAAAACAATGAGCAATAGAGAAGAGGGTTCTTGTGCGGCAACAAAAACTTACAGGGGTGCAATGCAAAAGATGAAAACATTTATCACAACAAACAGGATGGGAATAATAGATTATCCAAATTGGTGTTGTATTAGGAAACGAAGAGAGTGAAGATAATCAGTTTTAATTAATTATACTACTATATTTATCGATGAAGTTTAGGTAGATGGGCTAATGGATTACATTCAAGAGTGGCAGCCCAAAGGTCTTGGGAGTATGTGAAGCCCTAAAGTTAGGTAACCGCACTTATAACACTAAAATAATTATTTATGTGAGAGATAAAAGAGTCATTAATGATAGGGAAGAGGAGAGGAATAGAACCGAACTGAAACTGAGCTCTTTTTTGTCCCAATGAAGACTGAAGACGATGACATTGCACTGCTTCAGTATCCTGTGGCCTGTGGGAGATTTTACAGCATCTCTGACAGAGAAACTGAGAGAACAGAACATGGCATATCTAGTCATCATAGCCCAGGCCCCCAGCATAGTCACAGGAGTACTCCAGATATAGGGCAGGCATCTGTCATGATTACTGGTACAAGCATATAAGCTTCAAGGAATCTGCTGACATATTGATTCAGTAAGTTTTACTGCAGACTGTTTACCGAGAAAGGGAATAGAATCATTTTTTTTAAGTGATGATGTAGATTTTGTCTTCTAGTGTTGCAATATAATGAAAGACACCAAAATAAGATATTGCCAGGACTATTGAAAGACATCAACTGTTAAAACTCAACTTCAAAGCAGTGGTTTCAAAAGTGGAAGTAAAAAATCACAGAAATAAGGGGGAATCACCCACATTCAACACTCAAGCTCTAGGAAGTTTCAGTGTTAACCTCAACTTCAAACTGTTTAAACCCTAAGAATCTTCTGAATTTCGCAGCCCACCCTTTCCAAACAGTTGACAGCCACTTAAATTCATTTGTGGAGCTAATAACACCCACCATGTGCAAAAGAGAAGAATGGGATGAAAGAATGATGGATCGGAGAGGTACGGACCTGAATTGATCCTCCAGGTGCCTCTGTTTAGTAAACTGAGAAACTAACACCACACTGCCTCGGTGACATTGGGATAAATCCCAGCATCTCTGACTGAAATTGACTGAGCAAAAAGGCATGACCTATCAAACATCAGATCTTATCTATAAGGCCTAGACGCCTAGTAAGCTAAAAGAATCAATCAGGGCTTTCAGCCATACAGCTTGAATATCTCCGCTTTCAACAAGACTGAACAACTCTGGCTGTCATATTGAGCGAGCAGTGTAAGGCATGGCATGTCAGAATCAGCAAGGCCTGGTGCCCTGGTCAGGTAAGAAAGAGCTGAGTTTCTGCCAAAGTCTTCAAACGTAGGATGGCATTGCCTTACTTTCAACTAAACTGGAAAAAAAAAAAAAAAAAAAACTGAAGATTTTGAAATGAAACAAAAAAAAAAAAGTGTTTTGAACCAATAAAATTCCTTCATTTGAAATCGATTGTTAACTTAGTTTCCAAGTTAACTATTTTGATGCTACATGGGATACAATTCAAATTTAAAATATTGAAAACAGCAATCACCTTTTTCCGAATTCACATTTCCCTTATGTACTAAGGTGGACTAGGCAAGAGCAAACTATGTAAGCATCACAAGTTCACATCGTACACTCCATTTGTACTTGGAAGGTAAACCCATGAGATCACAGATTATTTCAGCATCCCAAAAAAAAATCACAACTGAGCATTAACATCTATGTGGATAGGACAGTAATTTGTATGAGCTTCAAAATTTTGATTACTAGCACAGCAGAGAAGCAACCACACTACCTGAATCTATGGCTCTGTTCGCTGAAGCTGAAAACCGCTGAAAATAAGTGCTGATGCTGATTTCTTGTGAGAGGAAAATACTGTAAAAGGGCTGAAAAATAAACGGTTCTAAGGTTTAGCGAACAGAGCCTATATCATGGTATCACAGAGTGGATCTATAATAAAGCTCCAGAGTATCGCCTAGCAGTGGATGGGGGCCATCAAAAGTCATGAACCAACTGAAATTGGAACTGCTCAAATAGGAGTTATCTTACCTGGACAGTTAAAAGCAAAGCACAAAACAAAATTGTAGTTTGCTTTCCTGATTTTGGTTTATTAGCACAAATGGAACATTAAAGTTGTATCGGACCTTCTCCATGTTATATCATGAATTCATGAGACTGTCACCATCTCTGAGAGGATCCTAGGAATGCTTATGCCAGGGACTGACAATAGGATAGGAAAGACTTCAGGGCTACATTGAACAAAGATGGTCCCAGTGCAGAAACAGCAGCATCTGACTATACATCCTAGAATACAGTTATCAAGGCATTCAACTTTCATAGTGCTAAAAAATAACATTAAAAAAATTGTTCCCTTGTGATCACAAGAAACTTAAATAGCATAATACAATACGGCCAATATGTGGTTGATATTTGCTCAGTCCTCAATGTCAGTGCTTATAAAGAAAACAATGGTACTGCACTCCACAATCAAATCGAACTGGATGTTTTTACTATTATGAAACATAAACATGTACTGTGCAGATTAAGTAGCCTTAGACGCAAATTGGATGAATATTTAACCTAATTTCACAGAATTTTAAGTTTCTGGTTTTACTTTACAAACAGATAAGAAGTATTCAGCAACATCCATATGTTACAAGGATTGACAGAACATATCAAAATTTCAGATCACAAATTTTAAGCAAGAGACGCACTGACACACAATGTTAGCTGAAGATGTAAAAACCATATTACGGACACACATCTGAGACAGAGTATCTGACTAAATTGAACTTGCACAAAACCACTCAAACTATTTCATTTCCAGTCAGCTGCTTTACAGACATTGTTCCGTGGGAAAGAGCTCTACTGATGAGCTGCTGGTACATATTTGAGTTGAGCAAACTCTACATGAACAAAAACAAGTCATACGACTCATATAGAGGAACTAGGCAAAGAATAAACAAATCTGCTAAATCCACTACTGATTACCCCTTGAAAGCATAAAAGACAACATATGCTTCAACAGAAGGAGAAATCACCTTCCTCTCATCTTTTGTTGCTATGTTACATGTCATGCTCAAGTTTGTCCTTCGGAGTGGTCAGCAGCGATGGTGAGGCGTTCACTTTCAAGAAATGAAGGATCAAGGAACTTGGCAACAAAAGCCCACATCTTGTAAACATCTTCAAAGTTAGTAAGGAAGCCAAGTGAAGCAGTCACGACTTCAACTCTTATGGTCACCTTTTTATTGTCTCTGCGTCCATTCTTATAAAATGAAGCCTCAGGTATATCGAGTGTGCCATTTAACTGTTTCTGGTTCATGTCTACTTTTATATGACTGAGAAAACCAATGCCAACAGATATTCCATTTTTCTCAGCAATCTTTTGAACAACTTCAGCATTAACAAATGTTCCATCATTTTGCTTCAGATTAAAAGCAACAGCTGCTCCCCTTTCATACTTAATCTTGGGACCATAGATGTGTACAAGAGGGACTCCATCACCACCTTTTGAGTCTGGCAACTTCAGTTGCAAAAGTGAAGTTACTAGCCAATTGATCAAGTACCTTAACCTAAGAGTAGTTCTGTTGAGTCCCATCACATCAACATGATCAATGTGCCTGCAAATTATCTCTGGCTCCCTCCTGCCCCAGTCCTGAGCATCATCATATCCATCACTTGCACCATCATCATCACGGAATGTATATCCAGAAGCTTCAGCAGCATCTGAGGCCCGATTCAGCCTGTCAGCAATGATATTAGCCTCTGTGCTGAAAGAAACTCTGCGCCCCATGCTTAAACCTCCATCAATCTCTTCAACACCGAAGAGTCGCCCCCCGGTAAACCTGCTGTTGCCATCCCTACCTCCCAGCAGCCGGAATTCCCCTTCAGTCTCCCTTCTTATTGCACTTTCTTTGTGCTCTGCACCACCATTCATAGCATGTTGGCATGCCACCTCTTCGACCTCTGGTTCCTCTTGGATTTCACTAACCTGCCTGAAATGAGTTCTCCGGCCATTCTCAAAAACTTCTTCTTCAGGATCTTCCTTGAGGCAGTCTGCATCTTGCGAGACTGATAGCACAGCTGCATCAAAGGAAATCACATGACCATCATAAAGTGGGCTTCTAGATATCCTTGAAGTTAAGTTTGGGGACATCCTCTTGTTACACTTTCTTCCGTTGAACCAAGAAGATGGTAATGGTGAACCCAGTTTCCCTTTCTTGAACTGGCCAGACTTCTCTGACTCCAATGGGCTCTGGCCGACATCAACCCAGAAAGAGTTCTCTGATGAACAGTCCTCACTGAATGCTGGACTCCTCATGACCTCACCCATAGAAATGCTCTCAGTTTCTTCAAAGATGGTGCTTGCCCCATCCCTGTCCGAGCTGCTGTCCCGACCAGGATCACTCTCAAAAGTCTCTCTAACCTGAGCAGACGTGTAGACACCTGAAAATGCTGGCAGCTGCGACCCATGTTGAGCATTAGAAGATGGCTTTTCATCTTTGTTAACGCCTGCATCATCTTCAAGCCCATCAAATGCATCGAATCCATCAACTGAGTCACTGAGATACTGTGGAAACACTGGAACAATCTTCACCATTCCTGATGCATTACACCCATTTCTCCCCTGCAGTGTCCCAATTACAGACTTCTTGATCAGAAGACAACCAAATCCAGTTGGGTCTGCACCAAACACCCTGTAGAACGAAGTTATAATGAAGTCCGGACGAAATAGGGAGAGCCCCAGTGAATCCATGTCCTTGGGGCCAAGTGCACCAGCATCAAGCATCACATGCCACCCATTCTGCTGCGCCAATGCCATCCACTGGTAGGAGTACTTGGCACCAGTCACGCGAGACTGCGCTGGGAAGACAAACAACCCAACTGCAGCATCCCTTCGCCGCCCCTTCTTCTTGCCCACGATCTCCTTCCGCAACTCCGTCGAGCAGAGCTTCAGTGTTGGCCAGCGGAACCATGCAGTGCGTGTCTTGGCACCCTTTGCCCGTGCACTCTGTGCCATCCAATTCACCGACTGGCTCTCATGGTCGAACATGGTCAGCAACCTCCGGTTGGTCTCGAAGGGGTAGCACTCAGCCAGCAGCCGAAAGGCTGACCCACGGCTCACTGTGAACACCAGTGCATACTCGCTGGCTGGCACATTCAGGTACTCCAAGATGCGCTCTTTGATGTCATTCTCCACGGTGCCGGGCTGAGCGCCGCCATAGAGCGCATGGTTGCTCAAATTGGCATTGAGCTCGTGCAATGTGAAGGACGAGGAGGAGGAATCCCAACTGGAGTCGAAGAGGCCGAAACCGCAGTAGTCTAGACAGACCCTGCCGGCATCAGGGGCGTCGAGGTGGGAATAATGGTCGATGCGGAGGCGGTCGACATCGGCGGTTGAGGCGTAGTCCGGGTACATGGCGAGGAAGGTGGCGATGGCGTGGGGGAGCAGCGGGAGGTCGGAGAGAGACCGGAACGGGCCGGCGGCGGCAGCAAGGGCCGTGGCGCGGAGGAAGTCCCGTTGCGCGCGCAGGCGCGCCAGCGAGCGGGAGCGGGACACAGCGGCGTCCGCATCGGCGCCGGCGGTGTCTGGCGGCGGGCAGAGGGAGCCATCCTCCGACGCTGCGTCAAGCGCGTCCCGCAGCTGCCGGAGGAAGGAGGACGGGTCGTCACGGTGGCCGTTGCTGCCACCACCGTGCCCACCGCCCCCGCCGCCACGGCGCCGGTGGTTCTTGGCGAGGAGGACGGCGGCGCAGTGGGATAGCGGCTTCCATAGCGATAGATGCATGGGCCTCGGATCGAGAAGACGCCCCTTCCGGGCGGAAAAAACGCAACTTCCCGGTGGCGGTCTGGATCAACGAGCGGACTGAGGCATGGAACAGGGAAACCCCCGAGATTTCCGTGCGCAATGGGGAGATAATGGTGTGTTCTTGGACCGACCAGTGCAGGAAAACTGCAGTTTCGGGTCGGGAGGAAAAACTGGATCTTTGGGTACCTGGTTGTGGGCGAATCAAGAACTGCGGCGGTGGAGCACTGGGCGTGGAAATCTGAGGTTTTCGTGGAGGGAACGGGATTCAGAAGCGAGGAACCCGCAAACAGAGATTCGAGCTTTGGGGTGGGAGGGATTGGGGAGGGTTTGAAATGCCAGGACACCCCTCACCTTTGCAAACAAAAGGAGAGGGCTTTTGCTTTTGGCAGGATCAAGAACTCAAATTAAAGAAAAGAGACGAGCAGCAAACAAGGGGAAAATGAAAAGCAGAGAAACACAAAAGATTTGACTCCACTTTTTCAGCTTCTCCAGCTGTTGAGCAAGAACCACTTGGTAAATGAAATAGAATGGGATATGACTGAATAGTTCTTGAAATCTACAGCTACAAACAGGAGAAAGAACAGAGTCAGTCCAGCTCGATTCACAGAAAGGGGAAGAAAGAAACGAGCTGAACGCAGATGCAGAAACCAGCCCGCCCTAGCCACACCCAGCTCCTCACCTCTCACCAAACCCCTTGCAGGTGTTTTCAATGCCACTAAATGCAGCGCATCATGATAAAGAGGAGGTTGCATTCATTGCCTTTGCAAGAGCTACTAGCAGGCAGCAGCACATCACCAACTTTTTTATTTGCCCTGGACTTTGTTCCTCCCTCCTCTCTATCTCTTGCTCTGGACTGGAGTAATAAAGTACTGACAGTCACTATTTTAGGGGCCGTTGTTTGTTTGCAAGTGTACTATCTCAACCAAAAAACAAAGTGTTTGGTTTGGTAGCATTATTTTTTCAACTGGGCCCACCTCGCAGTGTAGAGTGGGCTGGCTGTAAAGCAGCTGCTGCTTGATGATGCATTGACTTTTCCTTTGTTTTTTGTTAGGGGAAACTTTTCCCCCCATTGAAGTGCAATGTTATTGGTCTTCAGTTTTTTTTTTTTGTCTAAGGGGTTAAAGCAAAAGCTTTGCCACAATGATCATCTTCTTGACTGATTTGTGGAGCTGTTTTTTTGGCCTTTTCGCCTAGTTTCGTGCTGCTTTTCTTGCACTTCATAATGATTTGTTATAATAATACATACAACAAGTTTGTATCTGTTCATGGAGTAGCTCCTTATCCTTTGAAACGGTCCCAAAAAAGTTTACATAGTCCTTAAACTATCTGCAACAAGAACATCCAAAATATAACACCTATTTCACATTTGGTTACACTATAGTCAATGAGTTCAGTGATTTTTTTAGTTTTCTTCAATAATAGCATACAAAAAGAACCCTTTTTATAAATAGGGTTTTTATGAGAGAGAAATTCTATATTTGAGTTTTGTCTCTTCTACCACCCAAAATAGATGTTTCGTATGGATTCTCTGGTTCTGTTCGCTTGGACTAGTTTTAGCTTTTCAGCCAGCCGCATAACAGTATTTTCCTCTCACCATAAATCAGCCGTACAATTTAGCCAGGCAAGACTAAAACAATACTTTCCTATTTTATATTTGGGTGGTGATATGGGTCTTAGAGCGAATGTGTTGTTTCCATCAACTTGAAGAACTACTACCCCAAACTGACATTGACTTCCATCATTGAAAACCTGTAGTAGTACTAACATTGACATTGCAATAGTGTTTTTGGTGTTCAATGTTTATCCGTTAACGTTTCCATTGCATAATTCTGGTCGTCTCACGCCATGGGCCTATCTTTATCCATATGCTGGTTGATTATTGTTTCATTTGCCTTTGTCAACTTGGCATGACACTCGTGATGTGGATAGATGGATGAATCAGGTCAGGTGAGGCGCGTGTGTGCATCTACTCCTCGATGCTGCACAGAGAATCCAGCGTGTCAGTGGACAGGACAAAGTCAAATGGCCACATACAGTAGCTAGCCTTGTGGAAGCAGTGTGAGCTGTCTCAAAAAGGCTCAGGGTCAGGGAGCTTTTTCGGTCCAGTTTAGATCACTGCAGATTACAATTATAACTAGTCACATCAACGTTGTGGTACATGCATGAAGTATTAAATGTAAATAAAATATTTGTATGTTTGTACTTTTTCATGTACATCACGAAATAAATCTTTTAAGTATACTTGACTATGATTTGATAAAAATTATCAAATACAAACGAACGTACTACAGTGCAAAATTATAAATGTAACTGATCTAAACACACCCTTCATCGCCCCATCCAATCCAATAATCGATCCGTGGTGCCATCGTGGATGTCTTTTTTTTTTTCCACATGTTCACGTGATATCTCATTAGGTAGAAAAAAAATAATTACAAAACATATAGGCTCTGTTCGCTGAAGCTGAAAACCGCTGAAAATAAATGCAGATGCTGATTTCTTGTGAGAAAAAAATACTATAGAAAGCTAAAAAAAATAAGCGGTTTTAAGATTTAGCGAAAAGAGCCATAAGTAAACCACAATATGATTTTAGTAAATATAATGAATCTGTCATTAGCAAATTTTATTATAGCATCATGTTGTCAAATCAAAGACTGATTATGTTCAAAATATTTGTCTCCTAAATTACTCGCAATGTATATAATTAGTTATTTTTTTCGTCTATAATAAACGAGGTCTAAAGTCTGATATGATGGCAACAGTTTCTGCTCAGCCTCGTGCCCCCATCTTTTGTCCTTGGGTCTAAAGTCAACTTCTTGTCAAATCTTACAAGTTTTTTACTAAAATATGGGAAATATCACAAAAAGTTCGTAATACAGATGCTTTCCTAGGACCGATTGCTAAAGTAAGGATAGCATTTCTTTCATGTAAATTAGTTAAATCTCTTAGGCCCTCCTTGGAACGCAGGATTCTAGAAATACAGAAATAGAAAAAAAAAACATATGAATAAAGTGACCTAATATTTTGAATCCTATGGACTGAGAAAACATAGAAAAAAATGTAAGATTGAACGTTTGGGTGAAGCCCTGCAAAAACAGAAAAACACAAGAATTTGATGAGACAGAGTGACACAAAGGAAATTTTGCATAAGGTTCAACCCCTTGGCCTTTTGGTAGAATACTTTCAAAATTCCTACGAAACAAGTCATTACATAGGAATATTATAAATATGCTTTGTTCCAAAGAGATTCATAGAAACATTTCCTATAGGATTTTAATCTTCTAGTGTACAGCCCTTTCGATGATGTAATCCTCTTTTTTTAAGAAAAACTCTCTTTATAGTATAACTTGGGACTTAAGAGGGCCACTCAATTGTAATGAATGGAAACAGCGTTCTTTCTTCTTCATAGTCCATTCCCATAATAAGATACCAACTGTTCTTGGTTGGCCATTCAAGCCTCAACTTATTCAGCCATTTTTGTTGTCTAACTATTTGTAATAATGACAACTGACAAATACAGGACCACATTATGCAGATCGGGAAGAACAACTGGACAAGGGAGTGAGATAAATAAATTCCAGGACATGTTGCTGTACCTTGTAATTATTCATGACTTTGCTTCCCTATCCCTGGAATTGAATATGTACCGGAACAATGAGTAAAAGCTCCGTGTCCTAGAAAGGATACAATTCTAATCTAGATCTCAAGTCAAACTATCTTAACTTTAATTAAGTTTTAAAAATAATATTAATATTTATAACTTTAAATAGTTACACTATTTCATGACATAATTATACAGTACATATTTACTAAACATTAATAATTCTTATATATATATTTGATCAAACTTGAAAAGCTTTAACTGATTACTATTTTAGAATTGCATCTTTTCTGGGAGGGGGCACTACATATCAGGATGGAATTGGGGATATAGATCATAAAATAGCAATATGTTCAACTATATATTATTTAAAAAACAGAAAAAAGAAAAATTCAGTCCAATATGGATCAACTGGTTCTGCGTAGACAAAACTACTGACTTCCTAGGTCAGGGGTAGCAGACCTCATTTCCACTCAGATCCGGGTGCACTAAAATACTGCCCCTAGATACCAATTCGCAAATCAGATTAAGATCCCATCCCCTCCCTAGTACTAATACAGTACAGGGATTATTAGCTGCAAATTGCATTGCCACTTGCTCCAACTCACTGACCTAATCATTGACTAATGGATCGATCTGAAATCAAACACCAATAATTACACAGCTCTTCTAGAAATGATGATTTGAACTGACTGAAGTCTGAAGAAACCTAGCATCATCTGCTTGCACGCACGCGGTGCAAACGTCTGCAGAATCAGGTATAGGTTCTTGCACAATACAAAAGGCAGGCAAGGCTGGAGTAAAGGTTCAAGGAAAACCTACAGCTTGTTCTTTTAACCAATCAGCGTTTATTTTCAGGCCACGAAACAGTATTTTTCTCTTATAACAAATCAGCACGAACTGAAATCAGCGCTTATTTTCAGTCAAAAGAACGTGCTGCTACTGTTTTTTATGGACGTCAGTAGGTACTGGTTTTTGGTCGTGTATGGCCACTTGGGTGAGGACATGGGCAAGGTCGCAGGCACAGCACAACACAACATGTCGAATCAAGCCGCTTTGCGTTGGGCGACTACTCGCTTTGTCGCTTGCAGTGTGTCACATGCTCAACGCAAGCAGAGGCAGGCAGCTCACTCAGGCTCGCCTTACAACACAAGGCCTCCCCACTCTCCCTCCGGTCTTGACTTCACTCGAGTCTCTCCAACAAATGTTGGAGTTTGAGTTGGGGAGGATGTTTCAAGAGGAGACGACTGCGAATGTTTAGGTTGTTTTCTTCTGCTCCATGTAGCTAGCTATTTAATGCGACGGACGGATTCATTGGGTTTCAAAAATTTTGAAATTTTCTGTCGGACGGTGATACCCAACAACAGTTTGGTACAATTGGTTTAGGACAAAATGACAACTTGCTGTGTCGTGTGCATATTTTCAATTCTCGGTTCCCACTTCCAGGTTCAAATGCATAGTTTTTTTTATCTCTTAATGTCATGTTTCGAACGTGGCAATGCTTTCCTATTTCTGTATTTTTATTATATAATAAATCTTATAAACTGAATTGATTTTTATAAAATTCTTGTATGATTTTTATAAAATTTCTACATTCCAATTAGGTTTTTTATGGGACGTGCGAGAGTTCATGGCATTATATTCAGGATTTCCTTCCATCAAAAACATTATACTAAGCCCATTAGGATGACATGCTTTCTAATAAGAAACTCAAATTAGCGGTATATTTGTGCATGTGAATTGTATTATCAGCTGTTATCTTATATTGTTAAAATATTGTTCATAATAAATCTCAGCAATGCGATGTTAATCTTCCGTAGCCAATCCACGTATTTTATTTGGATGAGCAAAGTTAAAAAGGTGACGTAACACAAGCCAAGCCTAAATGGACTGCTTCTTCAGATTTTGGCTTCTTTTAAGCATAAAATAGTGTTTTTCTCTCGTAACAAATTAGCATCAGTCGAAACATACGTTTTTTTCAGAGAAACAAACAGCACCACGTTTGCATACCAACTTTTACACCAACTTCTTCCAGGTTCTCCTATCGAACAGGTCTCAGTGAAACAGATTCTCCCTCAAACCTGTTTTCTAGATCCTCTTCCATGGACAATTTTCCTGATGAAGCTTGAAATACTAGCTTCTCTCAGCTCTTTCTTTTTTCTATCTCCATCAAAAAGTTGTTTGACTTGTACCAAATAGGCCCCTGATGAGAGTAAGGCTCTCTCCAACCGTGGTCACCCATTTAGAAGACCCATTGCCTCATTTGAGTCTCATACAGTGGAATAGATCGGCACCCAAACTCTCCCGTCTCCAATAACAGCAACACAAATCGTCGTGCCGTCCGCCTCGCACCCGACGCCCCACCGCCGCCCCACCTCGTGCCTGACGCTCCACCGCCACCCCACCCTGCGCGATCCGCGTCCTCCTCGCGGCCCCATCCTGCCGTGGTCGCGCACCCCACCCCACCGCGGCCGCGAGTGGTTCACCAGAGGAGGAGGCAGCGGCGGCTCCAAGCACCTCTAGTGTTACGGTTAATTAAATCGGCCATGTCATCATCATTATCTGCTAATCATCCTGTATAAAACCCTATTACTGTGCATCAATTAAAATAAATTTAATTCTTGCATATGATTGTGCTTAGGATATTATAGAGTGATTTGGTATGGCAATATTTGATTGATTGTGTATTCAAAATTGACTTGGAGATTAAAAAGAAAAATAAAAAATAAGCCATAATCAGACCCCAAAACCCTAATTCAAAAAATAGAAGGATTTTGATTTTAGTCCCTTAATATAAGTTGTAGATCTTTTACTAATAGAACAACTTTTATCTTGGGCAAATTTGAAGTTATTAAATAAAAATTTGAATTAAACCCTAATTACTAGTTTGAAATTTAAATTTGAAATACCAATTTCAAAACCATCAAGAATCTGATCGAGCTTCCTTAATAAAAGTTGTAGAGATTATCAAGTTGAACAACTTTTATTTTTATATATTTTCTTGTTATTGAGAAAAATTAGGAGAATTTAATCGAATTGCAAATTAAATTCAAATTAGAGTTTTACCCCCTTTTATTTAAATTCAAATCTATGCAGAATTTGAACACACTTCAAAAGAAAAGGTGTTCTTCATGAAATTTTGCACAACTTTTATTTTTGGGGTTTCTTGGGTTGCCACACGAATTTGGGAGATATAGATGAAATAGGATTTGACTTTTGCATCCTAGCTACAGTAGGGGGCAGAGGGGCCCCTACAGTGCTCGACACCGGGTACACGCGCGTGCGCCTGCGCCGCACGCCGGCGTCGTCCGGCCGGCCAGGGCCCAGTCGTCACCGTGTCGAGGCTGCAGGGGGTCCCGGACACTTGCCTCGCCCTTATCCTCTCATCCATCTCGATTATAAGCCCGGCGAGCCCCTCCTTTTTCCCTTCTTCCGCTCACGGGTCACCGGCGATCACACTCCACTGCACGGCCAAATTGGCCACGCTCCTCACACCATTTCCAAATTGCTTGAGTGGCTAACACCTCTACTCCCTTGCAAACCAAGTGCCTCATCCCGTTTGTACGTTCGTGCTCCGAGGATCCGGGAACGAGCGTCGTCGTCCTTCATTCCGGTCGGAGCACCGTCGCAACCAACTCCAATGGGGCTAGCTCGCTCTGGTGAGCTCTCTTCTGTTCTGACCCACGTTCTGTGCTTCGGCTGCTGTGTAGATACTCATGCTCGTGACGGTTTAACCTTTGCTGCCCTAGGGTTGCGGGAACAGGACGGTCGTCACCGGTGAACGCCGCCGCAGACGTCGTGGTTGTCGAGTCCATCTCTCCGCCTCGCCTCTGTTCCTTCCAGCCGTCGTCCTAGAGTCTTGGTGAGCCACCAACCCTTCCCTGGGCCTTTTACCTAAACTCTACTGCGTTCTTATGGGTAGGCCATATCAATCGCCCGCCGCGTCCGTTGTTGACACCAAAGGTGGCAAACAGATATACCGGCAATCGTACGGTAGTCAATGTAGCTTTCACCGGGAGTATTCCAGGTATCGTATTTTCCATGGGGAATGTGAAGTGAACTAACTAGGTTCAAGACCGTCAGATAGTGATCAAGGATGTTGGTGATCAAAGAGGTTTAGAATATTGGTATAGAGAGGTTCTATGTAGCAAATGATATCTGGTCTTGGCTTTCTAAGTATAAAGAGGTTTACCACCTCCTCCCTTTACAAGAGGCGATAGGTGAAACAGTAGGAGATATAACTCCTACCCGAGGCGGCTGTACTATTGTATTGATGCCCTGCCATTTTAATAACTTGTCTTACACACGTGGTGGAATACGAAGACCAGACAAGGCTGTCACCACTTGCTGGCTACCACAAACAATTCGTGCGACAAGCGGCCCACACTGATAAGATATAGCCTAGATACCACATTGAAAGGGTCGAGATGGCGGACTAGAGGGGGGTGAATAGTCCGACAAAAATAAATCGCAGCGGAAATAAAACCTAATTGGTTCTAGCGACAATTCACCCTTCTAACTAAGACTTTAAGCACCTTGCAAAAGATCCTAATAAGAAGCAAAGGTGCAAGTCTAGCTTGAGCTTCCCTAAACCGTTCTAAGCAAGATCACACAAACCTAAGCGCTAGTATTTTAAACACCGGGGAAACTCCTATCAACTAGCAAGCAAAAGCACACTAAGCACCTAAACTCACTACTTGCTCAATGACAAGGATACACAATCTAAATCAAGGAGCGCAACTCACTTAGTTATACAAACTAAGTGAGAACTACTTCTAAGCTACACAAGCTAAGAAGGTGAGTGGCAAGCTACACAAGCTAACCTGGTCTCACAAGAGCAACTACAACTACACAAGTAGAGTAATGCACAAAGTAAATAACTTGTGTAGAAGGGAGCAAACCACCGCGAAGGATGGGAAGATGTTGACGCGGTGATTTATTTCCCGGAGGTTCACTTGTTGCCACAAGCTACGTCCTCCGTTGAGATAAGCTCCAAGGTTGCCGCCGATCCTCTAGCTTGAGGTGACCCACCACAAGTCACCACTTCCACGTGGAGTGCCCACAAGCTCAAGCTCTTTGATCCGGCCGGACCACTTGTCGCTCTTCACGTCTCGCTCTACTAGCGATGCTCTTCGCAAACTCCCGCGGAGTGAGCTCCAACCCCTCACAAAGCTTCTCCGGAGCCAAGCATAATCTTCTTGCTTGCTTCACGGAGCCACAAGCCACCAAGCCGTCTAGGAGGTGGCAACCTCCAAGAGTAACAAGCACCACCGGCTTGCAACTTGATCACCTAGTGCCAATTCTTGCAATCTCTCAATGCAACGCACTAGAATCACTCACTAGCGATCAATTGGATGAACACTAAGCACACTAGTGAGTTAGAGAGCACAAAGCCATGCACTAGCAAGGGAAACACATTCCCAAGGTGCAAGACACATCTCACAGCCGGCCACAGCCCTCTACTTATAGCCCCCAGCTCAAAAGAGCCGTTGCCAACCGAAATCGACCGTCGGACTGAGCGTCGGACGCTCAGCCGCGCCACCGTCGGACCAATGTCCACGGTCCGACGCTCCCAATGGCCGCCACGTGTCACTAGCCATTTGAAGTCGAACGTTGGATCACAACGGCTAACTTCCCACGCTTCAGCTCACCGTCGGACGGAACACCGTTGGACCAAAGAACTCCACGGTCCGACGCTTCCAGAGAGTAACCCGAGCGCCAAAACATCGTCGGACGCTGTCCGACGCCCAGCGTCGGACCAAACTGCCCCGTCCGACGCCGTGCCCAAAGCGCGCCACAAGCCTCGCCACGCCGTGAACTCGCCGCGACGCGCCGTCGGACTGTCAGCCAACGGTCCGACGCTCACGCTTCTCACTCCGTCGGACTGTCCAGCTCTCACAGAGCCAAACACCGTCGGACCAGCACAATGGTCCGACGTTCCCACAGCGACCACCGTCCGACGCTCGCACTAAAGCTAGGGTACGCCGTCGGACCGAGAGCAATGGTCTGACGCTCCCACTCTTTAGCGTCCGACGCTCTGCAGAGAGCTCTTCTCAACTCCAAACTTCACTACCTTTGCAAATGTGCTAACACCACCAAGTGTACACCTCATGTGCATGTGTGTTAGCTTTTCACAAACATTTTTCAAAGGATTTTTCTCTGTTTTCACCGCGCCACTCGATCCTAGCAACGTATGCAAGTTAGATCGCTCAAGTGGCACTAGATGACCGATATGCAAACAAGTTTGCCCCTCTTGATAGTACGGCCATCTATCCTAAATCCGGTCAAGCACTTCTCTACTCAACCTTAGACTGGTGAAATGAAAATGCCCTAGGTTATACCTTTGCCTTGCGCTCTCCATTTCGATCACCGTCTTCATCACCTTCTCCATCTCCAACTCGGTCGATGCCGGTGTAACACATGCACCAACACCTCAACAATGATATGATCCATTTCATATCACCATGTGCCTTTTGGTTCATCGATCCGCGACTTCACTTGCTCTTCACCGTTGCGTTGGTCCATCGGCGCCAAGCCCACTAGCTTGCCCTTCACACTTGCAACCGGTCCGTCGATGCCAAGTCATGTCTTGATCTTCTCCACCTAGCCACATGACTCCATGTCATGTTTCATGCGTTTAGCTCCTTCATACCATATGTGTGAGCTAAACATCATCTCAATTCCATCTCCATGGCATAAATGCTTACACACATGTACCTATGGACTAATCACCTGTGTAATCAACATTTAAACACATATTAGTCCACCTAAGTTGTCACTCAATTACCAAAACCAAACAAGCACCTTTCACACGTCTACACTATACGTACTACTCTAATCTTAGCTAGAGACTAGAGCACTTCACAAGTAAAGCAATGTGCAGGTAAAGCAAGTATATACTTAAAATACCAGAACTATAATATTAAATGCTAGAAGGACCCAGATGGAAAACTTACTAGAAGCTTGCATCCGCTGAGGTACACCTTGGAGACTCCCGACAGGCCCGGGGCTTTCTCCTGAAGACTTCCCTCACTCTCTTCCCTCTTATTCTAACACTAAAACTACTAAGTAGTCTTTCTCTCTATGATACACTCGATATTTACTCCTTTGATGCCTCTAAAGTGAAAGACTAGGGGGTATTTATAGGGGGAATGAGAGGAGTGCCATGTCATCAATCCATGTGCCTTTCCTCCTTGGCCCTTGGATAAACCGCCCTTGAAACCGCCTCAAATCAACGGAGATGATCAATCCAGCACGTGGGAAGTGTGCTCAAGTCAGTGGGGAGATAACCGACCTGGCTGGGCACCAGGGGGGTTCGGCCGACCCCTCTATGACAGGTGGGCCCAGCCAGGGTCTTCTAGAAGATGTCCCTACCTGTCCTGTAGGTGTGAAGGTGGCCTGCGTCCACAATAGCTGGTTTGGCCAACCCACCTAAGGCCAGGTGGGCCCACCACTGTGGTCCCCACTTGTGATAGAGCGTGGCTATGTACTTGCTTTTCCTTGGTCTTGTCGATTCACGGCTAGATCCTTGTGCTTTGCTCTTTAACCATTGATTGAACGCACACTTGTGATCCAAGGGTGGAAATGGACTTTAGGAGGTATGCCACGGATTGTGCCACGTCGGTAGAGCCAAGAGGGCACCATGCCTAGTTCGGCCGAACCATGGCTTGGCCCCACGTGGCCTCAGCTCTCTCCTGCATCACTCCTTTACTTGACTCTTGAAGGTGTAGTGCTGGGGCCACTATTCATGGTTCGGCCGAACCATGAATAGTGTCCATCCAGTGTCCACTTGATCCTGGAGTGAAGTCTTTGATGATTGTGACATCACCTTGCCATTTCGTCATAATTGGATTTGCATTACATATTCATTTTGGGCTTCTAAACTCTGAAATCACCTGTTTTGGGTACCTACAAACAAATACTAACATGTACATGTGGAACCAAGTTATTTGTACCTATGTCACTATGTGTTTGCTTGTTTCTTCCCAAAAAGAGTGTTTTGTTGACGGTTATGATGGTGAAAAACATGGTATAAATACCGTCAATAAGACCCCCCACACTTAAGTCTTTGCTCGTCCACGAGTAAAGGTTAGAAAAAGAGGTAGAAATGACATATCCAAGATAGTGGTGATCAAAGTTTTCATTTAGCACATAACTTATACTGGTGGGTTATGTGGCATTGTCTAGCATATATCCTTGAGATGTCGAAAAATAGAATAACTCTCAAGGACAAAATCATCTTACTTTTTACCTTCTCAGTACTTAGAATTTTTTATATTGGTTTCAAAAAAGAAAGCACATAGTTCAATCTTACTCCTCAAATAGTACTCTCAAGTCACTCAGTTGTGTTTAATTCCTTACCAAGGCATATCTTAAAGATGCCTTCTTTGTTTTGTCCTACATCTATCAGGTTTATGTGTAGTTCATGTAGGGATAAACATGGCAGGCATACATTGCAGTGCATATATTGTAAAATCAAAACAAGGATCCAAGGAGAAAAATATCATAGACCTAGATCAAGATGTGCAAGTGTGTGGAAAATGGTAAACTATAATGCTCCTTGATATGATCTCTCTCTACTTTGTTTTAGGACATGGCTATCATTTTTCTTTTCTTTTATTCATGAGCCTAGATTTGCTCATATATCTTTTTTTCTTGGACTTTCACTTGTCCATCTTTTCTTTCTTTTTTTCATTTTGCATAGCCGATGTCCCTTTTTCTATACCAACTAAGAGAGACATTGACCTTTAAAACATGGAGCAATTATTCAATGAAAATGGATGGCATGTTGGTGCATACTTCCAATGTAGAAGCAGCATGTGTGTGTGATGTGTACGTGATCTTGATCTTTGGACTATGACATACTTCTCAACATGGGTCAATAAGGTTTGATCAAACTCAAAGCAATTGCATGTAGCATGATTAGAAGGGTTTTCCAAACATGATGATCATTTATGGCTTTAGTAGGATTTTTTCTCACTATTGAGGAGTAAGTGACACTATGATTTTATGACATTTTCAAAAATAAACCCCTAAGTACTTTGAATGAAAAAAGTGTGAATCATGAGCCAAGAGTTATCTCACATTTATCAACATCTTAGTCAATATGATTTCCTATCAAGATATTTACCCACAAGCATAGGCATATGCACAAATTTGAAATTTGTGTCACCTCTACTCTTCAAATGTCATAGATCTTATTCATTTTATTTTGGGATGCAAGATTTCAAGTTTTTATTTTTATTTTTATTTAAGAACAAAGAAATGAATTGAATAAATGCGCAATTTTAGAGGAAGGAAGGGTGCGAACCAGTCAGGGATCATGCCCTTGCCGTAGGGAGCCTGGCTGGTGGGACCAGGCCCCATTGGTGGGGTCGGCCGAACCAGCCAGGGGACCGTTGTCCCGTCTTTTGAATCTCCTCTTCTCAAGCTTCATTCCTGCACAGTTATTTCATCACCTGACTTCATTTTGTGGGTCGTCCGAACCCTTTTGTGTGATCTTTTGCGTCTGGTTTGATCCAGCAGACGTGCCGTGTACCGTGACATGTTCGAAATCTCCAAGAGGGTTTCTGAGGGGGTCGTACGAACCCCCCCCCCACACTTGTTTCTATTCATCTAGTGACACAAACAGCGAACATGGCAACACACCAGCAGAACGCAAAGGCATTTTATTCAATTTCTTAAAATTGATGCAGCATGATTACAATTGTAAAAATAAAAAAAGGGAAATCTAACTAATGCCTACTTTATTCTAAAGAAATTCTAATCTAGGGAGAGGGTGGATTTAGGATGTCTTCTTGGCCAATGGCTTTAGCCACGCGCTTGAGCTTCGCATTAGTGCTAATGCGGAGCACCCGAAACTTATCCTCCATATCTAAGTTTGCCATCCTTAATTCCGATACCATCTCCTCTAATTCATTATTTCTCTTCCTAAGGGTGGTTACAATCTTAAGCATCTTCTCCATGTCGCTTTTCTCCTTCCGATCGTTTTCAAATTGGCCTGGCGGGCCATTGATCGGTGGTGGATCCATCCTCCTTCGGATGTGGGAAGGAGAGTTAGAGTCAAGAGACTCCCTTAACTGCTTCTTCTCATCCGAATTGAGAGGAGGGACGAACACCTTCCCTACACCCAGCCCACCACCAACGATCTTGCGGCTTTTGAATATGGTGAGTGTAGAAGGGGTGTAGGAACTGATGCTCTTTGATGAATCCGAGTAGAGAGAGCTAGAGCGCTGTTCCGGCACCTCTGGAGCCTTCCCCTTCAATGCCAATTGGCCTGTGGTAGACCTAATCGGCGTGGTGGAACGAACAGGGGGCTTCCGGAGATCTCGTCGTGGAGAGAGAGACCTCCTCGGCGACGAAGTGGACCGAGGGGATGGCCGGGGGGTGGTCGGCCAAACCCCCCTAGGGTCGGCTGAACCAGGTCTGACCCCGGTGATACTCCGGTCGGCGGCAGTGAGTTCAGGGGCTCCACCTCCAGCACCTCGACGGCCATTGCTCTCTCTAGGCTCTCGGTTAGGGATCTTTGGGGCTTTGTAGTGCCCTCTCCCATGGGGATAATGGTGTTTTTGCTAGTTGGAGCCATAGTGGGATTCTCTGGTGTCTCAAGGTCGGAGAAGGGTACTGGAATGGTGAAAGAATGTAGGTGGAAGGAGGAATAAGGAGAGGAAGGGGTTAAGAAGACGAGTGCCAACGTTCTCCTTTTCGAAATCGCGAGAGAACGTCGGGGGAACGTTGGCACAACGTTCTGGACCTGATGGGTCGCAACGGGTCGCATAGGGTGGTTCGGCCAAACCCAAATATGGGTCACTTGGCCATGGCAATTTCTCCATACGCTCCCCAATTGTTTTTCGAGACGTGACAAGTTAAGGGGTGGCAAAACATGGTTCGGCCGAACCATAAAGTTGCCCCAAATTTCTGTCACGTCACCTGCAGGGGCTTCTAAACACTGCCCCAAAGTCCAAATTTTCAAATCTTGCCAAGTGCGGGTCGCCCAACCTGGGTTTGGAGTGCTCAGTGCGACTAGATTATTTGATTCTGAAAATTATATGGCTTGGCTAGATTTTGGTTCCAACTGGTCGCCAAATTATGGCTCTCCACTTCTATTTGAGGATTTTGGGGACCCAAGGTGTTACAAAGAAGGAATTTCGAATTATTTGAAACCTATCTAGTGATCAAGCTATACAAACAATTAAAAGAGAAAGTAAGACATGTAGATTTTAGTAATGTTAATTCATTATCAGGGATAAATTCTATCATGTCAACTTCTTCTTCTATTGGTGCATGTTCATTAAAAACTTTGAGATGATGACCATTTACCTTAAAGATGTTGCCGTCATAGTCTTGAAGCGTGACGGCTCCATGCATTGCTGCATTGATTACCAGGTACGGTCCTTCCCATTTGCTCTTTAGCTTTTCATGGCCAAATAGTTTGACCCTTGAGTTGAGCATTAGGACTTTGTCTCTAGGATGAAATTCCTTGGGCTTAATCCTCTTGTCATGCCACCTTTTGATTTTCTTTATAGATCCTAGCATTATGATAGCCTTTTTCTCTCCATTCCTCAAGCTCTGAGATCTGCATCTTTCTATTTCTTCCAGCAGAGGACAGATCCATATTCCATTGTTTGATTGCCTAATGTGCTCTATGCTCTAGCTCTACCGGTAGATGGCATGTTTTCCCGTATACAAGCTGGTATGGTGACATACCAATTGGGGTCTTGTATGCGGTCCTGTATGCCCAAAGTGCATCCGGTAGTTTGCTCTTCCAAGCTGTTTCCATTTCATTGACTGACTTTTGTAGGATGTTCTTGATTTGCTTATTGGACGTCTCCGCTTGGCCACTTGGTTGGGGATGGTATGGAGTTGCAACATTATGCTTTATCCCTATGTCAGCCAGGAAACGTCGGAAGCCTCTATCTATGAAGTGAGACCCTCCATCACTTATGACTAGTTTTGGGGTGCCAAATCTTGGGAATATGACTTCTTTAAACATCATTTTTGAGTGTGAAGCATCAGCAGTCGTGCAAGGTATAGCTTCTACCCATTTGGACACATAATCCACTGCCACCAGGATGTACTCACAACCTTGAGACTTGGGGAATGGACCCATGTAGTCAATTCCCCATGCATCAAATAGTTCCACTTGAAGGTTGTTTGTGAGTGGTATTGCATCTCAGGTGTTGATATTCCCATGTTTTTGACATCTTGCACATCTCCTCACATAGTCTTGTGTATCTTTGTACATGGTAGGGCAAAAGAATCCACTTTGCCATATCTTTGCGTGGGTTCTGAATACCCCATAATGGCCTCCATATTCTGCTCCATGGTATTTCTCAATGATCTTGATTGCTTCATTCATTAGCACACACCTCCTCAACATTCCATCATTGCAGACTCTGTACAGATATGGCTCATCCCAGAGGTGTACCTTGCTTTCTTGGATGAGCTTTTTCTTATCTACCCCTAGTGGCACATATCCTGTGACCATGAAATTGATAATGTTTGCATACCAGGGGTGGGAGTCCGTGGCCTTGAGGAGTGTGTCGTCTCGCAGGAAGTCATCGATGGGCAGATCCTGTTTGTCTTTGAATTGCATTCTAGACAAATGATCGACTACAGAGTTTTCTACTCCCTTTTTATCTTTAATTTCAAGATCAAATTCTTGGAGCAGTAATATCCATCTTATTAATCTTGGTTTAGCATCTTTCTTAGTGAGCAAGTATTTTAATGCAGTATGATCAGTGTAGATGATTACTTTAGCTTCCAACTAAGTAAGATCTAAATTTGTCTATAGCAAAAACCACAGCTAGCAATTCTTTTTCAGTTGTTGCATAGTTCAATTGTTGCCCAGTTAAGGTTTTGCTAGCGTATGAGATTGCATGATGTTTCTTATCTTTGGTTTGTCCTAAGACAGCACCTACAATATAATCACTAGCATCACACATTATCTCAAAAGGAAGCGTCCAATCAGGGGGTTGTATAATTGGCGCAGAGACAAGTGCTTTCTTAAGATAATAAAAGGAGTCTAACCACTCATCATCAAAGTTAAAGGGTGCATCTTTAGGAAATAGAGAGATGCAAGAACGCTCCCTTGGAGGCTAAATCAAGAAATTGTGCAGAATTTTGGCTAAGACCGAGGTAGAAATGTTGCAAGAGAGCTGGCTCGGTTATAGCTAAATCAGGGCCAGAAGATACTAAGTCTGTGAAACGGGCCCATGCCGCACCTAGAGGCTCCTTTTCCTTTTGTACAAAGTTTAGGATCTCTTTACGAAGACGAGCAACTCGGAGAATGGAGAAGAAGGTGATACAAAACTTTGATTGTGGCTTCTCTCATTCTCCATTTACACTACCTATGTGATGAGTATACCATCATTTGGCTATTCCCATCAAAGAGAACGGAAATAGCTTCCACTTAAGGGTATCTCATTTCATCCTGTGGATATGTATGTAAGAGCATAATTGTTCAAAATCTCGTAGGTGTGTATAGGGGTTCTCATCTTCATCCCTAGAAAAAGGTTTCTCCTGAACCATCGCTATGAGACTCGGGCGTAGCTCATAATGAACGGCCAAAATGGCATGTGATGAACTAGGCAGCTCCATACTAGCGTTCGATGGAGCAGCATACTCGAAGATAGGTTTTTGATCAAACAAGGATAACTAAGACGACTCGACTCTAGTTAAGACAGCTACCGTTCCCCGGCAACGGTGCCAGAAAGCTTGTTGACACCAAGGGTGGCAAACGGATATACCGCAAGCGTACGGTAGTCAATGTACCTTTCACCGGGAGTATTCCAGGTATCGTATTTTCCACGGAGAACGTGAAGTGAACTAACTAGGTTCAAGACCAGTCAGATAGTGATCAAGGATGTTGGTGATCAAAGAGGTTTAGAATATAGGTATAGAGAGATTCTATGTAGCAAATGATATCTGGTCTTAGCTTTCTAAGTATAAAGACGTTTACCACCTCCTCCCTTTACAAGAGGCGACAGGCGAAACAGTAGGAGATATAACTCCTACCCGAGGCGGCTGTACAATTGTATTGATGCCCTGCCGTTTTAATAACTTGTCTTACACACGTGGTGGAATACGAAGACCAGACAAGGCTGTCACCACTTGCTGGCTACCACAAATAATCCGTGCGACAAGCGGCCCACACTGATAAGATATAGCCTAGACACCACGTCTACACTATACTTACTACTATAATCTTAGGTAGAGACTAGAGCACTTCACAAGTAAAGCAATGTGCAAGTAAAGCAAGTATATACTTAAAATACCAGAACCAGAATATTAAATGCTAGAAGGACTTAGATGGAAAACTTACTAGAAGCTTGCATCCGCTGAGATACACCTTGGAGAAGACTCCCGACAGGCCCGGGGCTTTCTCCTGAAGACTTCCCTCACTCTCTTCCCTCTTATTCTAACACTAAAACTACTAAGTAGTCTTTCTCTCTATGATACATTTGATATTTACTCCTTTGATGCCTCTAAAGTGAAGGACTAGGGGGTATTTATAGGGAGAATGAGAGGAGTGCCATGTCATCAATCCATGTGCCTTTTCTCCTTGGCCCTTGGATAAACCGCCCTTGAAACCGCCTCAAATCAACAGAGATGATCAATCCAGCACGTGGGAAGTGTGCTCAAGTCGGTAGGGAGATAACCGACCTGCCTAGGCACCAGGGGGGTTCAGCCGACCCCCCTATGACAGGTGGGCCCAGCCAGGGTCTTCTAGAAGATGTCCCTACCTGTCCTGGAGTGTGAAGGTGGCCTGGGTCCACAATAGCTGGTTCGGCCGACCCACCTAAGGCCAGGTGGGCCCACCACTGTGGTCCCCACTTGTGATAGAGCATGGCTATGTACTTGCTTTTCCTTGGTCTTGTCGATTCACGGCTGGATCTTTGTGCTTTACTCTTCAACCATTGATTGAACGCACACTTGTGATCTAAGGGTGGAAATGGACTTCAGGAGGTGTGCCACGGATTGTGCCACGTCAGCAGAGCCAAGAGGGCACCATGCCTGGTTTGGCCGAACCAAGGCTTGGCCCCACGTGGCCTCAGCTCTCTCCTGCATCACTCCTTTACTTGGCTCTTGAAGGTGGAGTGCTGGGGCCACTATTCATGGTTCATCCTAACCATGAATAGTGTCCATCCAGTGTCCACTTGATCCTGAAGTGAAGTCTTTGATGATTGTGACATCACCTTGTCATTTCGTCATAGTTGGATTTGCATTATGTATTCATTTTGGGTTCTAAACTCTGAAATCACCTGTTTTGGGTACCTGCAAACAAATACTAACATGTACATGTGGAACCAAGTTATTTGTACCTATGTCACTATGTGTTTGCTTGTTTCTTCCCAAAAATAGTGTTTTGTTGACGGTTATGATGGTGGAAAACATGGTATAAATATCGTCAACATCCGCCATGGACGAGCTCGAGCTCGTTGGAGGCGAGTTGCGCCTGGGTTCTGTGCGCTAAGGTGCTCGTAGGCTTAGGGGTTCCACAATAGGGTGCTCGGTCGGGTTGTGCGGGTCGCCTTCGGCAGGCCTCGCCACCGGCCGGCGCGGGTGCGCGCGCGGGAGCGCCCCTCCCCTGCGCGAGGTTGAAGAAAGAGAGGGGTGGCCGTGTGGGCCTTACTGGGCCAGTGGGGGCCGGCCCAGTGGCTCGGTAGAGGCCGGGGAGAGAGTGGGAGTGCGGCCAGGAGTGTGGGCCACGCTGGGCCAGACTGCGGTCTTGGGCCGACCGGGGCCGAAGTCGGCTTTTCCTTTTTCCGGTGGATTTTTAAAAGGTTTTCTGATTTGTATTTTGGTGAATAGTACAACAACTTGCTATTTTTTAGGAATATTTCTGTTGCATTAATAATCATAAAAATTTATGTGGGTGTTCTCTGTGATATATTGTATTTAATAAAAATATTAGATTTATGTTTTGAGCACTTTCTGTATGGATCAAAAATTAGTAGATTAATTGAAAAGTGTAACTTTGAGCAATTTTAATTAAATCCTTGTAATTCTAAAAATCATGAAATTTTGTTTGGTACTGTTCTAGGTCATAATCTATCTGTTGGTAAAGTTTGGGCTCATTTGGAAGTAATTTAATTAGTGGTTAATTACTATTAGGATAATAGGTTTATTAAAAAGGAAAGTAATTATTAATGACTTAGGGTTTGTGTGATTTTTGATTGCTTGCGATCCTAGGTCAAACCCACTTATGACCTAGGACATCTTAGGCTAGATTTATTTATGGCTAGCTCATGAAGTAGAGTTGTGCTCAAGTAGGTTTTATTATTATTGAATGTTGCATGTCATTTCATGATGGCATCATATAAAGCATACATCATTGCATACGTGTAGTGCCCGTGAACGAAGACGTGAAAGTTGAGGCTACTACTGAGAAGGTGATTCCCGAGGAGGTTCAGGGCTTTGACATCTATGGCACTGATCCCGATCCGACACTCTACGCAATTCAAGGCAAGCCTCGGTGCATTAGCCCCTCCTTGTGTTTTATAAAATTTATCACTTGAGTTAAATTACTACATTAGGTTGATAAGAGTTGATTGACACCTATTTGCTGGATTACCTGCCTTGATATATCACCCCTGAAAACTAGTTTAAGTGAAAACGTTTGAAAAATGCTTAGCCCTGCTTAATTAATTAGAGTTTTGCATAAAATGCTATTTTTCGAGCTATGATGATATACTGTGGATGAATAATAAAGAAATGAGAATGAATATCGATTTGCAACCATTCGGATGACTTGCACTTGGGTTAGAGTCCCAATGTATTGTCGCGGACGGATTGGAAACCGTTCGGACGACGTTGCACTTTGGGTTAGAGTCCCAATGCATCGACGCCGACGGAAATGGGAATTGAAAATGAGTCCATTCGGTTGATGTGCACTTGGGGCGGCGCCCCATGTCTTATCGCTGACGGGCATGGATTTGGAAACCGTTGGGTAACTATGTACTTGGGTTAGAGTCCCAATGCACGGTCACCGACGGAAAAGAATTAGGGACCGTTCGTTGTAGACTTGCTGGATCGAGACTTTGCAACTAGCCACATACTTCGGGAAGCCCTATCTCCGGTGGCTCTATTGGTTGAACCGACAACCACGCATTGAGAGTGGAGAGATGGCGAGAGTAGCATGTACCCTCGTGGCCGGCGTGCCTGTAGACGAGAGGAGTACTATGCTCTCGGGTGGCACAGGACCGGTTCAGGGATAGAAAAGCCGTGGTAGACGGGATTGGCGTAAGCAAGCTTAAGTGCTACATACGCAGTGTGGATAGGGATCCCCAGCTGGGTACTAATCGATTCGAATCGTCGTTGCTCCTTGATTATGGAGACTGGATCCACTGCCCTACCTCGAAAAAGTGGTTCGAAATTAGGATGTTTTTGAGAATGAATAAGTGAATGGAATTAAAGGATGTATGTGAAGGAACTGAAAACTATTGATATTGATTATAATAATATTAAATAAAATGCTGAAAGAAGGTTTAATAATGCTTTTTCCGCAAAATGCTTTGACTCTTGTTAAAGCCTTACCTTGACTCCCTTCAGCCTGCATTCCTGAGTCTCATTCCCTTTTCTTTAGTCGGATAAGTCTTGCGGAGTACCCTAGTACTCAGGGTTTGTTAACCCCTGTTGCAGGAAATCAGCAGTAGGAGGTTTGTCTTGCCCCCTGCTGTGTGACAATCGTGCAGGAAGGAAGTGAGGAAGAGTAAAGTTGAACCCGTGGGCAGGGTTCGTGTATCAATTATCTAAGTATATTGTATTGTTGTCCCACTGCTACCAACTTTTAATTATGGTTTGTAATAACTGCACTTAAATTCTATTTGAACAACTGGTTTGTAATCTAAGTACTTTATAATCTTTCCGCGCTTTTACTCTGATGTATTTTATTATGAAATGTTGTAATCCTATAATGGCTTCGCAATGGGATCCTGTCGAAGAATACGGGTGCTTATGTAGCCCGGCAGAGCTTCTAGATCATCTGGGACACGGGCTCGGCTGTCAGAGGTCATTAGTGACTATGACAGGTGCCTGTGGGACCATGTGATTTAGGCGGTTCTGTTACAATCTCTGGCGGCAAGGTAGGCCCGAAGCAGCTCCCTGGAGCTCCTCCTGGCTTTATCGTCGCATATCCATGTCACTGGCCGCGCCCGTCGTAGATCTGCGCCGCCGGCCGTGTTCCGTCGCTCGTTCTCCTCCTCCCGCTCCACTCGCACACTCGCTCCGTCGCGGCGGCGGGGCAGAGCTCCGACCTCCTCCCTCCACCACCGCGCCGACGACCTCCTCCCCTGCTGGATCTCACCCACCGCGCCTCCATGGCGTTCCTCCTTGCGTTGTCTCCTCGTGGCAGGCGCTCCTCCAGGTAGCTCGGGCTCGGACGCAGGGCGGCGCTTCTTCCCGGCGACCAGCTCCGGCCGCGGCCACGACGACGACGAGGAGTCGAGGAAGATGATGGGCCCCTGGAGACCCATATGCACCGAGGGAGAGGCATCTTTGGGTTTCGGATGCGAGCGCACCCAAAATGCGTCGTGGTGATGGGTATCCCGTTGGAGGCAGTTTATGATACCTAAAAACACTGTAGCGCACCTAAAATGGGTTTGGGTCATGGGATGAGTCCTCCGTTGGAGTTAGTCTAACAACAGTTTATCCTTGGTCTCCTTGGGTGTGAGTGATTTGAGTTTGACTGAGGGATGGAACCTGCTGATTCTGGTCCACCACATGTCCGCATCTAATCTATCTTCCAACTATCAATCCGCTCGACTAAATACGTACTAATCACTAGCACCCATTTGCCTTGTCAGTTGTCACTAGTAAAATCCCCTACTAATCACAGCGAATAAGCCAGCATTTGGCAAAAAGGAAAAAAAAATACTACTAATCGCCGTCTAGTACACATAAGTAGTACAGTCCCAGTATCCAAGTAGCTAGCAGCACGTGTCTGTTTGACCCATGCATGGCTTGCGTAGCGTAGACTGTAGAGAAGCAGGGCGGAGGTCCCCAGTTCCAGCGATCTTGTTGGCTTGCGCTCGCTCACGAGTCCCTGTCCGCCAGCCATCAGCCATGCATGCGATGCAATTGCAATTGCAATCCTCTTTCTTTTTCTCTAAAAATTGCTGCCATGCAGTGCTATGCTGGGTCACTCGTTACCTGTCGTCTCGGAATGGCTGCACGCAGCAGCTCCTCACCAGCAGATTCTTCAGCCTCGAGGTCCGCCCCGGAGATGGCGTGAGCGTCCGGTTGCAAGCGTTGAAGAAACTGGCAATGGATCGGAATCGGAGCGAGGGTTTGAAACCTGTTTGTTTATAGCACGATAGTACGACGGAGCAGGCAAGACAGCACCATCCGTCTACTAGTGGTAGATTAAGGTAGTTTTTCAGTAGTTTAATTTATTAGTTCCCCCGATGAGTTCAACGGCCTCCGTAATTAGCAGCAGCAGTTTCGATCAGCGTGACAGTGGCATCTTCCTAGCTCCTGCTAATTAATCCTGCTGGTCAGTGAAAAGCGAGATGCAATGCCTTTCAGCTTGTTTTTTTTTACCGATCAGCGTTTATTTTCAGTCACGAAACAGTATTTTTCTCTCACAACAAATCAGCACGAGCCGAAATCAACGTTTATTTTTCAGCCTAAAAGAACAGGGTGTTTATTTTTCCCTGCTGGCCAATGAGTTAGCCCTGCTTGTGTGCAGCACAACAGTGCGTGGTTTACTTCTGACCGCAGTACGTAGCGGCATGTTTGTTTACCATCAACAGAACACAACTACTACTAGTGGCATGTTTTCTGTTAGCACTTAGCAGTGTTACCTGTTTGCAAATGCATCAGCATGTTACATACAGCATCACTCTGCAGGTTAAATCGGCGAAAGTGTCGCTGTGTCAGTAACCTACTAGCATCCCTCAAAAAAAAAAAAAATCTATGCTACTAGCAGGCCGAAACCTGATGAAGACATTGGGCCCAACAGGATTACTAGTAGGCCGGAAATTCAACGACGACAAGGCCCGACATCGGCGATCAGGCAGTCCGAGTCCGAGGCCGGACACGGATAGACTTGGGGCGTCGTCGTGGCCTCACCGGCGATCGCCGGACCGGATCGCGTGCAAGGCCGACCGCCGGCGTGTGCGTGTGCGTGCGCGCTCCTGTTCAGCTCATCATCATCATGTCCGGCGGCACGCACGGCGCGCTGGTGCCAGGGCGGCATGGAACGCGCGCGTGCCCACAGCCTGTTCGTGACAATACCTTTGCGGAGGTTTGCATCAGCGGACGGCTGGCGGCCGGCGGCCACCAGGTTCGATCGGAGTCGGCTGTGAAGGTGACAACTGACAAAGAGGAAAGAGGTAGTATCCCCTCCTTTTCATTGGCTTTCTGACTAATCAGTCATGTACGATCGCTCAGTTTTTGTCTTTCTATCTCGTACAGTGCAGTGCAGACTACAGACCTCATCTCTTCTCTCTATGGGTGATGGGTGATGCATGAGATATCTCTTGTTTCATTCACTGCTCGTTAAAATCACAGAAAAGCAAGACTGAAATATCTCTGATCCATCCCCTTTTATGCATGCCGTCCGTCGAAGAAAATATCTCCTGCTTCTGGGATTTTGGATAAGTCTTCTGCGTGTGAGGTTATGAGCAAAGCACCTGCTGCTGGCTGCTGCCGTAGTCCGGTCCAGTCCTGCTAATTGCGCCTACTGTGCACCATGCTCTGATCTCCATGGAGAGTTGATCGCCGCGTCGAGGTACTATTGGATCCATCCAGCCACTACGTATTATCTATGTGTATATAAAAAATTATATTATATCCTCTTCCATTTGACCATTTCCATGCTCTTTCTTGTATGTCAAGGTAGCTCGCCGATTTCTTGGTCGTTCTTATTACCCGGCGGCCGGCGGCGTCCGTCCATCCACAGCTAGCTCCTCACGCTCTCTCTCTCTCTCTCTCTCTCTCTCTCTGGGGCCAAACTAAATTCCGGTCCGGGGACGGACGACGATGGACATCATCAACGGCGCCGTGCTCCCGCGCTACCACGTCGCCCCCGTCACGGGCGCCGCGGCGGCGGCCTCCGTCGCCGACGCGAGGGTCAGCGGCCACCTTCAGCTGCTCCGGCGCGTGCGCGTCAGAGGAAGCGGAGGCGCCAGTGCCGGGCTGCTGCAGGCGACGACGGCCCGCGCCGGCGTGGCGCGCAGGTTCTTGCCCCCGCTGCCGCAGCGGCACGAGGGGAGATGGCCCGCTCGCTGCACCCACGGGGGCTCCTCCTCCGACGGCGACGGCGCCGCCGCCGCGGACTTCGACGCCAGCGGGGAGGAGTTCGTCAACTCGAGCGTCATGGAGGCCGGTTGGTATCCATCTCTTTTTCATAATTGGTCTGCCTGGTGCTTAAAAATCCGTGCTTGCTTGCTTGCAGTTGAGCTCAGGAGTGTGTCAGACGGCGGTTTCGTCATCAAGATGCGCGACGGCAAGAACCTGAGGTGCGTGCAGAACAACCCTCGGGTGCTGAGGCTCCGGGACTCGGCGCCGCACCACGCGATTGTGCTCAAGATGGAAGACGGCAGCGACCTTCTTCTCCCCATCATCGTCAGTATGTACCACCAGTTACTTCCTTGCTACTTGGATGAATGCCTGATTGGTAATGCTATTGCAGATGCTTTTATTTGTTTTTAATCTTGTTGCTTGCACATGCTACTTCAATTATATCCTCCCCAGTGGAGACGCCAAGCATCATGTTGCTGGCTGCCCTTCGGAACATCCGAATTGTAAGAGTTGGATTTAGTTATTACCACACAAAGTTCTGTGCGTAGGTGATCATAAGAGCTCATAAACTGCAGTATTGACATTGTTATGTCTTTCCAGCCAAGGCCAACTATCTACAATGTCGTATTGGAGATGACTGCAAGGATGGGATATGAGGTGTGTTTGAGAACAAAATAATTATCATGGTTGGGTTTGGGTACTCTCTTTTTTTATGGGAGAATTGGCTATTCTAAAAAACAATGAATTTTTGGTGCACATTACTGCTTTTGAACACAAACACATGCGTATTCTGTCAAAAATGTCCCATTCATTTAATCTAACAGGCAGGATTTGGCTGCATATATATGCTGTCTCACCTATCACTTCGGCTATATATTCTGCTTTTCAGGTGCGTTTGGTGCGGATTACAGAAATGGTCCATGACGCATACTATTCTCGACTATATCTTGCAAAGGTAACTGCACTCCCAAATAAACCATATCACATAAACAATCCTTTTAGTTTATTGGTATGAAAAACAAACATGGCGACATGACACCAGATTGGGAATGAGCAAGATACTATTAGTTTCGACCTCAAGCCATCGGATGCTATCAACATTGCTTTCCGTTGCAAGGTATGCATTTGCTTCTTGTACTTTTCAATACCAGATGAAAATGTTTGTGTGGACCACACCTATTGCTGATACTGAAGGTGTACCTTGTATCTTTTTGGCCTAGTGACCATATAAATCATATATATTTCATATGAGTGTAAACTTTAAACCATTCAATTGGACAGTGATTCCTTTGATTGGTCAGCAAAGCAATCTCTGTTCTATTCTGATTTTGATGCTATAAACCTTGCTATTGGCGGATGATATGACCCTAATACATATATACAATGATATGGATAGATAAATTTGTCTTTTAGGAATCTTACAATTACTAATTACAGTCCCCAAAAGAGTCTTCCTCTTAATTCTCACCATGTGTGCTAGAGATTTTTTTGGTAAACAATGATTATGAAGTTTAAATATTAATGTTCTCTTGAGGTTAGCATTGCTACCCCATCTTAGATTTCATTTGAAGCTCTACTGCAGATCTTAAGCGACATGGTGCAGAATTTAAATAACCGTGATGCCATTCTAGTACTTAGAGTGTAGTCTATGACCTAAAGTTCTCATTTCAACAAAAAAAAACAAAAGGAGAGTTAATAAAGAAGTTTCAGCTTAAATTCAGGATAAAAATTTATAGCAACTAATTACATTAAATTTGAAATCTACATTCATGTTGTCAAAAGACAAAGGTTGCAACATGGTCAAGAGCGACTATAGTTTAAGTTAAGGTTTCAACTACATGCATATTCAAAATACTTGAAGGTGTCTTGCAAAGGATAAAGATTCTGGATATAAATGAAAAAAAACACATAAGACAGTAGTGAGAACTGGACAGTGACTAAAGAGTATCTATTTTGCTGATTTTGTTAGAAAATGAACAAACAAAAAATATATGAATTAATATAAGTAATTTTCATTAGACAGTAACATATAATACTGATATCTTATAAAATTCTAACCCCCTACACGAGTTAACACACTAGTATGATATGTGCAGACAAATTCTATAAGTTGTATTGCTCATTGGGCGTGATACTTATTTCGATTTGGTGGTTCATCATCCGTAGGTCCCTATACAAGTTAACAGGCGTATTGCATATAACAATGGATTGAAAGTCGTACAACCAAAGGCGGTTGAGAGTTATGTAGGCTCCGACGACATTCAAATCACAAGGTTTGACAGGTAGATATACAAATTCTTTGTTTATATATATATTTCTGTAAGGATAAATGTCTTCCTAAACTCTGCAATTGCAATCATTCCATGTTGCAGGTCTGATGACCAAAATTGCAGTGAGGCCCAAGAGTTTGATTTGGTCCGGAATATGCTCATTGCTGCAGTGGAAGAACGCTACAAAGATGCTGGTGAGCTCCCGTGGACTTGCACAACTGCAATGTTAAGACTGTTTCTTGTTTCAGTTTCCTTTGAGTAATCCTTCTAATCGACTGATCACCTTTGTCCTATTATTTTTTTCCAGCTCAATACAGAGACCAACTTTTCACGTTGCGGTCAAAGAAAAAGAACGCAATATAGCAGGCCCAGGCACAATTCAACTTGTTAAGCCTTGATGGGGGTGTACATAGGAGGCCTTTTGCTGAAGCACGTGAAACTTTAGTGAACATCTAAGAAGCACCATGTAAATACTTACAGAATTTATGTATAGACACGCGGACAGAATAATTCTGGATTCTTCAATTAGCTTATAGTTGCAGTGATTGTACTCAAGAGGTGGGAAATAGATGTTTTGGGGTAAAAACAACTTGAACAGTATAGAGCGTCCACTGCTACAAAATGACCATTACGAATTGCTATATATCACCGCCTGTTTGTTTTCAAATCGGCAATCGGTTGTGAAGAAACAACAGCATCATAAGTGAATTTCGTTTTGAACCGATAGTGATAAGTGTTTATGTGTTAGCGCGTGTTTATCGTGAATGCCAACAAATGTTTGTTGGAGCTGAGAGAGATAGAATTGACCAGAAATATGAACTTAACGAAAGATACAATGGAATGTAAGATGAAGAGCCTAGAACTAGAAGGAAGAGGACACCCTTAGTAATTGAATAAAAAATATTCAAAACAAGCCCAGATAAGAAATTATTGCCTTAGGTGATGTAGTTTTTATAGCCTTCTGTGCGGAACTTTATAATAATTGGTCTGATTCTACCATTTGGTATGAAGCCGAGTATAAAATATCCTTTATCTAAAACAAAAGGGTGATGTAGTTTTTCAAAAGTAGTTTGTTAGTAGTACAAACGGAAACTATAGGTAGTTTTAGGATTCAGGAGCGTCATTATATATTGGAATGTAAAATAGGTGGGCACCTAGTAGTCTTCAACATTTTTGTACGAGTAGTACTTAGCATTTACTTCCTCAATTATAAAGTAACAGCACATTGTACTCCTCGAGGAGTCGAACTTTTAAAATTTAACCAAGTATATATAAATATATTAATTAATATATCTATAAATTATAATATGTAATAACTATCATAAGATTAATGATGACATTTGAATTTTATGATGTACTTATCTCGAGAAGCAAGATGTCCAAATATTTTTACAGTACATTCTATTTCCTACATGTCTAAACTAGATATAATATATATCTAAACATATATCAAAAACAAAAGCTATACAAGTTAAAAATCTTATAATTTACGAGGGAGGGAATTTTCTATTAAATTCGAGATTTGAAATTGTGTGACTATCCGTGAAGAGAGACTCCTATTGTTCTCTTTTATGGAGACTGCTATGAAACCATGCGTGATTTCTATCATTGGGATTGCTCTCAGTAGTAGCAATTGAAACTACGGGTAGTTTTAGGATTTATGAGCGTCATTATATTGGAATCTAAAATTGGTGGCCACCAGTAGTCTTCAACAAATTTGCACGAGTAGTTCTTAATATCTAGAGTACTTCCTTAGTAATAAAGTAACATGACACTGTAGTCCTCGAGGAGTCGAACTTTTAAAATTTAACCAAATTTTCTAATCTAAATTAGGCCCTGTTTAGTTTAAAAAATTTCTAGATTTCTCGTCACATCAAATTTTTGGATGTATGCATGGAGCATTAAATGTAGTAGCAGCTGTTGCAAGTTTGCACAGTTTTTCGGTTTTTCACGAGACAAATCTTTTGAGTCTACTTGGGTTATGATTGGACACTTATTAGAGAAGATTCTCTATGTGCTACAGTGACTTTTCGCCACCTTTTTTTGAACTAAACAGCCTATTACTCCCTTGGTCCATTTGATAATGCAACTATGAAAAATGTTCTGTTAAAGTAACTCAAATTTTACTAAGTTTACGTAAATTATATTAGTGTTTATATTTTTAAAAAATTTATTATAAAAATATATTTTATAACTAATCTAATGTACTTATTTTGTACCTTGAATGTTATACTTATTTAAATAAATTTAGTCAAAGTTCAAGCGATTGGATTTCTTGGAAAACGAGAATTAAATGTTTAAATGGACGGAGGGAGTATTAAATTATAAGATGTGCCGATATTTCTATAATACACTACATTTTCTATATTAAATTATAAGTCATATATAAGAATCAAAAGCTGTAAAAGTTCTTACTATAATTTAGAACGATGGGAATTTTCTATTAAATTCGAAATTTGAAATTGGGTGACTATCCGTGAGGAGCGATACTCCTACTGTTCTCTTTTATGGAGGGAGAAGTATTTGCAATTTGTCGTCTTCATTGGAAGACGGCGCCGTCCAACGGTCGAAGATGGATTACGCGCGAACATAATGGCGTCCGGCATCCCGCGGCGAGGCCAATCAGGTTAAGGCTAGTCCCAATGACCTGTTTCATTGTATGTTTTCCAAAATTACCACGTCATCCGGAGGAAGATGAAATCGTAAATGAAACGACCTCAACAATGCATCGGTTCACTTTACTATTTCAAAGGGTAGACAAAGCATTTAATTGTTGTAGATTATTGGGATCACATGCACCCTATGAATTCTGTAGCCATTTTCATTTCACTACATCTAACGCAAAAAGATAGAGTTCAGATATATAGACAACATTCAGGCAAAATGATAGGAGCACATTCAGGCAAATAGCATGTTCAGATAGTCTGTCTCTCCTAGTCTCTCACATTTAGATAACTGGATTCATATATAGCAGTTCAGATAACTTGAGTAACTCCAACCGAGATGCACCCATGGCAATAGATGATAGATAACTGGAGACAAATTGACGACAGATAACCAACTAGAACTAAGATTGTAAACTAAGATAGATAAAAAAAAAGTCCAGATAGCCTTCAGCCTTGCACACGGCCTCTCAATGGTTCTTCTCACAAGACTGAACTGCGCCCCATAGGTTTTGCTTTCATCCTGCAGTAACAAAACAATTCAACATGAGCTCTCAGTTACAGTCAAAAGAGATGCAATAGTGCAGGATCAGATCACAGATATCATATATAAAATAAAGATGACTTGGAGTTAAATTCTTAATGTAAATAACTAACTACAATAGATAACCAATAATGCAAAAGATACAAGTACCAGATCTATGTGCAGGAGCACTAAACTTATTCTAAATATGTTCGATCAAATCATTCTTAAGTCGGCGATGGAGCCGATTGATCTCGAATAGAAGTATCTTTTTCTAAAGCTCTCTCTAGCGGAACATCTTGTTCCGGGGGAGAATTCTGGTTCTTGAACGGTTGATAAACTAGGAGGCACATTTAGATCTAGATTTTCTTCAATAATGTCTAGTTCCTTCTCATCTTCAACTATCATATTGTGAAGTATGATGCAAGCTAGGACGACATCACGGAGTATAGCTCTGTCATATAGACGAGCTGGTCGTTTTAAGATGCAAAATCGACGCCACAATACACCGAAGGCTCTCTCGATATCCAGCTGAAGAAAATTCATAAAATCAGCTAGTGGATAAACCTCCCTAACATTTGCAAAACAGAGATACATCAACTAAAAATTACAGAGAAAAATTACAGACATACATGCACTGCTCTTTCAGGTTCAGTACAACAATCATGCACTTGAGGTGCAGATTGAAATGCAGACATCGATACAAATGGACTGTCAGTTCAAGCACTTTCAAGCATCTTCCAAGTATCAGTAAACATTATTGGAACTAAATGCACAGATCAAAATCAACTTCTTGCATAGATTAAAATCAACCATACCATAGATTTGGGGTTTGTAACCATACCATAGATTTGGGGTTTGTTGGTTTCCTTGTTCAGATGAAAAATTTGAGGCCATGTCCCCCAATATTGCTCCTTGCGGTGGCCTCGGCAGGACTCCTGCTCCTTGCGGTGGCCCAGGGGAAGAAGTTGCCACGGCATGGGCGGGCGCAGGGGAAGAAGCCGGCACGACCGGAGAGAGGGATGAAGCTGGAGGGGCCGGCGGAGCACGGAGAGAAGTCGGTTGTGTCAACGGGGAAGATGAAGATGCTGGAGGGGCCGGCGGCGCATGAAGGGAAGTCGACGCCGTCTTCATTCCAAGGCGGCTGCTCCCGCGCCCTTTGCCTCCTTTGCCACGCCGCCCGGAGCTCTGACCGGCATCCATGGCGCTGGATCTAGGCTCCGCCAGAAGCTCCCAACTCAAGGGTTTGCTGCATGGGATGGAGAAGATGGCGCGCGCGGGGAGCAAGAAAGCGCGCGCGGGGGAGGAAGAAAGCGTGCGGGGAGGAGAAGAATGGCGCACATGGCAGGGGTCGAGGCGGGAAGAATTGGAGTGGCCTGGAGCACAGGATCAGGGAGGATGAAACTTTCCCCCTCAATGGCAGTGTCGTGTGGTTACCGAGCGCTTGGTAACTGTGTGCGCTAGTATCGTGGTCACGAAACATTTTTTTTCTCTTCTCCCTATTTTATGCAAAGGTTCTATTTTCTGTTAATATGTTATCTAATTAATATGCATGACACCTCTATGAAATGGCCATTGAGACTGCCCGCTAAGCCAAGTGAAGTGACCTCTCGGCAACAGTGAGCACCCCAAACCGATTCTACCCGCGCCTCTTTTCAAATCGAAATCGGGTTCACGGGAGAGAGCGACGAGGAAAATCCCGTTGATTCCAACGTTCGCTCCCTCCCGTGCGTCCCTAGGGTTTCGTCGTCCGCGCCGCCGATTCCTCCTCACCGCGCTCGGGTGGCCTCCTCCTCCTCGCCGGGACGCAGGTTGCCACGCCGCCGCTTCGTCCTTCTCGCCGGCGCCCGGCGCTCGCGCGGCCTCTTCGTCCTCATCGCCGGCGCGCGCGCTCGGGCGGCCTCTTCCTCCTTCTCGCCGGTGCCGCCGACGCCTCTTCGTCCTCCTCACCGGCGGCGGCGGCGGTGGCGGCCCCAGGAGCCTCTCCGGGAGAAGAGCTCCTGTAAGCGGACTCCCAAATGCCACGCTTGTTGTTGTACTTGCTTTCCTCGACCTCGCCAAACTCGCTAGATAGATTCGTCCTTGTTTTTATTCCTACACTAGTTTCGGAGCTCTCTCTGTGTATGTGCGCGTTTTTTTTTTTGAGAGTAAGATTCTCTTGTTTGTTGCCCAGAACAAGAATGGTGAAGGGGCTCGGCCCTCAACGCCGCAACTCGGCGGGTCCTTATTGCGCCACTGCCCGTGGCGATGAGAATGCGCCGCCGGATGGATTCGACGCCTCGCCGTCCACATCGGGCCCCACGGGGCCCGGCGCCGCCTCCCGGCATCCCGTTCCCGGCAACGCCATACGGCGGCCACTGGCGTCGTCCTCGTCCATGTACAACCGGAAGACCCAGTTGCCGGTGCCGACGCCCAAGAACGGTTCTGGGGTTAGGGCTGCGGGCAAAGCACCGGCGCGGCTGAGCGTGGCGAGGACTTCCCTTGCGCCGACGAAGAGATTGCGGAAGCCTGCGTTCAGCTTGGGGACGAGTTCGGCGGAGGTGCCATCTTTTAAGGTCCAAGAGGGCGTCTCGTTCTGGGAGGGGAACTACAAGGTACAAGTCAAATACATATCCCTGTCCTATTTTTTTTTCTAAATTAAATTGAGGTTGTCCAATGCAGATTTTGAACTCATATATGACCTTTATCACTCTTTGTAATACTGCATACCTTAACCATACAACACTGTAGCTATATCAAAAACAGTAAAACTCATATAGGCGTTGGTTTCCATTACTATCCCTGCAAATCACATCTCCATATTGCTCTGTTAAGTTTTTGCTATGAGAACTATGCTAACATTATGCTATTTGATTTTATTGACAGAATTCTTTGTCCAAGTATGTCCCTCTTACACCTGCAAATCTAGAAGCCTGTTCTGATGAAGGTTTCATGAGGAACACTGAAAGTAAGTTAAGCCTGGAGCTGGAATGGGATATACTTAAAGCCATTCTCTTGGAAGAATTGAAATCCCGTGCAGAAGTTGTGGACAGGACAGCTGCTTTAGGTGATGAACTGAAAGCAGCAAATTTTCGTATCCTTGAAGCTTGCAGGCAGAAAGTAGCCATACAAGAGGAACTGAATGACACAAGAGAAACTCTTGAATCTAATCTGTTTGATTCGATACAAGAATCAAATGAGCTGAAGAAGGCTAATGACAAAAGCCTAGAGCTTCTCCAGGAGAGGGATATGGAAATCCAGAGATTAAACAGTGAGCTTGAGAAAGCAAACTTCAATAGGAAGTGCCAACAAGATCATGTATCTTGCAGTTCTGCCGTGCAAGAAAAGGATGATGTCTCTGGGCAGGTTGAGTTTCAGACTAAGCTGATTACATCCTTAGCAACAGAGCAGTCATCAATCCAGCTGCAGCTAGCTGCCAGCAAGGAAAATGAGTTGTTAGCCACACAAAAGCTTGGTCAAATTGAGCTTTTGTTGGATGATTCAATTGAGACAATTGTGCAGAAGGAGGTTATTGCACAATACTATGCTTCATTAGTAATTGGTATGAAAGAAGAGATCCATCGGTTGGAGTCACAGCTAGTGCAGTCAAAGAATTGCTACGAAGGTAGACTTGAAGAACTGGAGATAAGGATGCAAGACATGAATGATCAGGTTGCTGCATCACCTGTTTCAAGGAATAAGGAAAAAGAGGTAACCCTTGAAAGCTATTAGGCTTACTTTGTTGAAACTTTTGTCTTTTTAAATAGTGTTTGATTTCATTGAACAGCAAACTATCTTCTTTCTCAGGTCCATTGTAATATAGCATATTCACAGTAGAACCTACTTGGTTACTGGCTTATCATGTTTCCCTACAGCTTATATAACCTTTGTACTTATTATTATTATTATTTTCAGATAAGGAAGACACATGCCGAGGAGAAGAATGAAATATTGAAAAAGAATGAAATGTTGGAGATTTCTATTGAAGACTTTATGGATACTGTGTCTTCATTGGAAGAGAGAGTCTATTCATTGGAAAAGAAAGTGAGCTTGCCACTGTTTTTTTATTATTGTTAACTAGTCATTTGTCGCTCATTCTATTCAATGAATTTTGCCATTTTTCCATAGGCTAACAAATTCGAAGAAGAAGCACAACAACAAAGAAGGCTGCGAGAAGAACTAGAAGTGGAGCTGCATAGTCTCCGACGACAATTGCTAGTTGTGCAATCCTCTGGAAAAGCAGAGAACTCCTTGAAAGATGGAATGGCTGATCTAGCTGGCTCAACCAGGTTTGCATGGTTATGAATTTTGTTATCATGAATCTATGTTCACAGCTGTAAGGCAACATTTATCACTCACGTACTCTCTCTCTCTCTCAGGGACCTAAGTCATGAAAATAATAAGCTATTGTGTTCACGTGAGAGTCGAAGAATATGTCGAAAGGAGGTTTCTGATGATGAATTAGTGGTAATGACATATTCTGCTAACCATCTATCAGTTAACATGCTTGATTTTTTTTTTATCATTCTGACTTCTGTTGAAGGGCGGCCCTGGTGCAAGTGGTAGTGTCTTACCGCCTGTTACCGGTTGGTCCAGGGTTCGAGCCCCAGCCTCCGCATATTTGTGCGGGTAAGGCCTGTGCGCTGATTTCCCTTCCCCAGACCCCGCATCAGTGCGGGAGCCTACGGCACTGGGTACGCCCATTCTGACTTCTGTTATTATTTTTGGTGATAGTGGCTTTGCACCATGTTCATCACAAAACTGAAAGTCTGAATGTGTTTGTAACTAATTATCAATGTGCTATTACTCCTGGATTAGTTTCACAAGACCACAACTATTTCTGCTCTCAGTTTCAGATACCTACAATATTCTGCATGGTTTTAGGCCTGTTGGCAGAAGTAGTTGTAGTTCCACATAACTGATCCTTGAAGTTGTGTTTCCTGGATAGTTAGCCACAAATAATTTTTGATCATCTATGAAAGTATCTTTTGCCTCATCTAATGGGCACATTGTTCATTTTGATAGCCGTTCATTGATTTCATAGAATTTCATGCTGTTTATAAATAATGGCAAAAAATATCTTCTGGTCTTGTTTGCGAGTGTTTTTGCTTTTTCACCCATTTCTTTGGGTGCAGGTTATATTAATATCTCACATGTTCTACTATGTGCATATTATATGTTTCCTTTATGCAGGTGGCTGAGCAGTTAGATGGGGAGATGGGGCAGCCGCATTTATCACATGGAGAATACCAGCCAGAGAGCTCACAGTTTGAGCACCCCAGCCCAGCTGAGCAGCCTGAGTTATACAGCAATGGCGCAGACAGTGATCAGACACCCTCAGAATCTGAGTCAGGGGAGCAAGTGCCATCTCAAGCCCTAAAGCCGATAATTGAGGTTGTGGAGGAGGAGTTGCCTCCAGTTGCTCCAGTGCAGGACAGAAAGCCCTTGGACTATGCTTTGGCCCCTTCTGATGAGCTTAAGAGGCTCAGAACTATTAACCACTATGAGGGGCACAGGACAGCGACAGACAGGAGGTTCTGGTCCATTGAGCAGCAGGACTTGTACACATCCATATATAAGAGTGCTAAGATATTTGAAATGAAGTGGATTGACTGGGAGCATATTAGCACCGTAGATCAGTTTGCTGGTATCAGGGAGCGATGTGCCCTTCTGGGGCTTGAACAGATCATGAGTTATTGCTGTGCTTGGGACAGTGAGCTAATTAGACAGTTTTACTCTACAGTTCATATCAGCGCGGACAAGAGCTCCATAACTTGGATGGCAGATGGTCGAAAGATCACCACTAACAAGAGAGCATGGGAGGAAATGTTTCACATTCCTGTCAGTGTCCGTACTCAGATTCACTCACAGTTTTGGCTTGATGATGATGACAAAAGGGTCCTGTACACAGCTGCAGATTGCACACCTGGCCAAATGAGTGGTCTCTCGTATTTGACAATCATAGCCAAAAAGATCGTTTGGTCGACCATCTATCCCAGGTCTGGAAATACAATGGATGCACATAATTGGAACCTCTTATTCCATATTGTGAAGCAGCATCCATTTGACATCATTGCGTTGCTCTTCGGTGAGATCGATTTAATTATTTCAGGTCGCAATGGCACCAAGGACTTGCTGTTTTATGCACCATATATAATGGGGATGATTATGAGGGCCTTTGAATATGATGGGCCTAGAAAATCTAGGCACAACTCGTACAAGCCCAGGCCTTCCTACAGACAGAAACGGACGAATAGATTTAGTTGCCCCCCAGCACGTGCAGTAGCTGCCCCATTTGAGCCACCACTTTCAGCATTTCAGCCAGAGATTGTGATCGATGTTGATGCAGACAACAACCACCAGTCTGATGCAGCTGAACATCAGCCCCAGGGAGAGGCAGTCCATGGGCAAGCAGAGGTAACCATCACACAAACAGATCTTCAGGTTGTGGAGGACAGACTCATGCCTATAAGGCGCTCACTAGCTGATGTTTCAGCTCAGGCAGCCGTTGTGAGGCCAAGCCCGTTTGGGAGATTTTCTTGGTATCGAAGGGAGAAGTGATGGCTGTAGGTGTGAATAGGGCAGCAAGTTCCTGTGCTATTCTTGATGTCTATCTGGCACTCATTTCTCAGGTATTTTGTGTATATATCACTGACTTGCTTACCATGCACATTCAGAGCTTCAGTAAATTTCACATGCAACTTGTGATGTGAAACATTGGGGATTATGGTGTTCCTGTGATTCCACATTTTTATGAATTGATTTTCTTTCAACTTACCAGCAACTTCATGTCTGTTGTTACTTTCTGGTATCACTTATAACATGGTAAGATGAGATGAGACCCACCACTTGTTAACTATACTTAACTTTGAACATATCTGTTTATATATATGATCATTTTGTTCTGTTATTCTCCTATTTTAAATCAGATTCCGTGAAATTCATTTAGTTTCAGTATTGTGGACAAATGAAGATTTTTTGTTTGGTTTGAGATAACAGACATGAACATTTTCCCCACCTGCTGTGGCGACACAGTGACCTGAACAATAGTGAACGGGCACTTGAGTCCCATTGCCTCCCCTGTGTGCCTGTGCCTGCGCCCATGGTGGCCTCAGCTGGAAAATTGGATAGCACTAAGGATGAAACTCGTCTCTGGATGGGGATTGGAGAGGTGAATCCCTGTTTTGACAGCTTTTTTTTGCTTAGCTACTACTGCCTACTGGCAACACTGACTCTACTCTGGAGTATATAGGTGTTAGTATCCAATGTTTGTTTTACAGATTCTGGTGACGCTTGAAGGATGTACATAAAACGAAAAAAAGGCTTTATTTACAGGAGCATGCATTTTGCCACATATATGCTTGTGGGTTCCATACTTATGTTTCTGGAAAGCAATTTTCTTTCTTATTAGACAGAATTGGCCACTTTATTCTCTATGCTAGCTAATAATAATGTGAGCACATGTACCAGATACCAATAGAAGATGCTGTTGAAATTTTGAACATGTACGATTTCTCACGGCAGATTTGAAGTCTCTTGTATTGAGTTGCATGCACCGACCAGTTCAACCCAAAAGCTTAAGCTGATGGGGAAAGGTGGGCAATTCACTTATATTCCAACACTCCCCCTCACATCGAGGCTCCGGCGAGAGATCTCAGCGACGGTGGCCTCAGACTATGAGCGAGTGTTTCTTTTAATTGCGCTAACCGTTCGAACTAAACCTTGCTCTGATCCATATGAGTTGCATGACCGACCAGTTCACCAAAAGCTTAATTTGAAATGGGAAAGTGGCAATTCATTGTATAATCTTGTGTGGTCTGTAACCTGTTTCAGTTCAGTGTTTGAAATGGTTTTTAATAGTATGTGTCCGACAGTTTCATAAATAAGTCGCCTGCGGTTGCCACTACCAGTATGGCAGTCTCTAGTCACAGTTACAGCATTTTCTCTGTTTAATTGACCATGCCTGTTTGCCTGGCAAATGAGAGCAGTGAAGGCCTGCCCGCCGCCGTGCTCTCTCCAGCTTCAGTTCTGCTGGTGCTTCAAGGCCATCTGAACCCTCTCGTGTCCGACGCGGAAAGAGAGGGCTGTTGCTGCCTGCTGGTGTGGCTATAGGACATCTTTTATCTTGGTGCAAGCAATGTTGGGTGCTTAGGAGCGACTAGAGGTCTCATTCGTGAGGCACGGAATGGCGCCGTGTTTGAACTTTGAAGTCATGCTGGTGCTCGAGTCTGATGCTTACTGTTGCTCCATATAAGAGGTAGAGCTGGGACTATTCTGCTTCTAGCCTCGGATCATCACTGTCAGCTCTGGCTTCTGAGCTTTGTGCTGTGTCAACAGTGTATGCATGAATGATGGATCCAGTTGCAGTTAAGACAAACAGGATGCCCAATTGCCAGTTGCGGAGGAGTCGTATAGGCCAGTCTCACTATAACATTTTTCCAATACTACTACTCTAGAAAACTAGACGATGAAACAACCTCTTATAATGAGATAGTTTTATTTCGCTATTTTATAGACTACTTGTAGCATTTAATTATTGTGTTTTAGTGAGTGCATGCATAGAGCTTGGGCACATAGGATCGATGCGATGAAACTCCTCCCCTCAACGCGAGTGTTGTGCGGTCTCCAGAGACTTGGTTATGGTGTCTAAATGTTTTGTGGCCATGAAACAATCTTATTCTCTCTCCTCAAATTATGCAAAAATTCTATTTTTATTGACGTGTTATTATGTTTAATGTGCATGAAACTCTCGTGACATCACATTGAGACTAGTCTCATGGACTCGTTAATGTACACTGACACGTTGGTAATCAGACTCTGAAGCGAATAAGGGCGTTGTTTATGAAGTGCTTCGCTTTTTCAGCTGCGCTCCTAACTTCACTAGTCAGACGGGACAGCCGACAGCTCGATGAACTCTGCTCCATCAGGGGGGGGAAAAAAAAAAGGTGAAGCTGGTTTCAGCATTCTTCTTCATTCAGTCCCAAATAGGCCTTGAATACATGTACCGTGCCATTCAGGTGGGCTGGGCCGTTTTTATCATTTATCACTTGTCAGGACTAGGTATATCGTCTTCATGGACTAGGCCAACTCGATCAAGTTAGGCAGGACAGAGACGCACCACCTGCAATTTGTTTTAAACACCCTCTTGTTGTGATTCCTCATTTGACCTGGATTTCTTATTGGTTGGGACATCTCACCCTCTTGTTTTGTCTTTTTAGTTGACCTGACTCTTCTAAGTCATGGCCCATCCCTTCCTCGAATTCTCATTGAGGATAATATATACCTGTTTGAGCCTATCATTTCAGCATGGGTTCAAGTGAGAACAGTGTAGATGTCATCTACGTGTTACAATCCACTGAAGCACCAAAATTTCATTGTGCCTAGAAAGTTTCTTTAGCCTAAACCCTGCAAATTCAGTTTTCCATTGAGAACATGTCCGGCGATTGCAGGGTACACAGCTTTTGATACGGTTCCGAGGTATCTACCTCCTTTTAGACCAGATTATCCTCTTCATTTATTTGTTTGTTTTTCGCTCAAGTCATGCTTGTCTGTTATTTCTCTGGCATCAGCCTTTTCCTTCAGCAAGTAAATTTACATTCGTTTTGCCTCTTCTTGAGGAGGACTTTACGAATTACGACGTACTGAATATCCAATCAGTAAAAAATAACATAGGTTTTTATCCTTCTGTGCTAAAGGCTTTGGTATGTTAATTTCTGTATATATTAAAAAAAAAAATTCACATTTTCATGTAATTGTCACAGCTTTTATTTCCTCTCACATGCATATTTCTTTCTGTTGACATTTGAAACAAGAAGAATAGAGAAGTTTGCTCACAAAGAAGCGCTTCAGGAGCCCAAAAGTCTGCACGTCCTATTTTTCTGCCTCTTCTAAGTGGGACTCTGTACTGAAGGCTGAACATCCAGTACAAGAATGGCATAGCTTCTTTTTCTTTATTCTTCTCTTCCAAAGGCTTTGGTATGTTCCTAACCTTTAAATAGCTCATTTGCATGTATATAGCATATCCTGTGTTTCCTCGATCTTATGCACGTTGCTCACTGGTCATGTTAGAAACAAAAAGTACATAAGAGTGGCTTGCAGAGAAATACTTCAGGGTCACAAAAGAAGCCCAATTTTCCATGGTCAGATGCTGTGAATACTACCTCCCACCAATCTTGCACATCCGTGTCCATGCCATTGCCATGAGATTGTTGTCGGCATTATACATGTAGCAGGTTAGCATCAACAGGATAATTAAATAAATAATCCATGACAACACTGTGTTTCTTACTAATACTAGTTAGAGACATTCTTTGGAGCCTCCACGCTAAAGCTTATGAGACATGCTAGAAAAGGATAAATCTTAGAAATTATTGCAAAAGAATAGAAACATCCAGCCATGAGACATCTATTCGATAGCCGCTGAATCTATAATGTATTCTATCTACAAAGTTACCCACCTCTGTCACTATGAAAAATACTCAAAGTAACCCCCTAAATTAGGAACACCTTCGTTTGATTTACTACCACTGTCTCAAAAAGAATGCAAATTATAGTTGGTCTAAGTCCAACTATTCAAGTTTTACTAAGTTTACAGAAAATAATATCAACAGTTATGATTCCAAACAAGTATACTAGGAATATATATTCCATTCCAAATAGGTATACTAGGAAAATATATTTCGTGACGAATCTAATGATACTTATATATATATATATATATATATATATATATATATATATATATATATATATATATATATATATATATATATATATATATATATACAAAGTTTGTCAAACTGAAGATGTTTTGACTTATTTGTAGCTAGAATTGCTTTTTTTTTTATGGGACAAAGGGGGTAGCAAGTTTAGTTCCACCCATATTATATTCCTCCATAGAACAACCAAGGAGAGTTCAGATATGTATTAGAACTCTTGACATCGAAAGCATTCTTGAAGCTCAAATATTGCATTTAAGCTAGTTGAATTAATGTCTAGTCCTTGAATCCTAGGATTTAACTGTACAGAGTTGTTTCGACTAGAGGCCCACTTTGGATCTTCGCACTGCTTAAGCCCAACTTTTTGTATTCAAATTGACTCATTCTGTCATACTAATGTATTGGTTATGCTTTATTTCCTACCATTTTACAATGCCAATTGCTCTTGATTGTAACTGGAAATTGCCTCTTAATTCTACTAGGAAATACTAACCTGTTTGATAATTATCCAATATTTTATTCAGTCATCAAACTTCTTAGCAATTGAGGACTATTTTGCAAAATTTGAAATCTCTGCAAGTTCTGTATCCTTAGAGTCCCCTAAAAAAATACATTATGAAGATTATTTAAGATGTTTCATGGGTGCAAGTACTATATCATTTTGCTTCCTTTGAAATACTGTTCTATCATCTATGATTTAACACCTGCATTTTGTGCCTTTCAGGTGATAATTATCAACATCTCTTCTGCTGCTGTTATCAGGATTTCTATAGTCTGTATTTTTACTACTGGAATAACATGGATCTGCCTGAAAATGAGCTACGAGGATACATTGAGGATAATGGCAGACCAATGTGGACAGCACATAACAATCACAACATAAGGTATTTCAAAGAAGAAGAAATAAGAATAATCACTAACAACTATGACACTCTCATTGGGAAAGGAGGATTTGGAGAAGTTTATAAAGGTGTTCTTGATGATAACAGTTCAGTTGCTGTAAAGAGGTACATCCATATGCATAATGTAAAGGAGAACTTTGCCAAAGAAGTGATTGTCCATTGCCAAATCAATCACCGGAATGTAGTTAGACTCATTGGTTGCTGTTTAGGTGAAAATGCACTAATGATAGTGACTGAATATATCTCTGAAGGAAACCTCAGCGATATTCTTCACTGCAGTGAAATTTCCTTATCTTTGGAAACACGATTGGGTATTGCTATAGGGTGTGCAGAAGCATTAAGCTATATGCATTCACAAATGTATGGGCAAGTCATCCATGGAGACATTAAGCCCGCCAACATACTTCTCGATGAAAAATTCAATGCAAAAATATCAGATTTTGGGATATCAAAGTTACTTTCAACGGATAATACCTTATACACCATGCATGTACTGGGGAGTATAGGGTATATGGATCCTTTGTTTGCACAAAGCGGACGTCTCACCTCAAAGAGTGATGTTTATAGTTTTGGAGTTGTTCTCTTGGAACTCATAACTAGAAGAAAGGCTGTCGATGGTGGTAAAGTTAACTTTACTCTTATTGAAAACTTTAGTCAAGCTCTAGCAAAACAAAAGAAGATACGGGAATTTTATGATGTAAAAGTTGCAGATGAGAGCAATTTGAGGATTCTTGATGGAATTGGGAAGCTAGCAGCAAAATGCTTAGCAATGGACCTAGAGAAACGTCCAGAAATGAAAGATGTTGCAGAAAGTCTTCGGATGTTTAGAAAAGCCCAATATCAGTCACAAGAAAAAATACTTTTGTTTGGCTGGTTACGGAGAAGCAAACGACCACCCCAAAATATGGTTCCTACTGACAAATACTTTCATGTAAATCAAGTTCTCAAAGCAGAGGTACAAGCATAGAAAGTCAGTGAAGCAGATAGAGATGTGCATGATGTCACAGTGGTGAGAGAAGGGAGTCCAAGACTTCACAGCTTTGTTTCATCGTAAGGGATAGAACTAGAAAAGCTGATCGACGCATCTGCTGAGGTTCATGGGAAAGGAAAATATGCAACGACATACAAGGTTGTACTGCATGATGGTTTCACGTTAATTGTAAAGAGACTGAAGACTATAGAAATGCCAGTGCCAGAGGCTGTGTTCAAGGAACGAATAGCAGCAATAGGAACAATTGAGCATGAGCTTGTAGTCCCACTATGTCAATACTACTACAGCAATGATGAGAAGCTACTGGTGTATGATTATTTTCCCAATGGTAGCCTAGCTTCAAATCTTCATGGTAATGTACTGTTCATGAGTTTGATCCACAAAAATAGGCTTTGCTTTTAGTAACTATGCAGTAAGTCATGTCAAGATTTCATAATAAAAATCACCAAGAAAATTAATTTATAATGAATTTGCTTTGAGTAGAAGGTTCTGTTGCAAGATACTCTATATGTAGCTTGTGTTATGCCACAATTTTATTTGAAGACTATGCTTTATTCACACAGGATTAATTTTCCAGGAAAAGATGTGGAGCCAGTAGGCTGGGAGATTCGATCAGCCATTGCACTCTCTGTGGCTCGTGCTGTTTCTTACATCCACTCAACCAATGCTGCTACAGCGTCCCATGGCAACCTGAGCTCCTCCAACATTCTTCTTACAGGGAGCTATGAGGCACGTGTCTCAGAACACGGCCTGAAAACTCTTGTCAGTGCCCCAACACAAGTTATCGACAACGACATTACACAAAAGGATGATGTGTACAACTTTGGTATCATACTGCTTGAGATGGTCACAGGCAAGTCACAAAACATTGGTATCAACAACTTTGGTTTGCTCGAATGGGTTTTATCAATCATCCCTGAGGAGTGGGTAGCGGAAGCATTCGATGGGAAGCTCCTTAGAGAAACCCCTGATGCAGTTGAGGAGCTAGTTCAGTTTGTCCAACTTGCAATTCATTGCTGTGACAAGAACCCCACATTGAGACCAACAATGTCAGAAGTTGCTCGACAGATTGAGGCCTTGGAGGAATAATACGTTTCTACAGCTTGGAGTAGGCAGCTTACGGGGAGCAATGCAGGGCGAGAGGAACTAACTTTCAGCCAAGGAACATGAGGAAACAAATTGTATTGTGAGCATGCGCTACTGTACAAGCATTTCTCGCTCTCTGAAAAAGACATTCACGTTCCATCACTTAGGGTTTTTTTTTGGGAGAAGGCACTTGGGTTGTTTGTTTCCGATGCCTTCCGAAATTCGGAGCTCTATTGCTGTGTATTGATGATGTTATTTTGCTGCAACTATACCATCTACTATTACATTGGTGCATTTTGGTTGCCTTCTGAATGTTGTTAGAGAATGTAACTCAATGTATTACAAAGCCCTAAAGAGGAAATAGTATGTAAAAACTGCATAGAGCACCCTATGGAGGCCAGATGCCTGCTGACTGCTGAGAGTGCATATGGAGGCCAGATGCCCAGATCCAATGGTAGACTCACCAGTGGCGGTCTCTCGGTGAACCGACACCTCGACCTCGACGGCATGACGAAGAGCGTTGTTCCACTTCGCGCAGTTGCTCATGCCGCCGGTCGTCACCTCTTGCATAGCTCCAATGCTCAAAGGCCTTACGTCTGGGATGACGGAACCTCCCCAGAGCTCCTCGCGACATGCAAACCGCAAATTTGGAACAACATCTGCGCTGGACATCACGATATTTATCTTTCTAAATTCATCACAAAAGACACTTTCAGAATATGTGATTCACTTGTTATTCTTAAAGTTAAACTATATACAAATTTTTATGACATAATGGTCGAAATAGAAACGTTTTGATGAGGACATCAACACCGATCATACATCCACACCATCTACGACAACACCTGCTGGTCCTATTATTTGTGCTCGTGCTCGAAAACTTAATCATCAAGTGAGTTCTTTCTTGAGATCTTGTCCATCCTATTTAGATCTTAAAGACACAGTGCACTCTTATTTTGATTAGGAATCAAGGAGAAGACCAAAAGGGAAAAGGACTCGCGTAGGCTGGATTCGGACTGCAGCACACCTCCAACTTGCGACGATCGCCACGGTTACATACAGAGTCGGATTGGGGTGATTTAGGACTTGTTAGAAAGCTTGTCAAGTCTACTTTCATATGGATCTGGTCTCATGCTTATATCATCTCAGAAGCGTCGGTAATCGTCCAAATACAACCGAGAGCTTTTTTTATCGTTTGAGGTCCAATAGGGACGCGTTCTAGGGTTGGAGAACGAAAAATCTCTTGTGGTCGTTCTCCCCTACCTCATATACGCCTTAGCCGCCACCAGAAACACTTGGATTTTGTTTAGATCAAGTTTAGTACTCGCTACTTGCTTGTAGGCGCGCGTGCTGATCCTAGTCGCCCGTCTCCTTATCTTCGAAACCCCTACTCATAATAAGATTCAGTTTGAAACCTTCAATTTCATCTTGCAAATTCAGTGCTTGTTTCCTCGTTCTTACTAGTTCATCGATTGCTTGCAGGACGGGAAGCCCTAGTGGCTAGTTGTCGCGCTCCACAAGATCGTGATGGCTTTTGGAAGTGGTGTATTGGTCGCTAAGGCGCGGTCTTGGAAGGGTGTAGTCGAGCCAGTGAACGTCACCTCCCTCCACCAGTCGAGTTACCTCACGCCTCTCATCGAAAGATCGTCCACAAACCCTAACGGGTTCATATTACGTTTTGACTAAAATGACAGATTATCTGAATGGTGAGAGCCTTAATGAACAAGAGACATAAAAATTTCATCTGATCAAGTAATACACCCACGTCATTCAACATTAAATTACATTCCATAGAAAAAAAATATGGTTAATTTATTTCGTTAGTATGTGGTAAGGCTACAAACTTGACGATTTTCTTTCTGGTCCAAACCGCAAGCGGGAACACCGTAAGAGGATACTGTTTGGTCAATTGGCCAACGGTATCTAGGCCAAAAGACATCGGAGGACTTGGAATACCTGACTTGGAAAAGTTTGGAAGAGCGCTCCGTCTTCGCTGGCTTTGGCAAGATTGGGTGGAAGACTCCAAACCGTGGAATGGGGCGGAGCTGCCTTGCAATGAGCTCGACCGGCTTCTATTCAATGCGTCAACAAAAGTAGTGATCAGTGATGGTGCCAAGGCACGCTTCTGGCATAGCAGCTGGCTAGATGGAGGGGCACCAAGACATCTAGCACCGCACTTGTTCGAGCTCGTCATAAGAAAGGAACAAATCAGTCCAGGATGAAATTCGAAACAACAACTGGATCCACGCCCTAAGAGGCAAGATCACCACCATAGTCCAGGTCGAGGAATTCATCTCCCTTTGGATCAGAATACAAGGCGTCCAGTTAACGTTGGGTGTTCGGGACTCCATTGTTTGGAGATGGACTGCAGATGGCATCTACTCCACCCGCTCAGCTTATAGGATCCAGTTCAGGGGATCTTACGAGAGTTTCCAGAGCAATCTCATTTGGAAAGCCCATGCCGAAAACAAATGCAAAATATTTGCCTGGATCCTGGTACAAGAAAAAATCCTTACGGCAGACAACTTGCAGAAGAGGGGATGGCCACACCAGGAACATTGCGCTTTGTGCAACGGGCCACTTGAAACAGGACTGCACATATCCTTAGTTTGTCCTTTTGCCAAGGCAGTGTGGTGCAGGATACTGTCTTGGGAACAATTCGATGGGCACTTGATCCTACCAGCCCAAGCACAGGATCCGCTTCATTTCAGATCTTGGTGGGAGGGGGCCGTTCATAAGATACCCAGGCAAGAGAGAAGACGATTCAATGGAATGGTAATCTACACAGTATGGAACCTATGGAAAGAGAGGAATGGAAGAATTTTCAATAATGACTTCGAATCAGCACTGAGTGTGGCTTCTAAGATCAAAGAGGACATTGACCAGAGAAAAAGGGCTCTTTCGCTGGGGGTTTAATATTAGGAGAAATCTTTTTTAAAACTCTTTTTTCCTTGGTGGGCAAGGCCCACCGTTTTTGTATATATTAAAAAACTCTCTTTTCATCTTAATGAAAGGCAGAGCTCCTGCCATTGCTCTTAAAAAAAAGGCTACAAACTTGATATAGAACACAACCAACTAATAATCTTTTGGAACAGATGGGCATACAGAGACACGGAATATATATGAAAAATATGTGTCAAAACCACATACTAGGTGGAAACTTGGAAATCAATTCAGAAAATATAATGTGGTCGCTTAAAAAAAAACTAAAATTGATACATGCATAGTGCATACAAATTTGCAAATTTGTTTTTGAAAAAAAAAATCATATGAAAAATAACAAATTTCATATGGGTGTGCACTAAAAGATAAAATTCCTAGCTAGGATTTTGTTTTCTAGTGCATATGCATATATTTTCCTTATGATTTTCTCTAATTTTAGTCTGCTTACCATTTTTTGCAGGTATAAATATATAAAATTTGAACGATCAAGATCTTTTTCGGGGGGTGGAGGGGAGCGGGGGTAGTATCCCCGTATTATTTTGTCGGATCCTACATTCCTACGTGAAAGTAGTAGCTTTTAGATATTGATCGATAGGAGGAAGCAGCTTTCAGTACTGGCTGAACAATAACATGACGCATTCATGTGGGTCGTCCATGCCAGGTCGTGTATCCAACAATACAGATGGCGATGCATCGCCGCCTGGGCCCAGGTCAGTGGGACAGTGGCTCAGTGTGCCTCTAAGCTGTCCGTTTCCAGGAATAGGATCGTCAGCATGCCCATCAATCAGCTGCCTCGCATGTTCTCTCGTCGCAGAGCATGTGAAGAACAAAGCATTTACTGCATGCTAGAGACATTTTTAGAGATGCTTATCATGCAAAATCAGCCTTGTGAAATACGCTATGTGACTCGTTTGATCCCAAATCAATAGCAGTGTTTGGTTTCATGAAAAATAAACAAAAATAAAAGAAAAGAAAAAGAAACGTTTCTGAAGGAGTATATCTTCTGCTAGGGAGAGGGCAGAGCCAATGTGAGCTAGGTAGGATGATTAGCCACTTTAGGGAAGTAATAGGTTTGATCTCCTTCTGTTAAAGAGGACAGAGCCGATTGATCGTAAAACACTAATTCCGCTCTCATGCCATGTTGGTGGCGTGTCGTCCTAACTCTCGATTTTTCTCGATCTTAATACAGCGCAAAATAAAATAAAATTAAAGGAGCTAGCTAGTATCATCACTTCACTAATCCTAACATTTCTTTCATAAACCATAAAACGAATCCGTCTTGCGAACGGAATAGATGAGTGTGAGCTTGGTTAAAAAAAACAGTAGCGAAATATACTACTCCCTCCGTTTTAATTTATAGTTGGTTTGACTTTTTCAACATCAAGTTGGACCTACTCGTCTTATTCTAGAATTTGTGCAAAGTATTCATTTCTTTTGTCGTAGGGTTATTTCATATATTAAAGTTCTTCAAGAATGACCTAAATTTGACTATATTTGTATAATTTTTTTTAATAAGATGAGTAGGTTAAACTTTAGAGTCGAAAAAGTCCAGTGAATTACAAATTAGAACGGAGGGAGTAATAAATGGACAAATAGTAGCTCCAAATTGCCGTCAGTTTCGCAGATTCCCTGCTGGGTCCTGGGCTCTACTGCCTGCGCGCACCTTGTACCAACAATGCTGTGCCCCACGAGGATGGAGCAGCATGATGATGTGATCGTGAGCATGCAGCGAGACGATCGGGCTCTCCGATTGAGGCTCTGCACTGCACTATTGTGAGGTGACCGGTACGGTGGTCGCCGGCGCCGTAGCTGTCGTCGTCGTAACCGGCCGGCCGGCTGGCAGCTGACACTGGCCCATGCATGCATCGAACCATGAGCCATGGCATCATCGTAACGTACCCTGACTGACGTGTTGCTCTCGCACCGCGTAGGTGCGGGCGCCCCGCGTCATATACCGCCGGTATCCCCGCAGATCGACGGCGACCACGCATGCATGGCGCCGATCGACGCATCGCTCTGCATGCCGGCTGCCGCTGGTCCAATCGAGCGCGCATGCATCCGCCAGCCAACCCCGCGGATGCAATGCGGCCGGGGCCTTCCGTAATTTTATTGGCGGTTTCCGCTTGGAACTGCGCCTCGGACCTGCATACTGTATGCAGTACGCGCTGATCCCAACCCAAACAAAGGCGCCAGCCGGCAGCCGCCAGGCCGGTCCCTTCTGCAGTTCTGCGCTCTGTCCTCGTCCCGGCCTAGGTCGGCCGGTGTCCCGCGCGTCGCAGTAGCATCCACTGCATACACTCTCCGTTCCAAAAATACAAAATAGATGTCATTCTCATTTCTCAAGATTTCAAAATACAAAATAGATGTCATTCTCATTTTTCGAGAAGTAAAAAATATTTTACCTTTAATATTAATTAGTATCATTATATAGATCTTTAATTAGTATTATTAGATAGATCTTTAAATATAATATATAATTAGTACCATTCCATAAATCTTTAAATATATTTTTATAATATATTTATTTAGAGATATAAAAATTACACGTATTTTCTATAAAGTCAATCAAAGTTAATATATATTCTGTTTTGATGACGGGGGAGTACGTCTACGGTGCATGCATGCCCGCCAATTAATAGCTAGCCGGCTACTCCACGTCTATCCTAGCCACTAGTCTCGATCCCAGATCAAGTTGGAATGCTGATTGGAAACATAACAAATTGATGAAACTAGTGGAAAGTGAATACACCAAATTTGAAGAAGGGCTCTGTTTAGATTCAGTGCAAATTGCAACTGCAACTAGTCACATCAACGTTGCGGCACATGCATGGAGCATTAAATGTAGACGAAATGTTTGCATGTTTGTACTTTTTGCATGTGCATCACGAGACGAATCTTTTAAGCCTACTTGGGCCATAATTGGACAAAAGTTGTCAAATACAAACGAACGTGCTACAGTGCAGAATTGCAACTGCAACTGAGATCTAAACGGAGCCAAAGTTCCCAGGGGGCACTGCATGCAGGCACTGTTCTCGAGTAATTTTAACCCGGTGGCAGTGAACCTTGATTTGGCCGAATTTGACGTCGAGGATATATATATATATATTAAGCCTTGTGCTCAGCTGTTTGTCAAAAAAAAAATGCTACTGTGGCCCTGTTTAGATCCTCTAACTGTGCTAGAGGTTAGAGTTAGTTTCTATTTACAAACTAGCCCTCAACTAGCTCTAACTCAAGTGTTGTTTGCATGCAAGGGTTAGATTGATAGAAAAAGTACTTTTCTAATCATTTGTGTGGACTATGGTATGGATATCCCACCTGAATACCCAAAATCATCTTTGGAGGGGCTAGTTTTTGTGTAGCGTTGCAATAACCGCTCAGCCCGCTTGTTTGGTTTTTGGCTTTTCAAACAGCTAACTAACATTGCCCTGGCAAATAGGGCTTATGTACGTTAATCACAACCGCTTGTGTTTTTTTTTTGGGTTGCTGGTCTTGGTAATGATCGGATATTACCCTGGTCAGCTTAGGACGTATAACGACAAACTCTTCTCCTTAATGAAAAATGTGCCAAGGCATGATCACGAAAAAAAGAACACATCTCGAGAGAATTTGCAGCTTCTCCTAATGACGTGGGGTACTTCTAGTGTTTAGAATTCAACAGTTTAGTATCAGATTTTTCCTAGAAAATGGTTTCTAGGGAATATTTCCATGCATGTGTTAGGATTGGTGACGGTGTTCTTATTACTACTACTACTTAGTGCACTAGAAGAACACCATTTAGGTAGTGAGGTGTAGTCCGGTATGTCATCCAATCCATCCCTACAGATCCAACTTATTCATCTTTGAAAAAGAACATCTTTTGTGCTAGTACGCCGTAAGCTTCATTGGGCTTGCGACAGAGACTTCAATTGCATTGAAGAGATTAGGGAGGTGTTGACGACTAGCTAGTGTAGGGCCAACATGGCAACACAATCCATCCCTCTACTCTCCTTGCTTTTCCGGGTACAACACGGGTCGCCGCTCCCTTCTTTCACCTCTCAACCGCTTCCCTCCATTAGCAGACACCGCTAAGGGCACGTTCAACCCACAAACGGGGGTCGTCTCTAAGAGTCTCGAATCTGATGTACCGACAGATAAAAAGACAGGTCATACAATGGTCTGTCTGTTTCACTGTCTTCAAGCAATTTAATACTGGATATAAAGCCAAGATCAATTGTGAATACTATTTTTATATACCATTGTATTGCTTCTTGTTAAAAAAAATCATGTTGCTTCTTAATCAATTTTGCTAGTGTTTAAACAATATTGGAAGAGCAGTAGATCAACAACATCATTGATTAAATTATTTACATATGTATTCAAAAGAATAAGCTAGACAGCTAAACGCGCACTGTTTGAAAAGAAGATCAAATTCTGAATCTCTTGTCACTGGAGGCATGTGCTGGTGTTGCTTCTCTCTTCTTTCTGAATCTCCCGTGGCGGTCTAGCACCAGCAAGAGTGGAATGCCGAAGCAGGCCAGGCAGGGGCGCCGGAGCAGGGCGGCTCGACAGTGGCTCTCACACGTGGCAGTCCGGCGGCAACTCGCGGTGGCAACCAACTCTGAATCGTGCGGGATGCTTGAACAAGGTGGGCAGCGGCGGCTCGAGCATGGCAGGAAACGACGACCTCTACCTGTCTACTGTGCATGAGGGGGATTTTTGCAAAATTCACTTTTTACAGACGGCTCTTACAGTCCCGTTGTACATGCCCTAACCACTCCGTTGATGGCTCACCATCTCCTCCACTATCGGTTGACACTCTCATCCTCTCTATACGATGGTGAGGAGGGCAGTCACCAACTCAGGCCGATCACGTGGATGACAACACCCTATTTTCTGCCTAAATGGACCCCTTTTTTTTTGCCTAAATGGGCCCAGGATAGGTCGAGCTAGGATGGACCGTCCATATCGCGCTATCTACAGTTATATGCGAGCTCGATGCCGATTTTAGGAAGAAAGAAGAATGGGAGAGACATGAATTGGTGGTGGTGGTGGTGACAATAGAATAAATGAAAGATGCCTTTCACTTCAAATATAATATTTGATAATTTTTTAAAGTTCATATAGGGCTGCCTTAAATTTATAGGAGGTAAGAGATAAAAATTGATTTTATAGACTATCATGATACGTTTCTATTTTGCAACTTATAACATGTATTTTTTCTAGAATACACACGAGTGTGCATATTTTTGTATTAAGAAAGAGAAAAGTTATGCATAAGAAAATGACAGGCGCGTGGCCAAGAAAAGGAGAAAGAATACATCGCGAAAAAAACAATAAGAAAAACAATGGGAGAGCATGCTATGCCTGAGCCAGAACTCGAAGCACATTCGCTCTCGATCCAATCCACACGCTCTTCAATTTATTCCCTACGATTAAAATGTAACACATAATCGTTTCTCGTATAGTCAGCAGTAATATATAATTATACATTTTATATACAAACGAACTGCTATTATTAAAATATATGATTCAAATTTAAGGATCCAAACGAGACTTAAATGAAATGGAAGTGAGAGAAAACAGTTGTTTTCGCTCGTCTATGTATCATATTTATGCTTAATTGGCTAGTGGCCGGTGCCGGTGGCATGGCTTGCAGGGAAGAATCCAAGCGAACCCGGCAAAGGATTATCCAAAGGAATCCTCGGGGTTCTCGGGCATCGGGGCCGGCATCCATGAGCATGAGACGTCGCTCTCGACCTTCAAAGCAGCACCAACCTCAGAGCAAGTACAGTAACGGTCTTATAGCCAAGCTAGTCAGCATTTCTGCTGATGTGGAGGATGGAGAGGAGGAAAGAGAAGAGAGCTTGGCTCTTGTTCTAGCACTAAACTAGACATGCATGCATAGGCATATGTAGGGCCAGATAAGAGTGTATGTGAGTAGGAGAAGAAAAGAGAAGATAAGATATGATACCATATATTAATAAACAAAGTTTTAATAACCAAATAAGAGACGATTATTGTACAATTTAACTCTTATAACTTGACTTATAGCTAAACACTTGGCTATATTATTAGCCATGCTCTCAGAAGGCGCCTCTCGTCGCTGCAGCAGCCGGTAGACCAGGAAACAGTCGTGTGAAGACCATGCATTGTCCACGTGCATTGTTGCTGATGGCAATTGGCATGCAAAGAATCGTCTGCAAGAGCGAGAAAGCTACGTAACCTTCGTGGCCTGTGTGCTGTGCCCAGCACCTCTCCCCTGCCTGCCTGCATGCTGCCACCTTCGTACCATCTGCATCGCGCCCCGGTTCGAGCAGTCCCTCTCGACAGGCACTGTGCGCGCCACTGCACCCCCGCCACCGTGTCAGTCCGGCGTGCGCTGCGCCCTCTATAAAAAGCATGCAGCTAGTAGCACCTAGCACCACGTACGGCAGGGCGAGGGCGCGAGGCAGCAGCAGCAGCAGCTTCTAGCTTCTTGCTCCAAATTACTAAACCGATCGTCGACACCTGCTCTGCTATCCAATCCACCATGGAGGCGCCGCTGCACCAGTTCCCCGTGCCGCCGCCGCCGGCGCTGCCGCTGCAGCAGGCGCTGATGATGGCCGCCACCGGGAACAAGGCGGCGGCGGCAGGCGGGCGGGAGCAGTGCCCGCGGTGCGCGTCGCGGGACACCAAGTTCTGCTACTACAACAACTACAACACGGCGCAGCCGCGGCACTTCTGCCGCGCCTGCCGCCGCTACTGGACGCTCGGGGGATCCCTCCGCAACGTCCCCGTCGGCGGCTCCACGCGCAAGCGCCACCGCCCGCCGCGCCCCACCCGCGCCATGGCCGCCGCCCTCGCCGCCGCCACGGCCACCACGCCGACGACAGCGACAACAATGACCGCCTCGCGCTCGTCCGGCTGCGGCGGCGGCCCGTTCGCCGCCGGCTCTCCAGAAGCAGCAACGCTGCTGCAGGGCGCGGGAGGCGGCCTCCTCGTCAGCTCCCCGCTGCTCGCGCTCGGCGCATCGCCGCTGCTGGAAGGCCGCCTCGGCTTCGACCTCGGCGGCCTCGGGGACGCAGACGCAGCGCTAGCGGCGGCCACCGCCGACGGGGACGACATGGGCGCCGGCGGGACGCTTCCGTGGCCAACAGCGACGATCTTGGAGGGCGACCGCACGGACACGACGACGACGACGACGTGGAAATTCCCCTTCCCACCAGCTGCCGCCGCACTGTGGCAGGAGCTCGCGCCGGCGGTGGACGCCGGCGGGCTGCACCTGCACCACGGCGCCCCGCACCTGCTCCTGTGATAGTGACACGCTCACACGCACATGATCACGAGGACGTGTAGTACGTGAACATGTACTATTCATGTGGTTTGGTTTATGTCGTTTATTACATGCATGCATGCATAAATGCATATATTTGTGGGCAGCAACTTCGCGTCGTCTCTTGTGTTGCCTCATTATTTTTCACGTACAGTATTTATGGACCCTAGCTGTCATGCATAGACTGATCATCAAGATACTCTCTCCGTCCCATAAAGACTGTCGTTTTAGACTTTTCAGAAACTGTCTTTAACCATCCGTCTTATTCAAAAAATTTGTACAAAATACAAAATCAATTAATAATTATTAAAGTACCTCTAGTGATAAAACAAATTATAGTAAGATAAATGATATTTATATAAATTTTTTAAATAAAACGAATGATTAAACATGATGTCTAAAAAGTCTAAAACGACAATCTCAATAGGACGGAGGGAGTACTCAATCTAGCTAGTACTCGATCTACTGTTTGTTAGATACCCACCAACTTGATTAGTACTCTACCGTTAAATTTGTTATATTAATATAAACTTTAGGACTCTACTGTTTGTCATATGTACAACTCTAGTACTCCACTGTTTAATTTGTTATATACTCAACTGTAGTACTCTACTCGATCTTTAATTAAAATCCATAGGACTAAGAGTGGATTTATCAAGTTTTAACGGTTTAAGATAGTATATTACCTGGTCAAGGATTAAAAATTAAACTGACATATATGCAACTTGAAGATTGGAAAATTTACTTAATTAACCCTGTAGATGATGGTTTACCCAAGTGACAAGTACCATGCATGCATTTATGCATGTGTGCAAGCTTGAAACAAACCGTCTGAGCGTACATGTAGTGAGAGTTATCGCCGTCAAGTCGGATTTTAAAACAGAATTTAAACTCCATGAAGCATCCAACTTCCATACGGAGTTCAAAGACGTCCTTTTGCTGGAATAAATATATGGGGTCGAAGAAATAATCCAACCGTGCATAAAATTGTCCAGGTCTCGAATTCTCAGCCCAATTGAAACACAGCCTGAAAGGGAACAGCAACAAAGAATCATTTTTCGCCAAGCACGTCAAGATTGGAAATCATTTTTTTATTTTTTAAAACAAAAAGTAACTGTTGGTCTTTCTACCGTCGTCACTACTGTAGAAATCACGTGCTAAAATATAAATATATAATACTACTCACTTCGTCCCAAATTTGAGAGTCATTTCAAGAATCTTTGAGTCCCAAAGTTGAGTCATTCCAAGATTTTTTTTAGTGTCAAAGTTTTTTAAAGTTTAACCAAATTTATATAATAAGATATTAAATAAGTATCATTAGATTCACAATATAGATTTTTTGTTGTCACAAAATCTATGTGTTTTTCTCTATAACTTTGGTCACATTTAAGATGCTTTGATTTTCAAGTTTTTTGGAATGACTCAGCGTGTGTTTGAATTGCGGGTTGGAGTGGGATATCTTGGGTCGGGCCAAATGACCTGTTCTTTGGTTAATTTGGGGATTGGGCTGAATTGGGTCGAACCCAGAAAAAATAGCCTCTCAGATGCGGGTTGAGTTGATTCCTCCAATTCGAAGGGACCGTGTAGGTTGAACTGGATCGAGCAGCACAATGGGTATGCAAGTGAGAGACGAGGTCAGCTGTGTGAAGTATGGAAGAGCTGCAATGACTGATACTGAGCTAACCGTCGGAGCACACGAGCTGCACGGTCCAGGAAGGGACACGACCACTGGCTCGATCGCGAGATGAACGCGCGGGGGAGGGATGCGAGCATCTGCGCGGTCACCAGTGGTATCAGGGGAGGAGCCATGGCCGCCAGCGAGGTCAGTTCAGACTTCCAAGGAGAGAGGAGACGGAAAGGGACCCGAGGAGACAGAAGAGGGCAAGGAAGAAGAAGACTCAGACAATGACTTTTTGGGTGAAACCGTTTGATTTTACCTATTTGGCACAATATGGCTCCAAACACTCTTTCTGTCCCAAAATAATTGTGTATCCTATTTTTTGAGCAGTCAAACCTTTAAGTTTGACAAAACATAAACACAAAGGTACTAATATTTATGATGTGTAATAAGAATCATTATGTCTTTCGATAATAAATTTATTTAAAGATATAAATATTGATATTACTCCCTCCCTCCATTTGAACATGCAATTCTCTCTTTTCGAGAAATCCAATTGTTCGAACTTTGACTAAATTTATATAAATAAATACTAACATTCAATATACAAAATAAGTATCATTAGTTTAGTTATGAAATATATTTTTTTAAGAAATTTATTAACTAGTCAAATTTAAATGAACTGAGTCCTCGAGAAGCTTAACTTGTGTTTGTTTTGAGACGAATGAAGTATACAATGTGTTCGTTTGTGCTTATCAGCGTTTCTTTTTAGCTATGAAATAATATTTTTCTAATAAAAAATTAGCATTGGCCAAAATCAAAAGGTTCTTTTCAGCCAGCCAAAAAACTTACAAAATTTTGATTTATGTATTTATTTTTCATAAAAAATAAATTTTAAATATAGAAATAAAAAATTCTTCTCACGCACCCTCAATGACGTCACCCCAGCTCGCTCCCTCTCATTCCTGCACGTTCTTGTCGTCCCGTGTGAAAGTTAACGGTTTAAGGATGTGAAATGGGTGGCTCTAACCCTACCCCTACTTCTTGATCATCTACCTCAAACAAACATAAATCATGGACCCTTAAACAAAGCACCTGACTAGAATCGCCCCGTTCCAAATGAAACACTGAGAATATTGCCACATTCCCTCTGTCCAAAACCAAATACACCCTTACTCTCAAACTATTGTAGTTTAAAATTCGTAGAAATCATGTAGAAATTTCACATGAATTAGTTCAATTTTATAGAAAAGCATATGAATATGAAAAAATTTCATGTTCCAAACATGACCTTAGTGGTAAGTGACGTGGTTTTTTATAGCGAGATGTCTATGATGATTTTGATAGCTCGATATTTCAAAGGTGCATGCAGATATAGGGATATGACTTGCGCGCATACTTATAGGGTGAGTCTTCACACATGGTTTCGGTTGTATGTACTATGTATGTGATTGAATACAAAATCCTAATGCAAGTCTTAATTTTAATATACCGTACTCAGAAATCAAAACAAGGTAACTCAATCAATATGTAGATATATGCAAAATATTGCTATATACAGATTTTTTCAAGTATACATTTTGCTACTTTTTGTTTATGTATTTATAGCCTTGTTTAGTTTCAACACCAAATTTTAGACCACATCATATCAGAAGTTTAGACACATGCATGAAGTATTAAGTATGGACGGAAAATTACTAACTGTACAGATTGTGAATAATTTGTTAGATGAAAATTTTAAGTCTAATTAGTATATGGTGATTTGATAATATGGTGCTAGAGTAAACTTTTGCTAATGATGTATTAATTAAGCTTAATAAATTGATCTCACGTTTTACTTGCGAGTTCTATCATTATTTTTTTTTTCATTAGTGTCTAAACACTCCATGTGATATACTATGGAACATCTGCCTTGATACGTAAAAATTTTACACACGAACTCCTATATTGATCTATTAATCGCAGCATGTAAAAAAATTTTGCAATATAAACTTCCCGGCTATGTAGACGATGAGTAAAGTTTTTCACAGCCCCATGGACCCCGTAATTTCGATCAGACGGGACATAATAGTTTAACAAAGATGGTAAACGCTGTCAATTTAACAAAGATTTGTCATTTGTCTCCGAGCTGATCTGATGACCCTCCAAATTCGAACCCTCCTCGCGGGGCACTACTGCCCGCCGCGTGATCCCATCCGAGCCGCCCACCGCCTCCAGAGATAAGATCGCAGCCGTCCGTTTCGAATGCCCCCGCCTCGATTCAAATCCCGTCGGGCCTTCCAGCGGGCCCCACCTGGGCCCCGTCTCGACCAACGGGCAAGTCATAATACACTGCGCCGTTAGCCACTGTTCCTCCCAGTCCCTTCTTCAAGCAGCAGACGGGAGGCGGCGACGGGAGATGAGGGACTAGGGAGGGTTCTAGAACCTTCTAGAAGGGGGTACTCTCCTCCTTGCCAGGGGCAGCTCCCATTTGCTCTGCGCCTCCTGCAGCCAGCTCCGTCGTTCCGCTCTTCCTCCTGTTGCTGAGTTCCTCCGCTCCACCCAAGTGGTTCGAATCGAGTGCGGCGCGATCTGAAAATTTGAAATCTCCTGCTCCTCTGACGCGGATCTCCTCCTCCTGCTCCTCCTTCAGCTTCCAGAAGGCGGCCGCGGCAGCAGCCGACAGAGGGCACCATTCGCCGCCTCGCTATCCTCCTGGTCACCGCCTCCACCTGCTCCGCCCCGCTCAGGTGCCTCTGCCGCCTCATCCTCCCCGCATTTGGCAACAGCTTGCTTCGATTGTGTTTCGGGCGGGTGGATTTTTCTTTTTTACCAATTAGGCAATTACCATCCCTCTTGGTGCCAACTCTAGCTTATAAGTTTGGCGCTGCCGCAGGATGGTGAGGGATCACGCCGCGCTCCGCCGAACTCCGGCGAAGGCTTCCGCCTCGGAAGCCGGCAACAACGACGAGAACGCGCCGGGCGACGCCCCAGATGCGGCGGCCGTCTCCGTCGCCGTCGCCACCACGGACCCCGGCCGCCCTCCGCTGCTCGCCATCCAGCCGTCGGCGTCCGGTCTGAAGCGGAAGCCCGAGTCGCCGGCGCCGACGCCCTCCAAGCTCCCGTTCCGCACCCCCGACAAGGCCGCCGGGCGGAGCCGGTTCGGCTGGGTCCCGCCCCGCGCCGACGAGGCGCCACCGCGGGCCGGCGTGGGGGCGACCCCGCACAGCGCGATGACCACGCCCCGTGCGCATCGCGGCAAGGCGGTGGCGGCGCCGGCGCCGGCGGCCTCCGAGGGCGGTTCCACGCACAGCACGCCCACCAAGAGCGTAGCCAAGCCTGCGCATAACATTGGGATGAGCGGGTCGAGGCCGCCCATGAGCGGTGGCGGGCCCAGGGGAGCAGGGTTTGGCCTGGGGTTCACCTTGGCGGGGAGGGGGACGCCGATGTCACTTGGGCCGCCCACGGTGGTGAATTCCGCGGAGGTACCTCATTTCGAGCTCCGAGAGGACCCTTCCTTCTGGATGGATAACAATGTGCAGGTGAACTACATCTACTGCACATTTCTTGCTGCTATCTTGGGAAATTTATGAATTTTCGTGAAGTCTGTTCTTGATGCATGTGTATATATTGGTCCATAGGGATTGACCTTTTTGGTATATGGCTTAATTTTACACTAGAACTTGCGCTAATTTGGTCATGGTTGTGTAGAGTAGTATAAATGTTCCTTAGTTACTGATTGCGTGGGTATCCTAAAGATAAACTGGTTAGTTTTATTTACTTTTGCTGTCTCTTTGATCTTTGAAATTTAAATACGTCCATTTGTTGGAGAGTCAACTTCAGCAAACACTCTTAACTTGTGATTCATTTTCCAGGTTGTCATCCGTGTGCGCCCGCTAAATAATAACGAGAAGAACCAGCACAGTTATTATCGATGCTTGAAACAAGAAAGTGCACAGACTATCACTTGGATCGGGCAGCCTGAAACTCGTTTTACATTTGACCATGTGGCTTGTGAAGCAGTGGATCAGGTTTGCTAGAGTTCAATTTGACTTGTGATTGGGTTAGAGTTCTTGGTCTGTGGTTAACTGCTGAATTTGCTTTTCCAGGAGGTGCTCTTCAGAGTTGCTGGTTTACCAATGGTTGAGAACTGTATTGCTGGATACAACAGCTGTGTGTTTGCTTATGGACAGGTGTCTACCAATTTTTTTGTTGTGATTTACTAGTTGCCAAAGCAACGCTTTCCCTCCTTTGACTTTTCAGTTGTTTGCAGACTGGAAGCGGAAAAACATATACAATGCTTGGTGAAATAAGCGATCTGGAAGTGAGGCCTAATCCAGACCGAGGGATGACACCACGCATATTTGAGTTCCTATTTGCCAGAATTAAAGCGGTAATATATAAAGTTGCTTTTTTTTGGTCTCTTTGGTAGTTTCAAACATACATAAGGTCATTAGCTATTACTCCCTCCGTTCCAAATTGTAAGTAGTTCCAAGAATCTTAGAGAGTCAAACTATCTTAACTTTGACCAAAATTATGGAGAAAAATATGAAGAATTGTGACACCAAATAATTATACCATGAAAATATATTTGATGAAGAATATAATAATATTTAGTTGACATTGTAAATATTATTATCTTATTATATAAACTTGGTCAAAGTTGAGAAAGTTTGACTCTGACTTACAATTTGGTATGGAGGGAGTATTGATTAGATGAGCATGTATCTCATGTACAGATGCACCACTTTTCACCGTACCTTGTTTTTATAATACATATGAAAAGGCACTGTGGGGAACTCCCGCAGTTTTGCATAAAGAAAAATATCGTATGTGCAATAATCATCGCTTTGTTATGTGAAACTGAAATTGATAGGAAGAAGAGAGCAGGAGAGATGAGAAGCTCAAATACAGTTGCAAGTGTTCTTTCCTGGAGATATATAATGAACAAATTACAGATCTTCTTGACCCTTCTGCCACAAATCTCCCAGTAAGATTTTGTGTTGTCGCTTCAAGTTAAAATGACCTTTCAATGTGACACCACGATATGTACTAACTTTTTCTATGTGCAGCTCCGAGAAGATATAAGGAAGGGTGTTTACGTTGAAAATTTGACTGAATTCGAAGTTGGCTGTGTCAGTGACATAATAAAACTCCTGATGCAGGTAAGTATGTTTGCTGTTTAATCTTTTTCTTGTGAATCTCTGGTAAACTGATCGTATTCAAAATATTGCGCTTGCTCGAAACCTGCTTCAGGGTTCTGCAAACAGAAGGGTGGCTGCTACAAATATGAACCGTGAGAGTAGCCGCTCCCACAGTGTTTTCACCTGTACCATTGAGAGTAGGTGGGAGAAGGATTCAGCATCTAACTTACGGTTTGCAAGACTAAATCTTGTTGATCTTGCTGGGTCTGAAAGGTAGGAGACTATTCTGTTGTCGCAGTATGTTGTGGTTAGTTCAATCAAGGTTCTTGATAATGCACTTGAAACAGGCAGAGGACATCTGGAGCAGAAGGTGAGCGGCTGAAGGAAGCTGTAAATATTAACAAATCGTTATCAACACTTGGGTTTGTACTTGCCACTCAAACTTTTAGATGAATAATATTCTATGGCATGACAAGTTTTTTTTCCGATTGCTCAGCCACAAGTGTCATCATGAATTTTGCATTGCAGTCTTGTGATAATGAGTTTAGTTAGATCTAGCGCATGGCAAACAAAGACACATTCCATATAGGGACTCAAGATTGACATTTCTTCTCCAAGTAACAATCTTGACACATCATGTTAAGTTTCAATATATCTGAATTCCCTTGATCTCTGAAATTATTTTATTTCATTTACGATATGCAGGATTCACTTGGAGGGAACTCGAAGACTATGATCATTGCAAATGTCAGCCCTTCAGTATGGTAATGATGCTTATTTCTGGTATAATTACAAATGTATGTGAACTTGTTAGAGACTTGTGATATCTCTTTTTTGCGTGTTCATTCAGTTCTGCTAATGAAACACTCAGTACCCTGAAGTTTGCTCAGCGTGCAAGGCTCATTCAGAACAATGTTAGTATATGCCATTTTAGTATGTTTATCTTCTAAAACATCTTAGGTTACTAACCACAAGCAATTTCCCATTCAAATTTAAGGCGGTTGTTAATGAAGACGCTTCAGGAGATGTTTTAGCTTTGCAACATCAGATACGTCTCCTAAAGGTGATGTATGGAGAACTTTAGATCTAACTTTTGTTCAATATGTCATTATCCTAAACTAAAGCAATGTCCTTCTATCAGGAGGAGCTTGCAGTCCTCAAGCGTCAACATGTCACTAGATCATTATCCTTCTCTGCCGATGTTTCTGAAGGTGATATTGATGATGGTAGTGAAAACATTAGTGTGGATGATAATAATGATAATGATGCCCATAACAGACACTTTGCAAAAGACATACGATTTTCAAATAAGCAGGTGAGCTATGTCCATTTGATATTTGTCCATTGGATCTCATGACTTAGTATTACATGTTGATTGCTTGCTAGAGTTGAACATTTATTTTGAGCTTCATGAGGTTTTTAAATCAGTGAGCATTAAACAAGCAAACACATCTCTAGTTACATGGTCTTGTTCTTTTTACTTTGGATTGCCACAAATCGATTAAAGTAGAAATTTGCTTGCTTATATATACATAAATTTACTGCAGGTGAGGTCACTGAGAGAAGCACTAGATGGAGCACTGCGAAGAGAATCAAGTGCGGAAAATATAATAAGGGAACTTGAACTTCAAATTGAGCAGTTGAATGAATTGGTAATTTCTGGTGACAACAAAATACCTTTTGCAATACCAACCAATAAAAAATTGTAAGCTGACATAGTTATGTTTTTTTGGATGTGTTCAAAGGTTAAACAAAGAGAGGATGACACAAGATCGGCAAAGATGATGGTTAAGTTTCGAGACGATAGGATTCATAGAATGGATGCTCTTGTGAAAAACAAATTGCCAGCAGAATCATATTTACTGCAAGAAAACAAAACCTTGTCACAAGAAGTTGAACTTCTTAGGGCAAGAATTGATAAAAATCCAGAAGTAACTCGTTTTGCTCTTGAGAATATTCGTCTCTCAAGCCAACTGAAGAAGTATGCAGTATGCACATATAATTAATACTACACAAGCACATGATTGTACTTTGCATGTAGACACAGAAATGTTGCACTGGAGTAAATATTTTGGTCTATTTATAGGTCCCAGGAATTCTTCGATGGAGGGGAGAGAGAGCTTCTATTGAATGAAATCTCTGAACTTCGAAATCAGGTCTTTATTAAACCTTAATTTGTAATTCTAGTTAGTGCGCTCTACTGTTTATTTTACTCAACTTTCCTTGCCCTGATAGGTTTCACAGATACTTGAAGAGAGGATAGAAACTGAGCAACAAAATATTTTTTCTGACAAAACTAAGGTTAAGTTCCTATTTAGTTCTGCCGTGCATATTTATTCTCCAGACAAGTTTACTCAAACCTCCCCACCCCTTTTGGTCAATTTCAGGACAGGGAAACCATGGAAAGGGAATTGAATGAGTCAAGATCTGTTATTGAAGCTCTTGAATCAGAGCAGATTATGCTGTTAAATGAAATAGATGAACTTAAGAAGAGGTGTGTCGAAATCTCAAGTTTGAACAATGAACTTGACCTCAACCATAGACAGGATTACTTGACCAGAGAGGAGCCCAGAGCAAGATTTAAGTGTTTTGATAGAGAAGATTCACCTTTGCAGAGAAAGATTAAAAGAATGCAAGCTTCACTTGAGAAGGCACGGAACTTAAATACAAGGTACCAAAGAGATCAGGCATCACACTGCTCTGCTGAGAAAGAAATGGATGAAGTTCGTAGACAGGTGGAGAATGAAACAGCTAAGGTGATTGAATGCTTAGAACAAGATCTGGTATCACTCCAAGAGCAACTAAATGCAAGCAACAAAAATGACTTGCTAGCAAAACAAAGCATAAATGAATTTCAGCTAGAAATAAAGCAGTTGAATGATAAGTTACTTGAGGTGCTGAATGAGAACAAAATACTTTCTTCTATGATCAAGGAAAAAGAAAAGGAAATTGAACTATTGACCAATGACTGGAACAGATTAGCTGCTGACATTGGAAGCTGTCTTGTGGATGGAAATACAGCTTTAGATGAAGCTTCTGATCAAGCTGCCTTTATTTCCAAATCTTTATCTCAAAGAAAATGGATCGAGAAACAAGTTCAGAAGATGTGTAGTGGTATATCTGAAAGAGATGAGCTACTTGAAGAGCTTCAGAACAGGTTGAAAGAGGCAGATAATATAAGATGTGACTTGGACTTGAAGTTAAGGTCCTTAATAGGAGCAATGCAGGCCGTAAATGAAGAGCATCAGCAGGAAAAATGTGATCAAGAAAAAGAAATATATCTTCTAAGATCACAAATATCTGAACAAGGACGTGTGACCGATCACCAATTAGAAGAAATTCACAGAATAAACCTTTTGTTGGATGAATCCATTGAGGCATTTGTGCAGAAGGAGGTTCTGGAACAGAACTATGTTTCTTTACAAAAAGCAATGGGAGAAGAGATTCATCGGCTGGAGTCACAATTAGACCAGTCAAATGTACATTTTGCCCATTTATTGAGTCAGACTCAGGACAAGGAACAGTCTATTGGGAAGTTGAAAAATGAAGAGTTCAATGTTTTGTTAAGATTGATGTCGGAAGTTCTGAAGGCAAATGGTATTGTACGTGAGCTTCGAATTGGATTCGATACATTGCAGTCAAGCCTTAATATGAGTCCTGGGGAGATGACCTGTCAAAATTCAGACTTGAACTTGGAGGATCGGGTAAGCTAATGCTCTTGTTATTTGGTATCAAGGTGAACAATACAATCCACTGTTATATGTCAGTAAGTTCCTCACATTAATCAATTTATGTCAATTTAGACTGGCAATCTTTAGTCATTCAGGGTATGACCAATTGACCATATTTTAATCCATGTTGTAGGTCAACCTTGGGGCCAATGAAGCATTCCAATCTGTGGAGCAGCAAAATGTTGAGGTTCTTGGCCAACTTAGCAAGGAAATGGAGCTTGCAGTTCTAGGAATGCAGATAATGCAGTCTCAAATGGCTAAACTTCTTCAAGAAAAAGACAAAGTGAAGGAATTTCATCTGGAGAGTCAAAAAACAATTAGAAATCTAAGTAGTGAGGTCCACAGATTGAATTCACAAATAATTGAAAAGGAAGTATCCTATGAAGCTAAACTGAAAGAGCTGAATACAAAGATACAAGGAAATGACGCATTGTTTCTTTCGTGGAATGAAGAAAAGGAGGTAATGCTTGAAAGGCTGTCATGCTCTCACCATAAAAGTATTTCGTTTCTTAAAATCTTTGTGGTAGTAATTTAGCAGATGACCTTTTTTTTCTTCCATGCAAAAGTGCCCCCCCTCTCTCTCCTTCTTCTCCAGTAAAAGAATTCTTGTGCTGTATGCTATATGTTTGACATGTTGAATGTGATGATGTACGAGAAGTAGCAATTAAAAGTAGAATGATTTATGATGCTTTGTGGAATTTCTAGTAAAATAGTTCCTTTGGGTCACGTGGTTTTGCTACATTGGTTTCAAACATCATTAACAAAATGTGTTAAGGGTACATATGTCATACTGTTGTGATCTGAATTGCAAACTTTCAATTGTTATCTGATGTTGATTATGGATATTTATGCACTACAATGTGTTGGCCCTAAAGACATGTGTTTAAGGAAAGTTGTTTTCCTATGGATATAAATATATAACAGTTATAAGTCTGCGTTTGATGATGAAGACTTGGTTTATCTTTGCTTGAGTTAGTTGATCTGGATTCCTCACTGACACTGATCATATCCACACATCTTAATTGTGTACAGGCACTTGAATTCGAGGTTTCTGAGGCAAAACTTCTTGTGGTCCAGAAATCTTTTGAATCTGCAACTCTTATAGCCAAGTTTGAAGAAGCGCAAGCAACTATAAGTGATGCAGACTCTACGGTGAAGGCACTGGTTGAAGTGAATGAAAAGGCAAAACTTGAAGCAGAAAAGTATCAAGAGAAGGAAGCTTTGTTTATTGCTGAAAGGGAAGACATGCTAAGTGAAATTAGTAGTCTGAAGATTCTGCTTGATATGAAGGAACGAAGTTACAAGCTTATGGAAAAGAAATATCAAGCAGGCTTGCTTGAAGCAAATGAGCTAGCTCTTGAGCTGGAAGATGGCATCAGACTTATGCAGAATTTGTTACTACAGAAGCTTGAGTTTGTTTCTTCTGATGTTGAGTGGATGAAGAAAAGGGTCCAGCAGTTTGCAGAGTTGACCAGAAAATGGTTAGAGGAGAATTGGCTGGAGATTATCGGCAAAGATTGTGCTATTTCTGTCTTGCACCTCTGTCACATGGGGATTCTTTTGGAGAGAATCACTGGGTTAAACGCAGAAAATGGCTTTCTTCAGCGCGGGCTCTGTGAATCTACTTCTTTGATATCTAAACTACGAGAGCACAACGACAAAGCCAAGAATGAACTCGAAATGTGCAGTGTTCTCAAAGGGAAGTTATTACTTGACATCAACCATAGTTTCAGTCGTATTGCAAAGAAGGAACAAGAAGCGACTGAGTTGAAATCAAGATTAGATTCTTTTGAGAAGAAGATTCTGCAGTTGCAAGCACAAGAAGAAGCAATGGTGGCACGGTCAAATTCCATGTACAGTGAGCTTTCCATTTTGATTGAAGAGATTGATGCTACAAATAGGAGTGCCTTGGCAGCTGAATCCAAAGAAAAGGAAGAATTGCGCCACCAATTGGATGAAGCTTCGTTTCTCAGTGAAATGCTGAAGGATAAAATGCTTGTAGAGTTGAATCTGCTTCAAATAGATAACTGCATACCTTATAATATTCAAGGCTGCAACGAATTTGAGCTGTGCAATTCACTTGCAGATTATCGAAGTGATTTGGTGATGACCAGTATTATCGCAAAGGATATTGAGTCTACTGTTTTGGCTTTGGAACTGAAGCAACACAAACTACAGCTGCAAGAACAAAGAGTTATGTTTACTGATGTCCTTGAAGAATTTATGGCAGAAGCAACTTTGTGGAAAGTTGACCAGCATTTGGAGAATCTTGCGATCTGCACTTTACATGAGGAGAACAATGAGGCAAGGGTTGATTTGGAGAATCTGAAGCAAAATTGTGAAGAATCTATGAAAAATCTGCATGCCATGAAAGAGGAAAACACAACACTTAAATATTCAATTGCCTCCTTAGAATTTTGCATCACATCTTCCCAAATAAAATTGGATGCAAAAAGCAAAGCTTTGTTGGAGTTGGAATGCTCTCATGCAACCATATGTAGGGAGCTGGAACTGAAAACTGATGCCATGAATCTCAGTAGTACTAGAGAAAGCTATTTCAGTTCTGAAAATGAAAAGTTGAAGCAGGAAATTCGAAATATTTTGTTGCAGGATCAGTGCTTGGTTGAATTAATGGCTAACATTGAAGCTGACAAGTTATTTGTCACCATTGAAGGCCGCTTGCAACTGGTTACTGATCATGTACACAATTATATTTCTGAGCAAATTAACATTGTGAGCAAATTATCCAATGAGTTAGACATCATTGAAGTATTAGCTCAGGAGTTAAGCACCCAGAATTCTCTTCTCCAGTCTGAATTAATCAGGAAAGAGGAATTAACAAAGGGCTTATCATTTGATCTGAGCTTATTACAAGAGTCTACATCTGTAGCAAAAGACCAAGCAGCTGAGATTGCAGAGTTGAGAAAAGTAATAAAATCTCTGGAACAAGAGTTAGCATCTAAGTCGCTTGAACTTGATGATGTTGTTTCTGATAGGCAACAATTAGAAACAAGAATCTTGAAGTGTAATGAAAATGTTGCCGCCCTAGAGGAGGAGCTGGGAAAGAAGTTTGATGAATTAAACATAGTTTCTATGGAGAATGCTGAACTAAAATCACACCTCCAGCATATTGAAGAAATCAGCTGCACTATGGAGGAGTTAGCTGATAAAAGTGAAGAAATTGGAAGACTTGAAGAAAAGTTGACCGAACTGAGAACTTTAATTGATGAAAGGAATGTCTGTATTCAGAGTTTGCAAAACGATTTCTCCAAACTCTCAGATGAAAAGGCATCGTCTGACACTGAGTTGCTTATCCTGAAAGAAAAGCTGGAGATGGCTCAGGCATTTGCAGAAGAAAGTGAAGCAATTGCTACAGAATCACGGCAGGTAATTAGAACTTGATTATTATTAAATTGATATGTCCTCATTGAAATGATTTTTAATTCTTGTTGCTGTAAATATAATTGTCCTAATTCCATTGAAAATTACAGATAGCTGAGGAACATAAGGCATATGCTGAAGGGAAGGATGAAGAAATAAAGGTATTGGAGAAGTCAATTGAAGAACTTGAGAATACTGTATGTACTTTAGAAAGCCAAGTAAGTTGTGCTACTTCTTTTATTTAAATGATGATTAAAAATTCAATTTTCTTTGTCATCATTTTGAAAGTGTAGTCTTTCTGAACACTAATTTTGGCTATTTCTCCTAAGGTGTATATTGTCAAGGAAGAAGCAGAGCGGCAAAGAATGCAGCGAGAAGAACTAGAAGTGGAGCTGCAGAAAGTTAGACAACAAATGCTAGCTGTTCCACCCTCTGGGAAAGCAAGGAGATATATGGAAGATGTAATGGTTGATTTAGCTGACTCATGCAGGTTTGTATGGTAATCAATTCTATTACAAGCTACATATATTTACAGTTGTAAGAGAAACAGTTACCTCTCAACTTGACTCTCTTGCAGGCACCCAACAGATATGCATAATGAGCTCCTCTGTGCTCAGGAGACTATTAAAATACTTGCAAAGGAGGTTTCTGAGAAGGAATTAGAGGTAATCACAGATTCGTTAAGTGTTTACCTGCAAGGTTTTATTAGTCATTCATGCATTCTCTTTACTACTGTAAAGAGTACTTGTAGATTTCAAGACTATATATATATATATATATATTTCTCTTTATAGATTGCTCAGTGCAAGAACATATCTCAGAGCTAAACATTCATGCTGAGGCAGCAGCACAAGAATACAAGCGCAAGGTAATCACTTTTTTTGTCTGTTTGTTTTGAAGAACTCAACTTATTACTAATCAAAATAAAACTAATGAAAAATGATGCGGTTAGTTGATGGAGCTGGAGGTCATGGCACAGCAGGTTAAGACAGACAATTCCTCAACGCATGCTTGCTCTGGGAGACAAGAAAAGATTAGCTCAAAACCTCGGGGTTCAGGTTCTCCATTTAAATGTATCGGCATCGGCTTTGTACAACAAATGAACTCTGAGAAAGATGAAGAGCTTAGTGCTGCAAAGCAACGGATTGTGGAACTTGAGGGCATAGCAGCTAGTAGACAAAGGGAGGTGAGGTTACTCTTAGCTTTTTACTTCTTTTTTTTCCCACTTTTTATTATTTTGCCAACCTATATTTGTTATTTTGTTTCAAGATATTTATGTTGAACGCGAAATTAGCAACAACAGAAAGCATGACACATGATGTGATTCGTGATATGCTTGGGGTTAAAATGAATGTGGCGGTAAGTATACGGATTTGTGTACCTCATTCGCCGTAAAATATTTTTTTGCTATGTATTTAAACCAATTATGTTGCAGGCTCTAGCTGACAACCAGCAAAAGCTGGAGACAAATGAGTCGATTACTTCTCAAGCACAGGAAAGTAAAGAGGTATGTTCTGCATAATAGTTTTTGACAGCTAATATTCCTTCTTAGCATTTATTTTAACATATATATTCAACAGTCCAATGAGCTGATGAAGTTGAAGAAGCAGCTTGATGGATTCATTGAAGAGAGACAGAGGTAGATACTTCATCATTTGTGACCTCTTAGCATCTCAATATTAGATCATAGTGATGACATGTTGATTTTATGGTACAGTTGGCTTGATGCAATAAACCAGAAGCAATCAGAACTTGGAATTGCCCGCATTACTATAGAAAAATTACGACAACGAGAACACTTTATGGTAGCCGAAATAGAGTTATTAAAGGTACATCAATTCGCTTTTCTATTGCTAATGGACCATTCTTATTCCTCTCTTGCTGTATGTTTTGTAATTGCTTTGGCTGCTAATTTGTAGGCTGAGAATTCAAACTACAAAACCATCATTCTTAATCTTGAATCTGAAGTGAAGAACCTTAACAGACAACAGAATCTTCAGCTTCGAATAAATCACCATGTCAAAACAAAGGTAATGATTATTTTTGGTACTTAATTTGGCTTTTGTGAACATTGGTGTTTCCCTGTATGACCATCTTATTATGCATCTTCACACCACTGAACAGGAAGAGAATATCCTGCTGAAAAGGCAGAATGAAGAGCTAAGTGCAAAGCTGAAACAGCTGGGGGGCATCCTTACCCGTACAAAGGAAGAGCTTGCCCGCTACAGGGTTTCAGATGGAAAAGATCTACACGAACAGATAGAAGAGGAAGAGCTTCTGAGGAAGAAATTAGATGTGTGTATACTTTCTTTTTATTTTTCAAATAGTTATGTAAAAAAGGTGTGAAGACTGATGACACTGTCAAACATTCTGATTGTGAACAGGAGAGCGAACAAGATAGGAGTCAACTGGCAGAAAATCTATCAAGTTTATGCTCTAGTATTCTGAAGGTACACACGAATATCTTACTAAACTAGGAACTTAAGAAGTAATGCTATCATGCACTTGATACAGGTTTGGGAGATTACAAGGCCAAACATTAATGTTGCTGTTGTACAGGTTGCTGGAGTTATGAACTCCGAATCTGACGCTAGTCTTTTGAAAGCACTGGAATGCTTAAATCAGCTCCAGTGCCGTATTGCCTCTTTGGAAGGCGAAGTTGAGGATCTAAATTTAAAGGTAATGATGCGGTAATTCATTTTTTTTGATTGAGTTGATTGACTCTTCATATTTGGTGGGTAATGATGTGATAATTCATTTCTGAATTGAACTGACTGAAATATTGGGTGGGAGGGATATAACTGGAGTACTTTGGTCCTGAAAAGAACACGGCAACTCTTTCTTTCTTTGCTGGTTTATATCCACACAGCCATATGTATATTCACTTTGAAGTCTGAAGCCAATCTCATATGTTACCTACATATGTTTTCATGCGACTGATTCCTTTACAATTGCAACGTATGCAGTGCAAACTATTGTGTGAAAAGGCCCGTCTGTCCGAGCTCCGCAGCAGCTCATCGTCTTTGAGCTCAGGGGCGAAGGACAATTTGACATCACCCAGCAAGGACACATCGCCAAGCATTTCGTCGTTCCGATGACACAGTGGACTGAGATTTGTCACCGAAACAAGTGTACATACATAACACATTCCGTGTAACTAGTTAGCCGTCAGCTAACAGCAGCGTGCAGATCTCATGCATCTCCTAGTACAGTCGGAACTGGTTAGGGATTAGGACCCATTTCAGTCGAACAATCTCTTTCGCTATGGTGTACCATCTGCACAATATACTGTGTGTGTATATATACTCAATGTTGTTCAATCGAATATTTGTCTGTCCTATCTTTTTTCTAATGAAAAGGACAACGTGGAAATTGGAATTTCTACTCATGCAAAAATAGTGCCATTTTCATGCAGACTTTTTAGCTGGTCTGGTCCAGATCATAGTAGATTTTGTATAGGTATACAGTATACTTGTGTCCATCTCAATCTATATGTAATAATAATTTTTTGCTCTAATACCACTTTGACACACATGAATTGGTACAAGCCTGTACAAGTACAGGCGAATTCCCAATTTCGCAGTTGCTGTCAATGATGTGGTCATATCCCAATCTTTTTTTATTTATTTATGGAAATGAAACTAGCGCCCTTGGTGGCAAGCACTGCTGGTGCTGGCTGCTGAGTCTGGCCGCCGCATGAGACGAGCCGCCTCGGGCGTCGGGGTCCCTCTGGGCCCCACATGTCATCCGGCCAACACGCGCGTGCCGTCGTTCCGGACTTCCGGTTGGTTGGTAGTGGTACTACCTCTACCTTTGCCGCTGCCGGAGGCACGAACCGCGCCGCCCCCGGGCCCACTCCACGCCGCCTACGCAAACGCAAAGCAAAGGTTCCGATTCACGCGGGGCGCTGGGCCCGCGTGTCGGGGACGGTTATATCCAAACGGGCCGGCGCGGCCCGCGGGAAGGCCCAGATCAAAATAAAAAGAGCAGCGGAGCAAACCAGAGAGACAGAGAGCATGCTCTTCCTTCACTGCCCGCAGCCTCGCGTCCCGTCCCCGTCGGCGCCGCCTTTCCGTCCCCGCGTCAGCGCCGCGGCTCCGCTCAGCGTGCGCGCCACCGGCGGGAGGCGAGGGCAGGCGGTGGTGGTGGCGATGGCCTCCGCTGACGCGCGCTTGGCGGGCATCGCTTCCTCCATCCGCGTCATCCCCGACTTCCCCAAGCCAGGTGGGTTGGTTCACTCCCGCCCGCCTCCGTACCCTCCCTTACTCCTCCCTCTGTCTCTTCAGCCCTCATGCTGGATCGCTCGCCTGGGTGGACGGGTTGCTGGATGAGTGCTGAGTCGATTCGATGCGTCAGCTTCGTATTCGGGATTTCGGAGTTTGCGTTAATAATAACTTGCTATACTGCATAAGCTTCGCGTCACTGAAACTATATAGGAGTGTACAGTAACACTTTTCTTGGGGTTAAAATAAATTAAATAAACTGCACAAACTCGCGTCACTGCGTACATTACTAGTAAAAAAGCTATTGTAGTAGAGTAGCACTTCTCTTGGGGAATTATTTGCCTTGGCTTGCAAAGCGCGTGCTGGAGACTATACAACTTACAAACAACTACACGCCTTGAACACGGCATGCCTTTTGAGTTGCCACCACTTTCTTGTAAAACAGTCTAGATTTCTGTGTGTGGGAATAGTCATGGTGCCTTGTTGTTCTAATTGATTAATTATGGGCGGCTTTGGTTCTGTGTAGGGATCATGTTCCAGGACATCACGACGTTGCTGCTCGACCCCAAGGCGTTCCGTGACACCATCGACCTCTTTGTCGAGCGGTACAAGGACAAAGGGATCACCGTAGTTGCTGGTAATGTATAGCAACATAGCCATTCCTTTTTGGACACTGACTATGCGTGCTTTCAATACAAAGCTTTAGAATTGTATAAACAACAAAATGGGTAGCCTTATGTGCTCTGTGGTTCTCATTTTCTCGTGTTTGGTGCCATATTAAAACAGGTGTTGAAGCTAGAGGGTTCATTTTCGGTCCTCCTATTGCCTTAGCCATCGGTGCAAAATTTGTGCCTTTGAGGAAGCCAAAGAAGCTGCCAGGTCTGCATATCCATCATTAACTTCGTAGCTCTGTTGTTGTACCATTACTTCTGAGCTCATGATGGATGAACTATTTCACCTATGTACTAGGCGAGGTGATCTCCGAAGAGTATTCTTTGGAATACGGAACTGACAAAATAGAAATGCATGTTGGAGCTGTACAAGCCAACGATCGGGCTCTTGTAGTCGATGATCTTATTGCCACTGGTGGAACACTCTGTGCAGCTGTAAAACTTATTGGTGAGCTCATCTTGTGTTGTGTTTTTTACTGTGTATATACTATGTCCTACCACAGTTATCTAAATCTTTTTTTATCATAAAAAACATTTTAAACGATGTTTGCACTGATTTTTTTTATTTAAAATATGATATGAGATTAAAAAAAGTCTTAGCATCGATACATGGATACTCTGGGACAAGAAATTTGAAGGATTTTTTTATGAGCTTCAATTTATTGTTACAGGGGAGGAGCTTCTCTGAAGCTAGGCTGGCCAGCCTCCTCTCTCCCCCACCCACCTCTAATCCCCAAAAGCTGTTGAAGGATATGCATAGTGTCACTAAAATTCTCTAACACAAACATCTTATTTAAAGTCCTGCCCCCACCTCATTTCGTCTGCAAGCTCTGCCGCTGTATATGCCTTTCAAGGAATCATACTTTCTGGCATTATAATGTATCATTTGACATTGCTTTCCTGTGATTTTTTATATGATAATTTAATTACTTCATCTGTATCCCTTTTCCTTTTCAGAACGTGTTGGAGCAAAGGTTGTTGAGTGTGCTTGTGTCATTGAATTACCAGAACTGAAGGTATATTCTTCTTTGATACATTAATTTCCTGGTCAGCTGTAGACAAATATTATGCATATACCACTGTAATTTATTCGTGCTCTTATTAGGAGTTTCTTTTGCAACCAAATAGACCCTGGAAACTTTATTTTTGTAAATTTTCAGGGAGTAGGAAAGGGCAAAAAAACAGCTACTCTAATTTTTTAAGTATGATCAATGGCACTACCATCACTACCATCATAGACACAGGAATTCTGCACTCTAAACAATCATTCTAATCTACTAAGAAAAATATAGCACTACTTATCTTGAGAAATTATGTTGTGTACTAACTACAACATGTATTCAGGGCCGAGACAAGCTTGGGGACAGGCCAGTTTTTGTCCTCGTGGAAGCAGACGCTTGAGCAGAACTTGGGACTTCTCAGAGAGCTAGTGTTGTCGCTGTTGATGCTCCCTCTTCTGGAGACAACAAAGTTCCCTTGTTACCGTGTTGGCTATTTTCTGGCTGACGCGTAATAAAGTTTTATTTGAAATTGTGATCCCCTGAATGATTTGTCAATGTAGACACGATTGCTGGTCCTTGTAAACTGTGATTTGTCACAATAGTGCTAATTGTTCACATCAATTAAGGATAACCGTGATTGGAGCTTGTTGTTTGTTCTAGTAATGTTACTTCTTGTTTTGTCGGTGCACATGTTGCTGGTGGCAAGCTAAGGGCCCTGGTGGTCATGGGCTAAATCAGTATTTTCCCTGATGAACATGAACACCATGTTCCCAGATTATTGATTGTTATGCAGTTTAGTACACATACTCCATATGCCTTTTGCAATTTCCTTTATCTCAACTAGAATTAGCATGAATCTTGACTAACTTTATTTACTTCAAGCATTTTGTTCTAGGCAATGCATATGCTTTCATGGCAGTGAAATATTTGGCCGCCTTTTGCTGTCCTACCTATGCATCATCGCTACAACTGGAGTGTTCTGTCTATCTCTGTATTAAGGTGTTCTTGGTGGACTCTGTTAATAGCTTTGTGACCTGAAATAGGTCTTTTAGTTTGATTGCTTCATTAAAAGTATCATTATTTCCGTAAGTAAACCTTATAGTAGTGCAGTAACTAGATTATACCTTTTAGAGAACAATGCTGTCTGCCAACCAGCTTTTACCTTGTAAATTAATTGTTGTTGCTTTCTTCTGAACATTCTGGTTAATGATGCTTTTGCCTGAGTCATATTTGACATGAATATTGTTATGGTCTTATGGATTCAGGAAATGTTTCCTCAGTCATCTATTATCTTTATGTTTGACTATGAACTCTATTTGTATGATCTTTGACTTCTAGTTTGTTCCATTATCTTTTGATAGTCAATCGGTTTACTTTGACTTCTTTGCCTACCATTAGCTGATGGTGCTCATTCTAAGTAGTTTTTTTTCCCCTGTGTATTTATGATCAGTGGGGTGAGTGTGATCTGTTTGCTTTATTAGGTTGATCAAGTATTGATATTTCTTTGTTTATGGTTTTGGTTAAAAATGGCAATCCATCCCTGTGAAATCTCTCCATGTACATTCCCTTTTTCGTTTGTGTTTCTACTGCTGACCAAAATAGTGTCGTTTTGATGAAACGATGCAGAAATTCTCACTTTTTACTCTCTGAGCATCATGGCTCCAGTTAAAATATAGAGGAATCTTTTGGGGATATCTTATTTTTATGTCATTTTAATTTGAATGAGAAGACCAGCTGAACCCTATAGGTGTATGGTAGACTTTTAACTGCAGGCTTGTAGTTGACTTCACTTGGCTGTGTGACTAGTTATACACGTGGTTTTCATGAGCTAATGTGACTTTGCTCTGGTTCCTTGTAGGATTTGGCTTCTGAATATGATAACATATTAGTGATTGTGCAAGTCAATAGGTACAATCTAAGCTAAAAACAATTCCATGTTAATGTTGTCAATTGAATGTGACATAAATGTTAGTTCACTTAGTAATTTATCAAGTGAATTAGAATACAGTAGATGGTGGTCATGTTAAGTTACTAGCTCCTTCGTGCTATAGAATTCACTGCAGTCCTTTTTATATTTGCTTGTTTCATAGTTTCCCAAACCTACCTCGCCATTGTATCTTATACTCATCATAAAATGCAGCTGTTCTTCAGGAAAGCACAACAGAGCAAGACTATCGGCTGGCATAATTTATTGGTGCCAGTTTGTGTGATTAGTTTACAGGCTACAAATAGAATATCTTTTAGGATCTCCAAAGGAGTGAACCCGGAAGCAGTTTGGCCTTCCCATGCTTTGAAGTTGAACTTCGCGAAGTCAGAAAATAAACTTAAGTGCTTACTAGGCAATGATCATATATTATGCTCTTCGTTTCTATTCTATTATTATTGATATATTGTTGGTTGTTTAGGCATTGTATAATGCATACCCGTGCAGTTTGGCCGCATAACATTGGAGGCATCGCTTCTTTCGTACAGCTAAAGGGTATAAGAATCCTGGGCCATAAACAAATCTCATCTTGTTCCCTTGGAATCATTTTCCTTCCCAGCATCTTAGCTGTTGCTGTTTGACAAGGAGGGGCAAGAGGTCCCTTTTGAGGACATGCCAGAAGTACAGTTGATTTGTGCACCATGGTGGATCTTGAGTCATGTGCAGCTCTTAATTGCTAGATGGATGCAGATCACTTGTTGCTGATGAGGATATCAGCATCGTATCTCCAGCAGACTCAGATTTGTTGGGCATTTCGGAAACCTGACACCTTATGTGGAAACCTACATTGTGGCCTCCATTTTTTTTTCGAACGCAGTTGTGGCCTCCATTTTGATGTTGCACATGTTCTTTGATCCACAAAATGTGCCATATTCTGAATTTAAAACCTGATTGAGTTTTTTGAAGGCCTTTGGCAATCTTGCTGCGGCTGGTGCCCTGTTTGACCTTTACAATGGTGGCATTTTATACAGCATCTTTGCATTTGTTCAGTTTTTTCCCCATTATACTGATGTCGTATAAGTTGCATTTGGAACTTCATGTAATGAGACTCTAGCTAGGCACAGACTTATCGCTATTTAAGTCTAGTTCAGAAAATTTCAGTGGATTGGCCCTTTGTTTTAAATGCAGCCTTGATCTGGGACCCTTTTTCCCCTTCGGAAGAACAAAATGATTGAGGCTTTGCGAGTTCTGCAGAAGAACGTCGGTACATTCCACATCGAAGAATGTATCATCGTTCCTCTATATCAGCAGAGGAGTTAAGCACATCTCCTTCAGTTTCTAAAGAATGTTCAGATTCCCTCCACCATGTTCGTGCAAGCCTCTCTTTGCATATCGTGTTTTCTTTATTCCTTCTCCCCAAGCCAGCAGCACTCATTTATTCTATTCTATCTCTTGAGGTAAACCCTGCCCCTATTCAGAGATCATAGACTTCCTGTCACAGCCCTTGATGAGCAAATGATTAGTGATGTGTCCCCAATCATTGAACCCTCCTTCAAAGCAGACAGGACACGGCACTGTAATCTTGGATAAGTCACTGTCCTGTCTACCAGCTAGCAGTTGAAGTTTTCTGATCTTGTAATTAACCTTCACATTCCCCAGGACATAAACATAGGTACCATAGTTGATTCGAGTCGTTAACTTATTGGCATAATAATAAACTACTTCATCCCAACCGTGGACCGCCATTTCTTTAATCACAGTCACATTTTTTAAATTTGAAGATTATGCTCCAGCCTCCAACAACAGTTCTGAATTTCGGTTCCTGAACAGTATAAAAGCACCTGCTCTTTGTGCACTAGTCTTCATCAAGCTAGCATCTCAGACACCAACAAACCACATACACAACCACCTCTGCCCTCTGGGTCCTCATTGCACATCAACAATGGAGGCTGGAGGGTTGATCGCCGAGGTCGGTTGGACCGAGTTCGACTTCGTGTCGCACTGCGAGGAGTCGTCGGAGCTGATGGCGCAGCTGCTAGGCGCCTTCCCTTCCCATGGCGAGGAAGGTCAACATGAGCTGCTGCCGTGGTCTGATCAGGCTTCCAATGGATGCAGTGACAGTATCCCACCTGCATATGAGGGTTACTGCTTTTTGAGCAACTCCTGCACTGCACCAGCAGATGCCCTGGGCTCGGCGCCGCAGGAGGAGCATGGCGCAGCTGAGTACCTGGATGTGCTTGCAAACCATTCCTTCAACTGTTATGGGAATGGTGATCCGAGCTGCGGGGAGGATCTGGATGATCCGATGGGCGTCAGTATGGTTGGCTCAGCAAGCGCCGCTGCAAACAAGACCAAGAGGAAGCGCAAGGTTGAAGAACACGATGGCCAAACCCAAACCCAAATGAGAGTAAGTCTTGATGATCAGCTTCCTTGTGACCACTGTGGTTCTTCATATTAGATCATAGATAGCTAAGCGTTCAGATTTCTAATGCAAATGCTGGTTGTTTGGAATCGTGTAAATGACGCAGGGCCGGAAATGCGCGCGGAATGTTGGTGAAGCTAAGCGAGGCAAGAGGGCCAAGAAGAGTGGAGACGAAGACTCCAGCTCCAGCTTGGCTGTCCCGAATGGAAGCCCAACCAGCTGCTGCACTTCTGACAGCGATTCGAATGCCTCTCTGGAGTCTGCAGATGCTGATGCCGATGCTCGTCGTCCGAAAGGCAAGGGCCGGGCAAGCCGTGGCACGACTACTGAACCCCAGAGCATCTACGCAAGGGTACTTACTGCATATGATCATCATCAATCATCATCCTCCCGTTCTGTTGATGAAATGTATCAATCGCTCTTCTTTGTAACTGAACCTGCTGCTGCTGTTTTCTTTGGGTGTGCAGAAGAGGAGGGAAAGGATCAACGAGAGGCTGAAGATCCTGCAGGGCCTTGTGCCCAACGGGACCAAGGTGGACATCAGCACCATGCTTGAGGAGGCAGTCCAGTACGTGAAGTTCCTGCAGCTCCAGATCAGGGTGAGATGAAGATCCCATCCCATCTCGTGCCCAACTCATCCCCGCTAACAGCTCCTTGTTCTTATGATTGCAGCTCCTGAGCTCTGACGACACGTGGATGTACGCGCCCATCGCGTACAATGGGATGAACATCGGGATCGATCTCAGCATGGACAGATGATCCATCGATTGCAGCATTCGCTTGCGAAGTTGCGATCGACGCACGCGTCGCTTACCTGACTGACACGCGTCAATGTGCTTGCTTGTTGCGGCCATCAGTCTGCAAGTTTTTTTTTTTTCCTTTTTTTTTTTTTGGTTTACACAGCACGGTTCGTCGGCAGTCGCCCAGTTGCCTGCCGTGACACTTACATCAAGAACCGTTTTTTTTTTGTTTTGTTTTAGTCCCAACGAAAATTGGATGGGGCGTTTTGTTTTCTTTTCTTTTCAGAAGAAAAGATACCTTTTGACAAGACCCTGAGACTTGTATTGAAATCGTTCTCTTGGGAGCACAGACCAACACTTGTGAATTGTGATTGACGCTTTGCTCAAACCTCTCCTCTTGGCGGCTGCGGTTTTGAACGAACGTTTTAAAGCTTGTTAGGAATCTTTTGGAACAGTCATGACTGTGCAGTGCAGGGGAGAAATGGCGAATGCAGAGCAGAGATGGGTACTAGGGACTTCTTCCCTCTTCTTCTACTGGGCTGTTGACCAATTGGTTAATCTCTTTGGCCCATCAAACAGCCTAAACGATACCAGCCCATGACACATCTAAAGCCCAACAACTAGTGTTCTTATCCGACTCGCCTGCAAACTCAAGAGTCAAGACCACCCATGAAATTGTTATTATTTTTTTAAACGAAGAGATCTGTCTGGATAAATAAAAACAATACAACTATGGTAGGTTGGATTGGAGAGCATGCACTAAACTCAAACTTAAAGGAAAAAAACACACAACTCTAGCCGGTCAGAATGGGACCTCGACACAAGCCGTATAAACCGAAGTTCAACACAGAAAACAGGCTCCGCCGCCTCTGAGGAAAGGCAGGCCCAAGCTCGGCTACAAGCCAAAGCCAAGGGCCCAGGAACCGTAACAACAGACAGGTTCTCTCCTCCCGTCTCAGGCCTGAAGAAGCGTAACAACAGCTAGGGTGTAGGAGGGCTTGAGCCCACATAGCCCATGTTGGATCCGTCTGCGCTTATCGTCGTGCTCCCTCTGTCTAAAAAATCGCTATGAGATATGTACAGATTAAATATTTTAACTTTAATTAAATTTATAAAAATGATAATAATATTTATATTTTCATATAAATTTATTATGAAAGTATATTTAATGATACTAATTATGTATTATAAATATTAATATTATTGTATATATAATTAGTCAAAGTTAAAAATGGTAACTTATCAAGGAACGAGAATGCCTTTTTTTTTAGGACAGAGGGTACATACGAATACAATTTCCTAAAATATAAATATGATAGATAATAAAAAGGATAATATGCATTTGTTGACCTTGGTGGAACTCTAAAAATTTGTTGAACTTGACAATATGCATCTTGATTTCATGTTCAAAATTTCCACTCAATATATCAACAATTCATTGGCCATGAATCGTCATGATATGATATGGGCTTGTACCATAGAAATTAGGAAAAGTCAATTCTACCTCCTTGAACTATCACATAGAAAACATATTACGTGGCCACACAAATACATATCACCGATGCGCTATGATAAAAATTGAGAAAATTAGTTTTTAGGCCCTGAAAAAAGTTCAGCTTAGTTTCTTAGCCCTGTTTTTATCAAGCTTTGTTATTTAGCCCTAAAACAAAATTTTCTTACTTTCTTGGCCCTTTCGTGCACTTTGAAAAATCATAACTCTTCGATACGACATTGGATAAAGATGATCGATACGACATTGGATAAAGATGATTTTTATATAAAATCGTAGATCTCGACGAGATGTACAACTTTATAGTTTTGAGTTTTTCCATTTGAAAAAGTTTAGATGCCAAAAACATTAATATAAATATATTGATCTTTTTGGGTATCTGAACTTTCTCAAATGAAAAAACTCAAAACTATAAAGTTGTACATCTCGTCAAGATCTACGATTTTATATAAAAATTATCTTCATCCGATGTCGTATCAAAGAGTTATGATTTTTCGAAGTGGACGGAAGGGCCAAAAAACTAAGAAAATTTTGTTTTAGAGCCAAATAACAAAGGTCGATGAAAATAGAGTAAAAAAACTAAGCCGAACTTTTTTAGGGCCTAGAAAACTAATTTTCTCATAAAAATTCTAGGAGGTACTCCAATAGACTTTTTCTATCATGGCTCACTTGGGCCCTTATTTGTGCATCCAAGCTCCAGATGGGCCCAAAAAAAGCCCAAACAAACGCTTCGCACACGCAGCGACGCACGCGAGAGCGAGAAAGGGAATCCCAATTTCCCACCCTAGTAGACCCACGTCTCCCTCCTCGCGCCCGCCATGGCAGCCGCCGCCTCAGCCTGCGGCGGCGCCGGCTGCGGGCCGCAGTGCTCCTCCTCCGTAGGCGGCGAGGAGGGTGCTCCGGCGGAGAGCATGGGATGCCTTTCGATCTCCGCCGCCGCCGCCAAGTGCGGCAAGTGCGACGGCGGCGGCGCGGCCGTCGCGGTGGCCGGGGGCGTCGGCATGTGCGCCAACTGCTTCCGGGCGCACCTATTCGGGAAGTTCAAGCTCGCCGTCACGAGCAACTGCCATGGTGCGCCCCACAGACGCCGTCCTCCTCGCTTTCTCCGGCGGTCCCGCCTCCAGGTCCCCAGTTCTCCCTCTCCCTATTCCCCCCTTCCTTATTTCTAGGCCTTTTCTGGGCCTGCTTTTGAAACTTCAATCCCCTTAAAATCCATGACCTTTTTCGGGGTGGCAAATCCATGGGGATGCCATTCTAGTTATAATCTTAGTTATTTAGATGTGGCTTTTCATCCCTGGGTCTTGCTCTCCATTGCTAAACTGTTGCACAGTGACGAAAGATCAATACACAGCAGCTCGTTAAAATAAAAGGATCAATACACAAGGCCAACATATACACAAGTTCGACCTATATTACAGTTTACAAATTGTAATGGGTGGCAGAATAATCAGTTAGGCCGTTTTATATTGCTTTCATTCACTTGAGTGATTCTGTTATGATGCACTGAGTTGAAATGTTGCCTCACAAACATAGGGTGGCTCTGCAATTTATACACGAGATGCAGTCCAAGGCGATCCAAAGCTGGGAGACGAGCAACTTCCAGGCCCTGCCAGCCTTCAGTCTTGGTGTCGCGTTCGTCGACGATAGTGTCCTTTCGGTGAGGCCAGGACACGAAATTGACTCGGCGATCGAAGATATCAAGGCGATCTTGTCGAGTTTGTCACCAGGGGATAAGCAATTACACATCGCCCCTCTTGAGGATGTACTCTCGTCTGGATCAGATGACAAGGCGGCCAGGCTGAAGGAGGTGGTCGGCATGATCATTGATGAGACGGGTAGGGACGACTTTATTCGGTGCCTGCGCATGCTTTCACTGCAGAAGGTGCATCCCTTCAGTGCTTGTCTATGCTTTCACATGTTTTTATCTTTATAGGTCGAGCTTACTATTTCATGTCTGATATTTTGCTCAGATTGCACTGGAAAATGGCTACACCAAGATCATGCTGGGAACATGTGCTTCTGGAATAGCATGCCATGTGCTATCCGCAACTGTGAAGGTACATATCTGATCCAGTGACATTTGATCATTCTTGAAAAGAACATCAGAGAGCGTTGAGAGCATAATGGAAATACTGATTTTCTCAGGGGCAAGGCTATGCTTTACCAGCTGATGTCCAGTATGTTGATACACGGTGGGAAGTACCCGTTTTTCTTCCACTTCATGATTGCCTGGCCCAAGAGCTTAACTTGCTCTGTGAACTTGATGGGTAACATAAACACTCACTTATTAGCCTAGCTGTTTGTTGTCCTCACAGTTGTTCTTATAATGGGTTCTCTGGTCAGTTTGAAGACACAGCAACATCTCGATAGGCATTGCAGCGGCATCAATGGGTTAGTTGCATCCTTTGTTTCACGGCTAAGGGTAGGACCTCTTGTTCTTTGCATGCCACTTTCTTACCGACTTAAAATTTTAGCTTCTGTAATTGAGCTGCAGTTGTATTCTAGTTTGATGACTACTTTTATGAATATCTTGTGAAGCAGCACAACTGCACAAGGCATAGTTGTGAATATTTTCTCGTTTCTATTTACAGGAAGAGAATCCTTCTCGAGAGCATACCATTTTAAGAACTGCACAAAAGCTTAAGCCATTCTCTTTTAATAAGTTCTCAGCAAACGGCTACCATGATTTCCTGCCATCACGGCTTCGTCCCAAGTTTCAGAACGTTGATGCCAACGAGTCTACTTTGTCTGAGATTCTTTGCCTGATATGTGGAAGCCCGTTCAGTGAATCAGAACTTCAGAATTTGGAAAACACAAAGCACAAGGCTCAGAAGAAAATTGATCTGTATACTGCTCATTGCTGTCAAAGCTGCCATTTCCAGATTCTCCCAGCAGCTACAGATATGTATGGACATTTCTTTTCACTACTACCGAAGTTTTGGACTGAGAAAGTGGACACTGCATCTGCAAGCCATATCCCACTAAGGTGAGTCTGATGTATCTTTGTTTTCGGGCTGCCTTATTGTCTGGGTATATTTAGTGCATGTTATCAGTGATGGGTGTATTTCTGTATGTTGGGCACTCTATTCGTTTAATAATATCATATCATGTTCATTCTTTTCAAGTGCACTGATACGGTAAAGTGTTTATTTCAGAGATCAGATAGCGGACTACCTGCTGGATGAAGATGATGAAAACTGACAACTCTGATTTCATTGTTGGAGTCACAATGTTTAATTCATATGGAATGTCCGAATGCTGGTTTATACTGACATGTTTCGTTTGTTCTATAAGAAGACACCAGTCTAATTGGGCCTCACACAGGCATATGCCAAACTTATGGATAGCAGTGTTTCTTTTTTTTTTCCCCAACCAAACTAGTGTTACTAGTATAATACTGTTCTATTCAGCTCCTGGTATTCTCAACTCATCTGGGATCTGTATAATGATTAGGCAAACCATCAGTTGCCAGCAAGTTTCCACTGATTTTATAAAGACAGCACAGGTTGAAGAGCTGAATGTTTCCCATGTACATGTGATTTCATATCAATTGGTCTCATCTCCTGTGTTGTGCCAGCTATTCTGTCAGCATACATTGTAACAAGATGAATTTATCCAGTGGTTTGTACAATTCATTTTCTCTATAAGTTCCGTATGTACTGTGGTTATAATTAGTTACACCTGAGGATACTTTTAGCCTTCTGGCCTCTGGGACGTACAGATAAGTGCTGCATCTTCTTTGTCCCTTGTAAGCCTGAAGGGATGCACGTCCTATTCCCAATGCAAAATGCAAAGCGTATGCACGTCATACAAATGTATAATACCTAAGCAGTTGCAGGTAATAAAATGGTAATGACAATGCAGATAAGTGGTCCCTTGCATCTTGCTTTGTACAACTATATTATCAACTTTGCTTTTCACTACACTATCATGTAACTTATATTTCATCCCTGTGAGTACAGTGTATTGGAGTCATTCTATACTATACCTTCGGCTGTCTTTTGCCCTGCATTTTAGTGCATTGTCTCATCTAATGGCTGTAGCTACCACGATTACAAGTGTGTTGGAGCCTTTCTTGTGAAATGCATCGCATGCGTGCTTGCATCCATGTGCACTGCTCAGTGTTGCTGAGCCCATGCACTGGTCAAACATTGGGAACCTATATCATATAAGTAATTACGTTAAAGCTTGTAAAGGTTAGACCTTTTGGTTAGCCACTTTAATCTGAATGGGTTGGCATAAAGCCTGACCAGTAATCTTAGCCAACGTGCAAGGGCTCATCCAGCTTTTCATCACTGATGGCAACACAAATGCATACAAAGCCCCCACAAGGGCCTACAGGGCCATTTTAGATGGTTAGAACAGGATTTTTAAAACCGACTAGCCGGTGGATATCTGATGTTGATGGATTCTGGCAGAGTTTGACAAAAATTTCAAACTTTCAAGATGTTCTTCGCTGCTCAATCATCAGAGTATGAAATGAACAATGCGGGTATCAATTAAGAGTCCATGAAAATTGTCCATAAAATCTGAGAGGGTGCTGCCTGGTTTGGTTTCTAATCTTTTCACCAGCTTAAGAAGTCATTGTTTTTTTGCCCGTTTTGAAGGATCAAACACCTGTCCGCTTGAGCTACTTTCAGTTTATTTAGTTGTACTTTGCAACCGTGGAACATTGTTTTTCTCTAATAAAAAATCAGCCATATAATCAATCGTAGCGGAAATAAATTATGCTAACATGCCCAAATTAGTTGCAAACATGCAATTGCCTACTCAAATTAGTTTTGAACTCGTGGTTTAAGATCTCTGCATCTATAGATCTGTTTACTTCCTAAATTTTTTTCTCTTTTACCATCACATCAATTATACTTTACGTACTGCATGAAGCATTAAATGAAGTAGAAACGGTTGCGTGTTTGTACTTTTTGCTTGGCTAGCTCGAGATGAATCTTTTGAGTCTATTTGGGCTATGATTGAACAAAAATTATAAATACAAATAAAAGTGCTACAGTACATTTTTTACCCCTTTTCACCTAACTAAACAACCTGCTGCTGCTGTATGTGGCATGGGTGTCTGGCACTCTGTTCTGAGCTATCCAATCAACCCATCCTTGAGGTATTGTTGTCCATGACATTGCAGTGTAGTGGTACTGCGTGTACCAGCATCAACAGCATCATCAACAATTGTTTTGTCTCTGGGGTCTGGGCAGCAAGACTGACTGGCCCCAAATAGGCCTGGACACAAAAGGTAAACATATAGGGCTACCAGATATTGCCCCTTCTTCTACTACTACTACTACCTAGATTTTCATGTTGAACAGTTCATACTATATCATCATTGGTGTTTTGGTGACTCAAAAGGCTAATCTAAGCAAATGCTACAAGTAGCATGTTCAAGTTTGGCACTTGTAGAGTTTAGGCACTGTGTGACTTAAGTGTGATTATTAGTGGACAAGACCTCCATGAACGCAGTGCCCACTTTAGCTTACTTCATTGTAACAAGCAAAGGCCCATTGTGTCCCCTAGTGATTGGCACAGCCCTCTGCTGTCATTGAAATATGGGATGGGGGGGAGGGGCCCCTTGTGACATTGACATGACCAAACCTGGGTTTTCGTTTGTTTATTTTATGACGCTTTGATCTAAAAGCTTGAAGCATTGGTCAAAGAAAACATTGGTCAGTGGGGGGGGGGGGGGGGGGGAATCTGCAAGTGGCACAGTAGATAGCAGCATCAGTGCAGTTTCTGAACCCTTGCTTCATCAAAGTGGGTGTTAGTGTGGGTGTGGGTGCACACATTGAAGACCTCTGCCAGTTGCTGCTGTTATCGTTATCATCTGCATTAGGTTTTCCTAATACTAGTGGTTTGGAAGATCGGTGATGAGGTTCTTGTGAGTCAACACTTGTGGCTTCATCCTTGAATTGTTTTCTGAACAGTAGTGTGGGGGCTGGGGCGCCTGAATTCAGGGCTGGGCTATGCAGGGGCCTGTAGCAAACTTGACAAGATGTGTCCTGGGTTGCTTGATTCGTGACACATACCTGCTTGCTTGCAATCCATAAATGCGTGTCGATGAAATCGAATTCAAATAGCGGTGGCAGGGTTGTACTACCTCCGTCCTAGAAATACTGTCGTTTTAGACTTTTAGATACTACGTTTGACCATTCGTCTTATTTAAAAATCTTATATAAATATTATTTATCTTTTTATGATTTGTTATATCATTAGAGCTACTTTAATAATTATTTATTAATTTTGTATTTTATATAAATTTTGAATAAAATGGACGGTCAAACGCAGTTTGTGAAAAGTCTAAAATTCGTCGGACTGAGGGTGTACCATGTACAATTGTCTGTCACGCGCGACACCATTGTGCAGGGTGTCTTGTACAATCTTTAATGCAGCGTGCTGCGTGCTGGTTCTGGTTCCACATGCAGGACCGTCGGTCACAGTGGATCAGCTGACGATTCTTCGTGGTCTCAATTGACTGCAAATTGACTCAAAATTGATGCGTCCTCAAACAACAACTCGCTCCGTTTAAATCCACTGCAAATTACAATTGCAATTAGTCATATTAACATTGCGGCACATACATAGAATATTAAATGTAGACGAAATATTTGCATGTTTGTACTTTTTTATGTACATCACGAGACGAATCTTTTAAGCCTACTTAGACCATGATTGAACAAAAGTTGTTAAATACAAACGAATGTGCTACAGTGCAGAATTGTAACTGTAACTAACATCTAAACGGGGCCTGAATTATTGTTCACTGTTTCTGGTTTCAGCTGGGTTCTTTCGTCGGAAGAAGAGAGAAAGGATTCAGGTCAGGTCTCAAAACTCCTGACGAAGCTCATCTCGTGCACCCTTCGTTTTCAGGCGCGAACTCCCGCTCGTTGCCTGAATCGACCACCAAACGCGGCCGGCGGTGGTCCATGCATGTCATGGCATGGCTCCTTGATCTCAGTGAGCGGAGCTCTGGCCAAATCTTGGCACCTTCCCTCGCGTATTTTTATGCGTGTAGAACTGGCACTGTTCAGCTAGTCCAAAACACTGCCCCTTGAATCATGCGTCTTGCTCACTGCCCACCATTTTTGCATCCTCAGCCCCTGTCATGTGACTTCATATATGTACTATATACATATATATCATGCATCTATCTATTTATCTGTATGTGATTACATGTATATATCTCATGCATGCCCCCACTATTAATAACTTGTGGATGTAGTATGACAGTGACCTGCAGACAGCTTGCCCTAGTTCACGAGCATGGAAATATATATACTCCTATGATGCAAATGGACATTTTGGACACCTACTGCAAGGTTAAATTGAATGGTATTTCACTATTTTTCGTTCAAAATGATTCAGCTTTACAAGGTTTGAACTTTAATAGGCTGCAACTGTCTGTAAAAGTGTTGCTGAGATAATAAAGCTTCTGAATTTTGTGATGGGGGGTTTTTGTGTGGTGTGGCAAGATGCTATAGATTAGCCTCATGATTCCTGAGCAGATACCACGTTGTGTCTGTATTATGTCTTCTGCTCGCTTTCAGATGGCTTTGCTTTCTGGATTTGTGGCCGCCGGACCCACACAAGGTTAGTGTCCAAACCGGGTGATTTGTCTCAGCGTGTGTACATTTCTGCAGGAGGAGCGTTGCAATCTTTATTTTGTATTTCTTGGATGCATTAAGAATTTTTGGGACAGATGATGCTGGGAGGTAGTTAGGATTGGTGATTGGTCTCTCAAACGAATCCACCCCTTTTCTATACATATATTATACATAGAGCCTGCAGCCTGCCTTTTGCACACTAGTAGATTATAAGGTTTCCCCGCGACAGATAATTCTTTATCTGAATAAAAATATTTCAGGAGTAAGCATGCCTTGTCAGCTGGAGCGTACGTGTGGATGAGCATATTGATAGTTAGATACACACTGAACCGTTGCATGCTAAACCCATATAAATCTTGCATGTATGATCATCCTGTATGAAAGCCGGTCTGAGGGAGAGGGCAATATTTTTGAGGAATTGAGATTTTTTTATATAGAAAATGTGGATTGAAAGATTAGATCTGCTAGAGTTATGCAAGAACACTCTTTTCTTAATCTGATGAAGTTGCTCGATTACATTCCATTATTTTTCAATGCATCAAATTTTTTAAGGCATGCAGAGCACAAGGATGCCTATGATGATGCTGAGGGGGTTGTTTACATATCATAGTTGTGATTTTTGAGACAAAACTGCAAAAATCGTCCGGAATTGAGTTTCTGAATCTTAAAATAAAATATAGTTTTAGCAATACTGTGGTTCTGGAAACTATAAGATTTGTTACATCAAAACATCTCAAAGCTTTCCAAAATCAGAATACTAAAACTCTAAAATAATACTCTCTGTATATCATTTTTTTACAAGACTGTATATTGTTGAGCACTTATCTTCTTCCTTCTCTCAAACTCAAAAATCTTGGCTTCATGCCTAATCAAGCCCTATGGCTGGTTAGAATATGTTAATTTCTCTGTCTGTCTCTCGGCTTGTCCTCACTCTCACCTAAGGGGTGGGCATAAAACCCGATGTTTAGTTCACGAACTCGAATCATCTAGACTACCTACGAGGACTCTAGCAGCTACAGATCACCAATAACAGCTCCTCTCTCATTTTTTTCCTAACCAAATACCTCCTTCCATCGGCTCTAGATCCACAAAAATTCAGGTCCGATCCACAAGATTTGTGGCCACTCAAGGATGCTCTAAAAATCACAGGATCTATGGAGTTGGTAAAAATTATCCACCACTAACACTGATTAGTCATGGTACTGGTTCATTTCTATTTTTTCTTCACCCATTGCCAACCAGAGTTGCCTGGGCCTACCCTTGCTGCGCGCTGAGCTCCATCGCCCATGTTGCCATCGTTGGACCTCCACCGCTGGTGGAAGCCCTGTAGTCGGTCTCGTCACCTTTTGAGGATGAATAATCTAATTTAAAATTAACTTACTACAGAGCAAATGGTTAGTAATAAAAAAAGACAATGTGCGGTTCTGCTCTAGCACTCTACTAAACATCTAAGCAAGCCACCTTCCAAAAGCTAGTCTCTATGATCTCTATGAAGAGTCAAGCAATCACACTAGCAAAGTGTCCTTAGGGGGCAACTAGGAGCAAGAATAAAACTATCAACTAATACTCCTCCTAGCAACTAAACCACATAGCCACACCAACAAGATAAGGTAGAAATGTAATGCACAAGAGAGGAAGAGGAGTATACGACTCGACGACCCAAGAGATGAAGCCAATCACAATGAATACCAAAGTGAAAATCCAAGGGACAAAGAAACACAAGATTTATCTTGAGGTTCACTTACTTGTCGGCAAGCTAATCCTCGTTGTGATGACCTGCTCTGTTGGAGGTTCACACGCTAACAGGAATCACCGTGTAACTTGCAACTGGGTGAGTCACGACCAACATATGAAGAGAGTGCACAAGTCACGAACAATCAACAATCACCAACTTAAGCCAACACATCTCCGCTGCTCCAAGCCGTCTAGGTGACGGTAACCACCAAAGGTAACAAGAAAACCACAACAATGACTGATCACCAAGTGCCTCCAAATGCAATCACTCAAGCAACTAGCACTAGGATCACTCCTAACTCACTTGGATTCATAATCAAGTAAGAGAGATGAGTGGGAGAGGTTTGGTTTAGCTCACAAGGATGTATACTTGACCAAAAAGTGCAAGAGAGTGAGCTAGAGTTGGCCAACTTCTATTTAGAGAGCCCTTAAGACTCCACTTGTCTTTAATCCTATGAAGGGGTAACAGACGCTCCCTCGGGAGCTCCGGACAATCACCGCATGTTCGGACCTCTGTCGTGGCCTCTTGATCTTGTGACATGTGTTTTGTGTATGTTCGATTTCGATCGTTGCCTCGCAACGGCTAGTTTCCTTGCTCAGGACGTATCCTTCGGACGATGAACAACACCACCTCTAGATCATCGCATCCCTGTGTTTGGACCTATCCAGAGAGCACCCAGAGATGATTTTTTTCTATTCGGACAGCGTCCGAACAAGGTGTATGGACAAACAATCACCCTCTAGATCACCCATGCCACTCGTTATGCACAAATGATCATCAACCAGACGGGCGGGAAAAGCTCCGGAGCACCCTCAACGTCTGTGTTTGGAGTTCCCGCACCACATTTATGATAGAACCAGCCTTAATCATAGGGCCCACGTGCACCATCAGCGTCCCTAAGGACCCACAATCAGTCTGCACGAGTTTCCCTTAACCTAGGTGGCCTGCCGGGTTCCTAGGAAACCCTAACTCCCCGAGGATCTCATTGTAAGCTTTGCAGTATTACAACAGTTTACACAAATAAAATGAATCAGAGTAAAGAGTGCGGAAGAATTTCATAATCATAGGTTTACAATGATATTATCCCAAACCGGAGTTTCGTAGTAGAGTAGCGTCATAACTAGACACCCTGCCCAAGGGTTATACACATCTTCATCCATGCACGATCCATCAACCGGCACGGTCCCACGAAGAACCGTACACTCAACTCACCTGCAACAGAGGGTTAACAAACCCTGAGTACTGGGGTACTCCGCAAGACTTACCCGACTAAGAAAAAGGAATGAGACTCAGGAATGCAGGTTGAGGGGACTCAAGGTAAGGCTTAGCAAGAGTCAAAGCATTTTTGCGGAAAAGCAATACTAATCCTATTTTCAGTATTTAAGTCGACATTATTATAGTCAATATCAATAGCTTTCGATTCTTTCACATGTGTCCTTCACTTTCAACTTCTTATTCATTTTCAAAAACATCCTAGTTCCGAACCACTTTTCGGGGTAAGTCAGTGGATCAAGTCTCCATAACCAAGGAGCAACGACGATTCGAATCGATTAATACCCAGCTGGGGATCCCTATCCACACTGGATATGTAGCACCTAAGCTTGCATATGCCAACCCCGTCTACCACGGCTTTTCTATCCCTGAACCGGTCCTGCGCCACTCGAGAGTGAAGCATCTAGGCCCTAGTGGTTTCGGTGATTAATGACAACAAGACGGTTATTATGACTAACGTGTGTTTTACAGGATAACCTAGAGGTTAGGTCATAATAACATATAGGTTCAAGCCCCTAACGATGGAAATCAATTCGGTTTTCAAAGGATGGAAGACAAGACGGTGATAGGCTAGTGCTAAGTGTCGTTTGGAGTTGAGAGACACTCGGCGTAGTCTTAGGTTTTGTTTTTCTCTTTGACCGTACTATTAAGAGGGGTTTGGATGGGTAGCTTGACTTAGAGCAAGATTAGAGAGTGTAGATGGATGCACACTTGTCCAACATAGCTCTAGATAGCCCAGGGAGACTCTTGAGAGAGAGAGGATCAAAGCTTCGTTTTGGAAAGTTTTCGATTCGGCGAAGTTTTGATCAAATTATAGGCGTCGGACTCTACCTAGTATGGGCAGTCAGACCAATAGCTAGAGTCCGACGACACGTGGCGGCCCCTGGACGAGTCTCCGTGTGCCAGGGAGCGTCGGACCCTGGTTGGATGGTCGTCGGACCATTGGCCAGAGTCCGACGGTGCCTTTGGGTTTTTGAGCGAGCGTCGGACCGTCGCGAGTGGGAGCGTCGGACTAATATCTGTTAGCGTCCGACGCTTCCAGAGAGGTTCCCAGCGTGGTTTTGAGCGTCGGACTTGGTCTGACGGTGTGCGTCAGACCATTGCTCCATGTACTAGCCGTTGAGAGGCACTGTGCCCGTAGTTCAGAAGCGTCAGACTGAGGAGCGTCGGACCATCGAGTTCGGTCGACGCCCCTCTGTCACAGTTCTGGGCGCAGTGCTTGTGTGAGAGTCAGGACCGTGGCGATTGGTCCAACGGTCGAGCCTCGGCAGAGTCCGACGGTTCGCAGGAAAGTGAGAAACGGCTAGTTTTGGAGAGGGTGAGTATTTATACTCCACCAAAGCCTCCATTCTACTTCTCTTGCCACTTCTAACAGCTGAAGGAACCATTATTGATCTTAGTGAGAGAGCAAGAGCCCTAGGGAGATTAGTGTGAACTCCATTGCTTGTGAGCTTCTTCCCTAGAGAGATCAAGAGTGACTTGTGTGCATCCATCACCCTCTTTGGCCTTGTTCTTGGTCAAGTGAGAGTCTAGGCTTGTTACTCTTGGTGATCGGCATCACCTAGATGGTTTGGTGGCGATCGGTGGCTTGGTGACCGCTTGGAGAGCTTGTGGGCGGCCCAAGTCGAAGTTGTGAGCGGTTGTGGGCGATCCACCGCGTCGGAGTGGCAAAGGATCAGCCCATAGAGAGCACTTGGTCTTTGCGAAGATCAAGGGGGAGCTACACCCTTGCGCGGGTGCTCCAACGAGGACTAGTGGGGAGTGCCGACTCTCCGATACCTCGGGAAAAATTGGATTTGTCTTTCTAACCCTTTACATTCCCGTATTTCCTTTGTGTTCTCTACTTTCCTAGAGTAGTATACCTGTGATAGGACTTGGACTCTAGGTTACATAACTTGTTTTAGGAATAGAATTGACACAAGCACTTGTGGGGTGACATTGGCCAAATTGCGATAGGTTGAATTGTGTTTCGAAAAATTATTAGTTGCCCAATTCACCCCCCCTCATGGGCATCCTTGATCCTTTCAATTGGTATCGGAGCCTTGTTGCTCATTAATTTGGCTTAACCGCCAAGAGGAAGGATGTCCGGTGGTCACGATGGTCCCCCTCCCGTCTTTGACGGTAACGATTTTCCTTATTAGAAGATTCGTATGGAGGCATACCTTGAGGCGGTGGACCTTGGTGTTCACAAAGCCGCCACACAAGGGTACCCCACTCCCAAACCCGGCGCAACCCTCACACCCGTTGAGGAAGAGCACGAGAAGTGGAATGTTAAGGCTCGAAACATCATATTTAGAGGCCTTAGCAAAGAGGTGTTCAACCGTGTGAGGAACCACAAAAACGCCCATGCACTATGGTCGGATATTTGTGCGCTCCATGAGGGAACGAAGAATGAGTGATGGGAACGATATTATCTTATCATTGACAAGCTCAATTCTTTCAAAATGCTCTCCAATGAAAGTGCTAATGACATGTATTCTCGCTTGAATATCATTGTAGAGGAAGTAAATGGCCTTGGACTCACTCAAATCTCACCGGCCGAGGTTGCAAGGAGAATCCTCAATGCTCTTCCAATTGAGAAGTATGGTCACATTGTAACCGTACTTCATCAAACGGATCTCTCCAATGCAACCCCCACTCAAATATTGGGGAAGATCAATGCTCATGAAATGTATATGAAGATCACCCCTCAAGATAGCTCATCATCAAAGAAGGAAGAGAAGAAAGACTTGGCCCTCAAGGCCGACAAGAAAGGCAAAGCTCTATCAAAGTACTCTTCTCTTGACTCCACAAGGTGATGATGATGATGATGATGATGTGGAGATCGCTCTTATGGTGAGGAAGACCACCAAGATGCTCAAGAAGCTCAACAACAAGGGAATCAAATTTGATTCCAACAAGAAGAAGTTCTTCACTAGTAGCAAGAGAAAACCCATCTCCGAGATGGATTGCTACAATTGTGGAGAGCTTGGGCATCTTGCTCATCAATGCCCAAAGCCCAAGAAAGACAAGTTCAAGACCAAGAACAAGGGCAAAAGGCAAGACTCTAGTGATGAGAGTGATGATGAGAAGAAGAAGGCCAAGCCATTCAAGAAGAAAGAAATCAATAAAAAGCAATTTCACAAAAGTAAGAAGAGTGGCAAAGCTTACATTTTTGGTGATTGGCTCACCGACATTGAATCTTCTAGTGGCTCCTCCGGTGAAGAAAGTGATGATGAAAAGGAGAAGGTGGCCGCTCTTGTGATTGGGACTTCACTTCCTCCACCGCCATCGCCGCCCTCATCTCCAACACACCTTTGCCTTATGACTAAGGACAAGAAGGTATAAAATGATGATGAGAGTAGTGATAGTGACAATGAGTATGATTCACCCACCTATGATGAACTTGCTAACTTGCTAAATGACTACACCAAAGTTATAAGAAAGCTAATAAGGAAAAATGAAAACTTAAAACTTGAGAATGGCAATCTTTTAGCTCAAAATGAACAATTCACTAAAGCTAGTGATGAGCTTAGAGTTGAAAATCAAAATGTGTCATCCAAGCTCAAGGAGCTTAAAGCCAACATAAAAGAGCTCAAAGAAAAACATAATAAACTTGAAATGATACACATTGAGCTCACCACTAGCTACAACAAGCTAAAAGAGGACTATACTCAAGTGAAAGCGAATCATGACAACCTTACTATGGCTTATGACTTGCTTTCCAATGAAACACATGATGCTCCTAACCATGTTGTTAAGTGTGACATAGCTACATCATGTGATGACTTGATTGATGAGATCATTGAGCAAGGTGCTAGTAGCAAAGGCAAGGAAGTGGTGGTGGCCGATTGCCATGATGACTATTTGAAGCACAAGATTGAAAATGATAACTTGAAGAAAGAGCTTGAGAAGCAATCAACCACAAATACCATTGTCATTGAAGCGGTGCAACAAGATGATGAAGTTGAAGTGCTTAGAAAAGAAAACAAGATCCTCAAGAATGAGAAGTGTCATCTTGCAAGCTTATTGGAAGAGAACAAGAAGTTGAAGCAAGAAAAGAGTCATCTCACCGTGGGCTTGCAAAAATTCACAAGAGGTCAATATCTCCAAAGTGATCTCCTCATGAACACCGTGATGAAGTTTGATAGAAGTGGGATTGGCTACATGGGTGAGAAGGTACAAAATATTAAAGCTCAAAATCGCCTCAACAAAGCAAAGAACAAGCCCAAACCCAAGCCAAAGAGATGCTTTGAATGTGGACAAGAAGGTCACTTTGCTCATGAGTGCAAGACACCGCCACCACAACCTTTGCCCAAGCATGCTAGGCCCTTTGTCTTTGATGCTCATTACATGCTAAGGAAAGATTCTAAGGGCAAAGTGAAAGTCATGTTCCTAGGACCCCCTAACAAGAATAGGCCTAGGCAACTATTGGTGGCGAAAGCTTTGGTTGAGAAAGTCCGAAGCCCTTCTCAAGTATGGGTTCCTAAACATCAAGCTTGATTTGTTGTGTGTAGGTGAACTACAAGACCGGTGGCTCTCATTGGGTAATTGATAGTGGATGCACTCAACATATGACCGGTGATGCTCGTATGTTCACCTCCCTTGAAGAGAATGTAGAAAACCAAGGAAAGATAACATTTGGTGATAATTCCAAGAGCAAAGTGCAAGGGCTTGGCAAAGTGGCTATATCTAATGATCATTCCATTTCAAATGTGCTTCTAGTTGCTTCTTTGAGCTTCGACTTGCTATCCGTTGGTCAATTGTGTGATCTTGGCTTCCAATGCCTATTTACAAGTGAAGAGGTGGTTGTCTCCAAGAAAGATGACAATGAAGTGATATTCAAGGGCTTTCGGTACAATCATCTCTATCTAGTGGACTTCAACTCGGAAGATGCAAATTTGAAGACTTGTCTATTCACCAAACAATCTCTTGGGTGGCTTTGGCATAGAAGGCTTGCACATGTTGGGATGAGCACGCTCAAGAAGTTATTGAAGAAGGAGATGGTGAGAGGATTGAAAGATGTTGTATTTGAGAAGGACAAATTATGTAGTGCTTGCTAAGCCGGGAAGCAAGTGGCAAATACACATCCATCCAAGGCATTTGTGTCAACTTCAAGACCATTAGAGCTACTTCACATGGACTTATTTGGGCCAACAACTTATCCAAGCATTGGTGGCAAGCTCTATTGCTTAGTAATTGTTGATGACTTTTCAAGATATACTTGGGTGTTCTTTCTTCATGACAAGACCGAAGTAGCCCAATCTTTCAAGAAGTTTGCCAAGAGAGCACAAAATGAATTTGAAGTAAAGATCAAGAAGATTAGAAGTGACAATGGAAAAGAGTTTGACAATACAAACATTGAAGTATATTGTGATGAAGTTGGGATCAAGCATGAAGTCTCATCCACCTATACCCCTCAACAAAATGGTGTAGTTGAAAGGAAGAACCGGACGTTGATCACCCTTGCAAGGACTATGCTTGATGAGTACAACACACCGGAGAGGTTTTGGGCGGAGGAAATCAACACCGCATGCTATGCACCCAACCGCCTATTCCCTCACCGATTGCTAAAGAAGACCCCCTATGAGCTACTCATTGGCAAGAAGTCGGACGTCTCCTACTTCCGGGTGTTTGGTTGCAAATGCTACATCTACAAGAAGCGGCAACACCTAGGGAAGTTTCAAAGATGTTGTGATATTGGTTTTCTTGTTGATTACTCATTGAAGTCTAAAGCATATAGAGTATTCAACAATGCCACCGGCCTTGTTGAAGAAACATATGATGTGGAGTTCGATGAATCTAACGGCTCTCAAGGAGAGCATGAGAATCTTGATGATGTAGGTGATGAACCCTTGAGGAAGGCCATGAAGAACATGCCAACCGGAGATATCAAGCCAAAAGATGATGAAGATGATGTGCAAGTGATCGATCAACCATCTTCATCAAATGTGCCTCAAGATGATGAAGATAAAGATGGGGTGAATCCACTTGAAGACACCCACATCACACAAGAAGAAATTGAGGCACAAGCACAAGATGTTGATGCTCCACAACCTCCTCTTCAAGTGGTTGATAGAAGAACTACTTCCACTCCTACAAACACATCCTCAAGATCTCATAATAGGGAGTCCTTCAAGGGGGTAATGACTCGCTCACAAAGGCATGCTCAATTCATTGAACATCACTCGTTTGTCTCTTGTATTGAGCCTACTAGCATAGAGGAAGCTCTTCAAGATCCGGATTGGGTGAATGCCATGCATGAAGAACTCAACAACTTCACTCGCAATCAAGTTTGGACACTTGAAGAGAAGCCAAAAGAAGCAAGAGTCATAGGCACCAAGTGGGTGTTCCGCAACAAACAAGACGACAAGGGCAACATTGTGAGAAATAAGGCAAGGCTCGTGGCAAAAGGGTTCTCCCAAGTTGAAGGCTTGGATTTTGGGGAGACTTTTGCCCCTGGTTGCAAAATTAGAGGCCATTCGTATCCTACTTGCATATGCATCTAATCACAATCTAAAATTCTTTCAAATGGATGTGAAAAGTGCATTTTTAAATGGCTTCATAAATGAACTTGTCTATGTTTCGCAACCACCGGGTTTTGAAGACCCTAGATATCCAAACTATGTTTATAGGTTGTCCAAGGCGCTATATGGCTTGAAGCAAGCCCCACGGGTTTGGTATGAGCGCCTCCGTGACTTCCTCATCAACAAGGGCTTCAAAATCGGCTTGGTTGATACTACACTATTCACCAAGAAGCACAAAGGGCACATCTTCATTTGTCAAGTTTATGTTGATGATATTATCTTTGGTTCGACTAATGAAGATTTTTGCAAGGAATTTGGTGATATGATGTCCAAGGAGTTTGAGATGTCCATGATTGGTGAGCTCACATTATTCCTCGGCTTTCAAGTCAAGCAAATGAGGCAGGGGACGTTCGTGTCGCAAGAGAAGTACACGAAGGACCTCCTCAAGCGCTTCAAGATGGAAGAATGCAAGCCCATCAAGACCCCCATGCCTACCAATGGACATCTCGACCTTAGTGAGGGAGGTAAATCGGTTGACCAAACTCTCTATCGTTCTATGATCGGTAGTTTGTTGTACTTGACCGCATCTAGGCCCGACATCATGTTTAGTGTGTGTATGTGTGTGCGCTTTCAAGCTAATCCTAAGGAACCTCACTTAGTTGCGGTAAAAAGAATCCTTAAGTACATAAAGCACACCCCGAGCATTGGCCTTTGGTATCCCAAAGGAGCTAACTTTACTCTTGTCGGCTATTCCGATTCGGATTATGCCGGTTGCAAGATTGACCGGAAAAGCACATCCGGAGGGTGCCATTTGCTTGGAAGATCACTAGTTTCTTGGTCCTCCAAGAAACAAAATAGTGTTGCCTTGTCAACAACCAAAGTGGAATACATTGCCGCGGGTGCTTGTTGTGCACAAATTCTTTACATGAAACAAACCCTACTTGATTATGGAATCAACTTAAAAAGGGTGCCTTTGTTGTGTGACAACGAAAGTGCAGTAAAACTTGCCAACAACCCGGTTCAACACTCCCGCACAAAGCACATTGACATCCGCCTATCACTTCCTTAGAGATCACGTTACCAAGGGTGACATTTCCTTTGAGGGAGTGAGAACAGGATGATAACTTGGCGGACATTTTCACTAAACCATTGGATGAGGCACGCTTTGTACTCTAAGGAATGAACTTAATTGTCCTTGATCTAAGCAACTTCACTAAAAGATGATCTTGTGTTGTCATGTGCATTGCATTGTAACATAAAACATGTCTAACATTGAATTACACGTAGGGCTTGTCTAATTCGGTTAAGATAACCGCCCAAAAGTGTGTGAAGAAGTTTACTCGAGGAAAAACTTGACAGCAACTAGTTTAATTAACGTGAATTTGCATTGCATATTGCATGGTTGTTGTTTTGTCGTTTCGTTCTTGGATTTCATTGCCTATCTTCATAGAATTCACATATGCCTAAGGCAAAATATTTGAAAAATTGAGGGTTTGAGAGAGGGTATCTCATACTAGTTCCAACTGGTGTTTATTTGACTCTTATTGGGGTTGGAACTTAGTTGGGAAAAATCGGCGCGAAGAAATTTGGAAGAAAACAGGTTTTAGGGCGTCGGACCGAGGCGTCGGATGCTGATTTTCACAGCGTCGGACCTTTCAGCTTCAGTCCGACGGTGGACGGCAAAGCCGAAGGAAGCGTCAGACGCAGCGTCGGACCGGGAAATTTCGGGCGTCGGACTATTGGATAAGAGTGTTCACGCCGTGTCGCGCCGCATTCACGCTGCGTTCACGGCGTCGGACCAAAAGTGTTGGTCCGACGAGGAGCGTCGGACTAAGTCTGACGGCCGCTGGAGCTTACTGGAAGCGTCGGACTTTGCGGAGTATTGGTCCGACGCTTGCACAGTTAGGGTCCGACGGTCGGTTCGAAGGCGCGGTTCAGCCTTTTTCTTTCTCTGTCGCGTGGGGCCCAGCTGCCAGTCGATTCGTTTCCTTCGTCTTCATCTAGTGTCGATCGAAGCCGAGCGCCGCCGCCCGTACAAACCCTAACCGCCGCCGCGCCGCGCCCTAGACCTCCGCCTGCCAGCTCGCCCGCGCCCTCGCCGCCGGCTGTGAGCACCTTCCTGTGCGTGCGGGCTCCTCCTCCCTCCCGTGCGCACGCCCAGCCCAGCAGCGCCGCCGTGCCGAGCGCCTCCGTCCTACACAGCTGCCACCGTATTCCTCGCCGCCGTTGAGCTCTTCACCGCGGCCCAAGGGGTTCCCCGTCGTTGAGTTCTTCATCCCCTACCCTCCTCAGCTGCTCCATTGGTGATCCTTTGGAGCGTAGCTCTGCTCTCGGCCTCCTAGGGTTCGTGGAGGTGATTCTCTCCTTGTGGTAATCCTCTTTTGCCTCCACACCTAGTTTGCTCCCAATTCATTGCATATCCATGTCAGTTGCTCTGGTCATTGACGTGTGCCCTATGTCATGCAGTGATCTTGCCCTGTCTCGTTGATTGGTGCCCCGTGTCGACAGAGTCTCTTACCCCTTCACAGGTTCCTTTTCTCGCAGGTTTCTTGCTATTCCTTTCTTATCTCATTATGTTTGCTTCCTAGGATTACTCATCTCTAGATTATATATGCTTATGTAAACCTTGTCTATCTCTCTCTTGCAGCTGTCGTGGTCAGAGTGTTTGGCAGTGCGTCAGTGAATCCGGGGCCAAGCCCGCGGATACGGAACGAGGCCAAGCCTCTGAGTGTCAGCGGCAGTTGTCAGTTTCTGAGGGGCAGTGACAATTGGCATAGATGGTTCGGCGCAAGCAGGTCAGCCGCAGTGAGGGAGGCACAGGTGGAGACGAGAGGCCTCCTCCTCGTCCACCTTTGGACAAGGGGAAGGCCCCTCTCGTCGAGAGCAGCAAGAAAAGGAAGAGGCTTTCAGCAGAGCAGAGGCAGGCCATCAGGGTAGCACAGGCTGCAGAGGAGGCAGAGCGTGGCAGAGGTATACACATTGGAGGCATCTCTGTCAATTTGTCGGGCAGAGATGAGACCGAGGAGCAGCCACAGCCTCAGAGACAGCTGGAGACTGAGTCAGCACAGCGAGAGGCAGAGCCGAGGCAGCCAGAGCAGCAGGAGGCAGCTACTCAGGGGGAGCAGGCCCAGGCTCCACCTCTTCGTCGCTCGGGCTGCACTCGACCTTCGGTGCCACCCTGGCCCGCTGGTCAGAGGCGCGGTGACCAAGTCCCCAGGGTGCCTGCTCCCTCCGATCCTCAGCCGGAGCCTGAGCCGAATGTTCACTTGGACTTGCAGAGGATCTCTGCAGCCCGAGTCAGAGAGCTCCGGCTGACGTCGCTTGCCAGCTGATTTCCGGATCAGAGAGATCCCAGAGCTTCTGAGGGCTGGTACACTACTCTTCACGAGGACTTCTTCACCGCCCTCATGGCCACAGGAGTTGGACTGCGATAGCACAGAGTGTGTCCCCTAGAGGACATAGTCTAGGCAGCAGGAGAGGAGATCAGGCCATATTTGACATACCTGCCTGGACTTGCGGAGCTTCTTGGCCGATCAGGCCGATACGTGGAGTCGTGGGTCCGAGAGTTCTATGCTTCACTATGGATCGACCCCGACCACGAGTACTTGCAGTACACCTTCGGCGGAGAGCCATACCGGCTCTACGCGAAGGCTCTGCGAGAGCTGCTTGGAGTGCCAGAGTCAGCTACCAGGTTGCACAGCATTTGCTATGCCACGACAGAATCGCCGAGGAGGGCTCACGGAGGACTGGCACCTGGTACTGCTCATATAGCAGCATGCTTTCGACCACCGTTTGGAGACGGGTCCTGCAGGACACCTTCGGAGCTTCGTCCCGTCGTTCGTCTCTTGAACGACGTGATGAGGTGTACTCTTTTACCGCGGGAGGGGTACAAGGAGGGCTTGACTCACTTACAGCTGTGGCTCCTTAGTGCCCTGGTCCAGCAGTCCGAGTTTGACGTTGCCGATTTGATTATCAGTGAGATGGAGGACACCATAGTAGAGGGCATCAGGTCTAGGCGACAGCTCCCCTACGCTCACTGGATCTCACACATCCTTGAGCGGAGGTTGCACCGGATTTGGACAGGTATCTCCCGTGAGTTGCGCCAGACTGAGACAGAGTTTCCAGTCTATAGGATGACCTCTCTGATTGATGGACACCATGGCAGCAGAGCTTTACACAGAGTACAGCGCCGTCAGACTTCAGGGGCAGATATGGCAGAGCTACAGCAGCAGGACGAGGCTATGAGGCACGTTGCCCATAGCGAGCTTGAGCAGTTACTTGCAGACGACGACCCCGTCGACACCTCCTCGTCCAGCTCTGACAGGGACTACCGGGCCATCCCTTCATGTCCACGAGCTCATGACTCGGAGGCCGGTGGGTCCAGCTCTGCTCCACAGACTTCACAGACAGACCCTGCGCTGCTTGCTATTCTTCAGACCTTACAGCAGACTCAGCAGAGACAGGCAAAGGAGCAGTCCCGGTTTGCCAGTGAGCAGGCTACAGCTCTCACTCAGATTCAGCTCAGGCAGGATCAGTTCCAGCAGCAGATGCTCCAGATGCAGCTCTAGAGCCAACAGATACAGCTACAGACCTTTGGGTTTATGGAGCACATTATCAGACACACCGGAGCCCCGCCGTACCTAGCCACTGCCTCTCCAGTCCAGCAGATTGGACCGGCAGCCACTGCAGCCCAGGTGACTCCAGCGATACAGTCCGGTGGATTTCAGAGTCAGGGCACAGCTTCACTCCAGAGTCAGTTTGTCACGCCGACTCAGCAGACTCAGCAGTGGTTTGCCACGCCAGGCACTCAGGGGTTCACTCCGATCCACACCGGTTTCACACCTGACCTAGGTGGCCCCTCAGTGTCCAGGAGCTTGGGTGCTACTTTCAGTGAGATCACAGGCATGCCCACACCTCCTGAGTTCAGATTGCCTGTTACCACCACCACAGCTCCACCTGCCACTGGGACTACCGAGACTCTACCGTCTTCAGTCGCCTCTTCAGAGCCTCTCTCCGACTACAGTAGGGCCTGCGACCGTAGTAGTCACAGCAGCAGCTCCAAAGACGGCTGAGCAGACCCGGACCGCTTCACCTTCACGTGCTCCGACAGAGGGTCAGGCTGTTCAGAGCTCCGAGTCCGAGGGAGACCCTTCTCAGTTTGAGCTTTGACCTCACTCCTCCGACCGCGACGCTGCAGCTTCTCCTCCTCCTGAGTCTTAGGTCTTTGGTGCTTGATGCCAAAGGGGGAGAGAGCATAGATTTAGGGGGAGCGCGTGAGAGAGGGTTTTGGTTCTTTTGTTCTTTTGGATGTGACATTATCATGCATCATGTTTATTTTCATGTTTGAGACTTGCTTGTGACATGTGTTTGAGCTTCATGATTATTTATATATTGTGTCACTTGATTTACTTTTGGTTACGCTCTTGTCTTAGCTTCCGCACTTCACTCCGATCTTGAGCGTATCGTTTGGTAATTGTGCTTATTTCATATCTTATATGTACCTTGTGGTCTTGATTTGTATAAGCATGCCTAACCCTTTTGCTCTTATTGTCACATGCTTATATGAATCAAATTTTTAAAAACCTCACTCTTTCCAAATCTATTTGAGGTTGTTGTCATCAATCACCAAAAAGGGGGAGATTGAAGCATCTAGGCCCTAGTGGTTTCGGTGATTATTGATAACAAGACGGTTATTATGACTAACGTGTGTTTTGCAGGATAACCTAGAGGTTAGGTCATAATAACATGTAGGTTCAAGCCCCTAGCGATGGAAATTAATTCGGTTTTCAAAGGATGGAAGACAAGACGGTGATAGGCTAGTGCTAAGTGTCGTTTGGAGTTGAGAGACACTCGGCGTAGTTTTAGGTTTTGTTTTTCTCTTTGACCGTACTATTAAGAGGGGTTTGGATGGGTAGCTTGACTTAGAGCAAGATTAGAGAGTGTAGATGGATGCACACTTGTCCAACATAGCTCTAGACAGCCCAAGGAGACTCTTGAGAGAGAGAGGATCAAACTTCGTTTTGGAAATTTTTTGATTCGGCGAAGTTTTGATCAAATTAGAGGCGTCGGATTCTACCTAGTATGGGGGTCGGACCAATAGATAGAGTCCGACGACACGTGGCAGCCCCTGGACGAGTCTCCGTGTGCCAGGGAGCGTCGGACCCTGGCTGGATGGTCGTCGGACCATTGGCCAGAGTCCGACGGTGCCTCTGGGTTTTTGAGCGAGCGTCGGACCGTCGCGAGTGGGAGCGTCGGACTAATATCTGTTAGCGTCCGACGCTTCCAGAGAGGTTCCCAGCGCGGTTTTGAGCGTCGGACTTGGTCCGACAGTGTGCGTCAGACCATTGCTCCGTGTACTAGCCGTTGAGAGGCACTGTGCCCGCGGTTCAGAAGCGTCGAACTGAGGAGCGTCAGACCATCGAGTTCGGTCCGACGCCCCTCTGTCACAGTTCTGGGCGCAGTGCTTGTGTGAGAGTCGGACCGTGGCGATTGGTCCGACGGTCGAGCCTCGGCAGAGTCCGACGGTTCGCAGGAAAGTGAGAAACGGCTAGTTTTGAAGAGGGTGAGTATTTATACTCCACCAAAGCCTTCATTCTACTTCTCTTGCCACTTCTAACAGCTGAAGGAACCATTGTTGATCTTGTGAGAGAGCAAGAGCCCTAGGGAGATTAGTGTGAACTCCATTGCTTGTGAGCTTCTTCCCTAGAGAGATCAAGAGTGACTTGTGTGCATCCATCACCCTCTTTGGCCTTGTTCTTGGTCAAGTGAGAGTCTAGGCTTGTTACTCTTGGTGATCGGCATCACCTAGACAGTTTGGTGGCGATCGGTGGCTTGGTGACCGCTTGGAGAGCTTGTGGGCGGCCCAAGTCGAAGTTGTGTCGGTTGTAGGCGATCCACCGCGCCAGAGTGGCAAAGGATCAGCCCATAGAGAGCACTTGGTCTTTGCGAAGATCAAGGGGGAGCTACACCCTTGCGCGGGTGCTCCAACGAGGACTAGTGGGGAGTGCCGACTCTCCGATACCTCAGGAAAAATTGGATTTGTCTTTCTAACCCTTTACATTCCCGTATTTCCTTTGTGTTCTCTACTTTCCTAGAGTAGTATACCTGTGATAGGACTTGGCTCTAGGTTGCATAACTTGTTTTAGAAATAGAATTGACACAAGCACTTGTGGGGTGACATTGGGAAAATTGCGATAGGTTGAATTGTGTTTCGAAAAATTATTAGTTGCCCAATTCACCCCCCCTCTTGGGCATCCTTGATCCTTTCAGAGAGCACAGTACTCCTTTCGTCTCCAGGCACGACGGCCACGAGGGTACACGCTACTCTCGCCATCTCTCCACTTCCAGTGTGTGGTTGTCGGTTCAAGCAATAGAGCCACCGGAGATAGAGCTTTCCGTAGTATGTGGCTAGTTGCAAAGTCTCGATCCAGCAGGCCTACAACGAACGATCCCTAATTTCTTTTCTGCCGACAACCATGCATTGGGACTCTAACCCAAATACAAAGTTACCCAACGGTTTCCAAATCCATGCCTGCCGGATGACAAGACATAAGGAACGCCGCCCCATGTGCACATCAACCGAGCGAAACATTTCCCTTTTCCATCGGTGGTCAAACCTTGGGACTCTAACCCAAGAGATACAACCACCCAACAGAAACATCCTCTCCCATCGGTGACGATGTACTGATCAGGTGCACAGCCACCGACCGAGAACGTTACCAATTCCCTTTTTCGTGAATTATTCAATAATATATCACTATAGCTCAAAAATAGCATTTCGTGCAAATCTAAATTATTCAAGCTGAGCTAAGCATTTTCTAAATATTTTATTTTAAAATGGTTTTCGGATATCGCAGTGGTCAAGGTTGGTAATGCATCAATTGGGTTATCAATCAACTCTTATAAACCTAATGCAGTAGATTAACTCAAGTTATAAACATTTTGTAAATCACAAGGAAAGGGGTTGAATGCATCGGGGCTTGCCTGTTGCTTGAAGTAGACAAAAACCTGAAGTCAATCGCCGAGAAAGATTCACGTCCACCGAGTGAAGACCTTACTCGGAACACGCTTCAGATAGTAATCTCCGCACGTTCACTACACAAAATAATAATGCAACACTTAACATGATGATATGTATGCCATGATGCATAAGATGCACCAAATCATTGATCAATAGAAAATGAACTCAATTTGAAAGTTGAATACAACTTTCCTTCACGACAAAGTTGTAAGTCAACAAAACTAATTACTATCGAGTATTAACTACTTTGGTTTATTGATCATTTTAACAGTCGTTGAAAGTCGGATTGGTTCTTCCCCTAGAACACTATCACCCCTTTGCCTAAGCAAAGTAATAAGCCCTATCATCATATGTGACCAACATAAATTATTAGCGTTCCAAATTAACAATTTTATTAAGAACCCAAACACTAATTAAGGTGCCAAGGGTCATCTCAAGTTAATGACCCTGGGATATCACTCAATCCAAATGTCACACCACACAAAAGTGAATTAGGGTTTCTACTCATTTTTATTAATCAATTCATTAATTATGATTTTTGTTTTGGCATTTAATTACTACCTAGGGTAATTCATCTTATACTTACAAAGTAAATGATCATCAAAACTTGGAACAGCAGGGTTTAGGTGCTTCAAGAGGTTTAACCAAACCCAAAAAGATTTAACAAATTATTAAAATTTTAATCCTAATAACCTTTTCTTAATTAATCAATTAAGCAAGTAATAAATAAGAAATAATTAAATTATTTCCATTTGAGCTCAAAATTTTACCATAGATAGTACTTATCCTAAAACAGTACCAAATTAAATTTCATAATTTTTGGAGTTATAGAGAACTAATTAAAATTACCTAAAGTTGCATTTATTAAGTAATGTGCTGATTTTTAGTTCCTGCAGAAAGTGCTCAAAACATGTATTTAATATTTTTGTTAAATACTACATCCCTCAGAGAGTGCACACAATTATTTTTAGAATTTTTAAATTAGTAAATTAATTCCTATAAAAAGGACAAATTGGCTCACTATTCTCTCTATTAGGAAATTGGAAAACACTTTTTATTTGCGAGGAAAAATGAAAAATCAAATCAGCCCGGGACGGCCCAAAATAGCCAGGCCGGCCCAGTGTGGCCCTCTCTCTCCCTGACCCGCTGACAGCCGGCCCCTACCCGTCAGTTCTCTCTCCCTCACTCCCTCTTCTCCTTCCTCTCGCCGGCACAGACCACGGCGACGGCGGCCGCGCTGACCGCGTCCTGGCTTGCCGGCGACAGCCATGCCAGTGACAAAGAGTCTACCAACGAGAGCGCTGCACTCCCACAAAACTAACAAGGGGTTAGAACCGAGGTCTAGGGCTCGCTCGTAAGCTCGCCGACTACCACGGCGGCTCGATGTGGCGGTGTCGCGCGTTCCGGCGATGGCCGACCTTACAAGACCTAACCAGCCACCCAATAAGATCCTAGAGGCTCACCAGAGCACGCTGCGCTCGCTGGTCAAAGTGGAGAGGCACTGGATGGTGCCGGCAACGTTGACGGTGACCGCGGGGGCGCGCGCTGACGACGATGAGCTCGTTCCGAGACCTCCAGGGCACGAAACTGAAAACCACCACAAGCATAAGCTTCACAGGAACGCTAAGAGGCCAAAACATGGACAAAGAAAAGGCATAGCTCACCGCAGCGAGCTAGCCACAGGGAGGCGAACCGCGGCGGCGCTCCGCCGACCGCGAGGAAGAAAGACCTTGACCGGGAGCTTCCGACGACTAACAAGGCTGAGGTTAGGCTCTAAACGTGCGCAAGGAAGTGGAAAATCTGTGTGCACAACGAATTGGGTGAAGATGGATCATTGGGCATGAATTTTGCCAGTGACCGCGAGGTGCTCACTAGTGGCGGTAACGGAGGAAAGGAAGAAGAACGGCGACGGTGTGGGTTTATAAAGGGCTGTGACCCACTTTAGACACGACCGGGGCCCCCATGAGCATGTCGTGCTGTCGACAGGCCCCGGGCGGCCCCGGGCGGCGCCGGCGTGCGGCGCGGCACGCGCGCCTGCGCACGCGTGGGCAGGGGGGGCCGGTTACTGTAGATGACCTCACCCTAGGTTTCGGTTTTTACGAAATTACTTCTGATTTTACATGGCAACTCGAAAAATTGCTTTAATAAAAGTTGTGGTAAACTCTGTGATGAACAACTTTGGTATTTGGGACATATTCAAATTTTTAATGGATTTTAAACAATCTAAAAGGGGGTAAATGGACACTTTGAAATTAAATTCAAGTCCAGTTCAATTCTCAAAAATTTTCGCAATAACTTGAAATTTCCCAAGAATAAAAGTTGTTCTATTTAACAAACGCTACAACTTTCATTAAAGTAGTTTGCCCCAATTCTTGATAGTTTTTTAAATGACATTTTAAATTTAATTAAACAAGCACTAATTGGGTTTAAATTTAAATTTCCACTGGTAAACTTTAAATTCTCTAAACATGAAAGTTGTTCCATTTTGCAAGGGCTAAAACTTTTATTAAAAGTCCATCCTCTGATTCCTACTAGTTTTTGAATTTGTATTTCAAGTTTAAACTTTAAAGCCTAGATTAAGATTTTATTTGAAATTATTTTTAATAACTTAAAGATTGCCCAAAATAGAAGTTGCTCAACTTTTAAAGATTTATAATTTTTGTTTAAGACCCAACACTTGATTCTATTTAGTTTTTATTTAGGGTTTCGGGTCCGATTAGAGTTTTTAAATGATTCCTTTTAAATTTTCCTTTTGGATTTAAAGGCATACATACAAACAAATATTTAAATCATAAAATCACTCAAAGATACCTAAGAAGAATTACATGTGGAAATAAAAATTGTTTTAATTAGTGCACGGTAATCAGGTTTGATGCGGGATGATTTACAACTAAAGATGATGATATGACAGGTTTTAATTAACCGTAACACCAGAGGTGTTATAAAATTGCACTCACTCCACACCATCAACAGGGCTCACAAGCATTTGTTCGGACGACACTCATGCCAGCGTCCGGATTAGCACTGAAGCGGTTCCGGATGTTGAGCATTGGTCCGGACCAATGGCCAACCAGCCTCTGGAACTTGTTTTTCTTCCCTCTTCAACTTCTTTCTTCACTCTTCCTCTCATGTGTCAACACCAAAGTGTTTCACTCACTTGTTGTGCATGTGTGTTACTGTTTTTAAAAGTATTAAGTCCTAATGCATATGCATGAGTCATATGACCTAAAGTCACTTGATAACCAACCACAATTACCATGGTTCTCTCCCTCTTCGTAGTATGACTATCTATGTTAAATATGATCACACTCTCTATAGTATTTTCATAATCAAAACCAAAAGATTCATATGGTTTTATACCTTTATATTGAGCATACCATCATTTGCTTGCGGTCTTATATTATGTCCTTGGATGCCATCTAAGTCTATCACTTGGACTTGGACTAACCTATCTAGTCTAAATCTACACACTTAGGGCATTAAGATGCCCAATAAATTTTATAAATTATGCAAAACAAAATTAGAGCCTTCACCTTCCCACTAATGCCGCCGCACGGGCACGTTGCTCGTCAACTCCATGGTTGGAGCAGGCACCAACGCCTCCGCATGAGCTCCAGCCAGTGTCCTGCGTCCTGATGCAACTGCCTCGTCGACGAAGACGAACTCGTGCCCATACAGGTTTATGAGAACTTAGATGCAAAATAAAGCTGCTCCATCGTGAATTTAGATGAATCTAGGCTGTGTTCGCTTCAACTAAACAGCACATATTTTTCAGTTCTGGAATAGTATTTTCCCTCACAATAAATCAGTTTCAGCCAAAATCAGCTCAGCTTGTCAGGGGAAACGAACAGAGCCCTAGTGTTTTAAATTACTTTTTTTTTTTCAAGAGCTGAGCTCTCCAAACAAGTCCTCAGAGTAGCATATCCTGATTCTAGGATGTTGAAAAACATATGTTGCGAAGCCTTTTTGAACAGACATGTCTGATCGTCCACGTTATACTGTAACAAGTTTTAGTATGCCCTGTTATAACGCTGTTGATGCTTCCGCCCCCTTCCATCATTGTAACATATATTTGATAATAAAAATACAAAATCGTAACGAGTATTGACAATATATTCCTTTTGGAGTTCTAAATGCACGGTCATAATATGATTAGGCTCACATTTTAGAGTAAAAATAAACGACCACTAAATTAAGCTGACAGATGCACGAATACATGAATACACCTCACATACAGAGTATGTACTTGCTGGTAAACACACACACCCCATTTTCTCCTTTTTTTTTTTAAAAAAAAAACAGAGCGGTTAAAAAGCTAGAGCCAGTTAAATAGGGGGAGGAGGCTTCGGTTGCCATCTCACTCGCCATCACTCAGGTCTCTTCCGCGGCCGCCTCTGCCTCCGCCTCCGCCGCCGCCGCCCCTCCGCCGACCACCATAGCATACTAGCATCAGATATATTTCAGAGCTCGCGCCCCTCGCGCACTGTTCTTGGCCTCTTGCTTTTTGCTCGACGTGCAAACTAATCGACTACAATCGTGGTGACTACGACTGACGTGATGATGCCGGTGGAGGCGGCGGCGGCGGTGGATGGCTGGTCGGAGTGCGCGTTCTCGCTGACCTGCGAGGAAGACTGCGCCGACATCGGCGACGGTGTCGTAGACGACGGCGAGTTCTTCCCGCTCTACAATGCCGGCGACGAGGAGGAAGAGGAGTACTTGGAGCAGCTGGTGTTTAAGGAGACCAGCTTCTGCTCCTCCTCCTCCACCGAGTCAGCCGCGGACTGCGACGGCGACGGCGATGGCGATGGCGACGGCGAAGGAGACGAAGAATACCCCTCGCTCGCCTCCGAGGAGTGGTTCCGGCAAGCTCGCCTCGCCGCCGTCAAGTGGATTCTTGAAGTGAGTCCCGATTAGCTTTACCTCTAGCTCCCTGACGCCATCAGATTGCCATGGCATGAATCTGATTGCATCGTTTGCCATTGCATGCAGACCCGCGGGTGCTTCGGCTTCGGCCACCGGACGGCGTACCTCGCCATCGCCTACTTCGATAGCTTCCTCCTCCGGCGACGCGTCGATGTAATCAATCTATCCGCGCCGCCGTTTAACAAAAAAAGCGTTTTTCTTTCTTTTTTTTTGAAAAAAAGGGCTCTGCTTTTGGGGACCAAGCTAGGCGCGAATGAATGCCTGCCTGACGCCGGGCATTGCATTGGTGGGTGCAGAGGGAGGCGATGCCTTGGGCGGCGCAGCTGCTATCCGTGGCGTGCGTGTCCGTGGCCGCCAAGATGGAGGAGTGCCAGGTGCCGCCGCTGTCGGAGTTCCACGCCGGCGGCTACGATTTCGACTCGGCGTCCATCCGCCGGATGGAGCTGCTGGTGCTGTCCACGCTCGGCTGGCGCATGGGCGCCGTCACGCCCTTTGACTTCCTCCCCTGCTTCTCCTCCCGCCTCCACCCGCACGGCGGCGCCGGCGCCGGCGGCCACGTCGCCCTCAAGGCCATCGGTTACATCTTTGCCACGGCTGAAGGTTCATACGCACACATCAAAATCGAATCTTTTTTTTCCTTTGTTTCTCTTTTCTGACGTCCAGTGACCTGTCTTGCGCGTGCATTGCTCTGACTGTCTGGTCTGCTCGGTGTTCGTCGGTTTGTGCAGCTGGTAGCGTGCTTGATCACAGGCCGTCCACTGTGGCTGCAGCTGCAATCTTGGCTGCAACCTATGGACCTCTGCTGACCAAAGAAGCACTGGGTTCCAAGATGAGCTGCCTTTCTCCATCTTGTCTTATTGAGAAGGTGGGTCACTTGCTTCCATTTCCATCTTGTAATACTTGTGTAGCACTTTGACCATATTAGTGTTCTGTCTGGATGAACCTTGGATTAGATGAACCCCGTGGATAACCATTTCTAATGTGTTTGTTTCTCTGATCAGGAGCATGTACATGCCTGCTACAGTATGATGGTTGGGGACATGAACAGGAGAGGCAGCAAGAGATCATTGTCATGTTCAGGTTCCGACGAGATTGCCACTAGTACATATCATTCTGTTCTTGTTGATGATGTTACGGACACAGTGAGGAATAAGCGGATCAGGCTGGAGCTGACGGGCATCCGTTAAGAAAGCTAGCACCACCGGGGACACAATTTTTAGCCAGATGTCTAGGGGGGCTTGGTTTGATCTTCCCAGTCATTTTCTTTCCTTCTTTTTAACTTGTATGTTTGCAAAAAGAAGAATTTTTTTAGGTTCTTTGAGCCATTGCCATGGGTTGGCATTGGCTGTTGTAAGATTGGATTGGTTTGGTTTGTGAGAGGTAGAAGAGATGAACAAAGCAGAGGGCTGAGCTTTCCTATGGAGAGGAGAGCTTAGGTTAATTAATAAGCCCAATGCCGGTGCCCAAACAGGGCATTTCACAGTGAACTTTACTTCAAAGTTGCACTGTTTGATAAACCATTGTTGATGCAATGTTGCATTGCATATGGTGAGATGCTGCTGCTGCAGAGAAGACGCAAAACAAGTGGTAAACAACACTGCGAGGTTGAGGGTTTTGCCATTGTTTATAGAGAGAGAGAGAGAGAGAGAGAGAGAGAGAGAGAGAGAGAGAGAGAGAGCTGTTTCCTTTTTTCACTTGTGCAAGTGGATGCTAGAGTGGTGTTTCACTCTGCACTTGCAAGGGTTACATTGGTTTGTAACAAACCCTGTGTACTTGTGTAACCCCTCTTGTTCCTGAGGAATGGAATCAGATTGCATCAAGCTGTGCCTGCCTGTGTATGTGACGACATCCCTGTAGGTTTCTCGATCAGTTCTGCTGACTGCGCAAATTTTCAGTGCCACTCATTCAGCTCTGGCTGGTCCATGCCAGGGCTTCTTGTTCTGCTTTTCTTCAGGAAGGAGGATCCAATGCAACCCTTTCCCTGTTACATCGCAACCAGTTTAGCACATGCTTGATGAATCTTGGCCAAACCCTACTGTTGCACAGCACTTGCACAATCCACAGTGATGTAAAGGAAGAGATGGCCGGTGCGTAAAGAAAGGCATTGTCAACCATGATTAGTAGTAAGTACAGTGTGGCCTTTTGGTCATTATTGTGCATGCTGAGCAAAGCATGCAACATCATATTCATATTACAATGTGCTCTTGTGTTGGAAAGAAGACAAGTGTTGCATATAGTATGAATGGGAGTATTAATGTACCGGATAAATACTAATGTTAGCACTTTATGCCAATAATTACCCTAGTATTAGCAATGGTGATGTGACTTCTAACTTGTGTATTTGGTCGGGGACGGTGTTGCTTTACTACCCGAGCTTGATATTTGTTACGCACTTCACCTAGTCAACCAACTTGCAAGTTGTTTGGAAGCTGTGGCATACTGACATGTGACGTTTTTTGACAAATGGTATAGTTAATCCGTCCTATATAATATCAATTAATTCAAACTATATCATAAGGTGTATGTGGATTACATTGGCAACTACCAAGTTGGCGCAAAGGAATCGACAAGTAACCATGGGCTTAATGTAGTTCTTCAAAGAAAAAACTATTTCAAACACAAACTCCTGTGTTGGGGGAAGCCATATGGTATATGGCCTATCTCGTCTAGAAGAGGCCCAATATGATATGTAACTTGACATTGTTATATGTATTGCTAAACAAAAGGGGGCAAAGGATCCCACTTTTCCCCAATCCACTCTAACCCTAGCCTCCTGCTACTGATACTGGATCTGCTGGAGATCGGCTTCTCCAACACACTGAGGGGCGGAGCTCATTGTCCGATGCCCGCGAGGGAAGACTTGGAGGCCTCGAAGACGAAGATCCTCGCTCACCTGCTCACCTCCGAGATGAAGACTTGTGTATCTTTTAGAGTCGTGCGCGTGCTCTTTTCTCCATGCCCTTTTTCCCACAGGGTTTTTGGGATGGAGTTTTTAGTGAGGCGCGCACGTAGGTTGCGGAGGGCGATCCTCGCAGCCGGGTTCGAGTTGTATTGTGCCTCTTCTTGTATGAGTAGCTACTAGATCATGTAGTACCCTCCATAACCTAGTAGCTGAGGGGCTATGTTGGGGGAAACCCATATGGTATATGGCATATCTTCCCTAGAAGAGGCCCAATATGAGATGTAACTTGACATTGTTACATGTATTATCAAACAAAAGGGGGCAAAGGATCCCAGTCTTCCACAATCCACTCTAACCCTAGCCTCCTGCTACTGATACTGGATCTGCTGGAGATCAGCTTCTCCAACATCCCATACGTTAGTCAAATGGAAGAACAAGGTTACCATCGTGGCACCAACACATGCAGAGAGAAAGATGAACACACACATGCCCGGAATATTACAACTTTCATTCATGGATACAATAATGATGATATCTTTACATCCACTGCCTTTAATTTTTTTTCCTCACCCTCCCCATGATAAAACCCTAAACCCTAAAGTTGGTCTTCTGGCCTCATCCACTATGTAATGCAGGTCTTACATTGCACCCTGCCTTACAGCTGGTAAAAAGAGCTTTTGCCCTGCACTCTGGAAATGAAAATGCCTGCCCTGCCCGGTCCGGCTGCCCCCATGGGCAATGGAGTGGCTTTCTGAGCTGAGAGCACAGCCATCAGAATGGAGTGGCTTTCTGAGCTGAGAGCACAGCCATCAGTCCACCACCACACCATCCACCACCGCCTCTGCAGTCTGCAAGCATGCATGCTACCTGCTGGGGCATGCTACCTGCTGGGCTGCTGCAGACATGGCATTGCCAAACCTTCTCTCTTTCTCTCTCATTCATGTGCCTTCATGGCTTTGTTTTGTTTCTCCAATGTTGCTATATACGTAATGGAAAGGGATTCCTTGCATTGAACCCTGGACAGTTGGTCACAAATACTTCTGTGCTATTCTCAAACAGTGTTTCTATGAAGGTTGGCCAGCTGGCATTTGGGGTCATTTGGGGTTGGAGGTCGAACTTTAGGTTTACTAGCTACTGACATGTTTGGTTTGGCTAGTTCAGTTAGATAAACAAATACATGTGCTTCCAGCTGCGTTTAAATCCATAGGCCTAAAGTTTTAGGGTGTCGCATGTTATGTTCGAATATTAATAAAAGAACAAATTTCAGAATTCACCAGTAAACTGCGAGACGAATTTGTTAAACCTAAATAATCCATCATCAGCACATGTTTATTGTAGTATCACATTATTAAATTATGGACTATTAAAAAATCATCTCGGAAAATAGTCGCAATCTATGAAATCAGTTTTTTTAATCTATATTTAATACTCTATGTATGCATACAAACAACCAATGTAATAGGGTGTACACTTTAAAGAGAGAAACTAAACAAAGCCTAGAATAATTCGGTTGTAGATCAAGATTGCTCAAGTGAGATCAGATTTTGAACATCTTGACTCCATTTTGTAGGCCTGATCGATGTACATGTACATAAGCTGCTGCGACTAAAAAGGAAGACAGGGAATATATGAGCATGGATTTTGTCATTTCCCAAGTCTGAACATTTCCCCCCCAGAAGAGATAAAAGCAAAAAAAATGGAAATAAACTAGGTGTCGCTGTCTCTGTAGGCACCCAAATTTGAGAAAATGCTTCCCTTGCCATATAGGAGTAACATTGATTTTCATTCAAACCGATCTACAGTACTTGTATATGATGGATACCTTGGAGCTCGAGCTGGTCAAGATGAATGGACCACTATACTACAAACTTGTAGGTCCATCACAAAGCGGATCAAATCAAACATGTTTAGGGGATTTTCTTGGGCTAATCAACTGTACAATGTTAAGATGGGCACCGGGCAAATAAAGATAACCTACAATAATGCATGTGTCAACCAATGGGAGCCCATCTGGTGGCTTGTATGTAAAGTGTGGAGAGGATATATATATAGTATGCCTGCCGTCTGAGTTCTGAATCTGGACTGCCCAAACCTAGAGCTGCATCTGCATATGCATATGGTGGTTGGGTGAATAAACATGAGGATGATCCAGAAAGGGTTAACAAGCCTGCGCAGCTTCTCAGTCACCAATGCAGTCAAAAACAGGCTTGGAGACAAAGCTTGGTTAAAATTTTGTTGGTTCAAAGGAGTGCCACAGCTGCCACCTAGAAGTGAGTGGCCACCTCATTGGATGGCCGGCTATGCCCTGGTCCTGGCAAAGCACCAATAGTTTTTGTTGTTTTGGTGGAACAATTGACTATATTGATCTAGATCATCAGTAGTAAAACAAAACCTCAGATCATAAAAGATTTTCTGAATGAGCAAACATGGACCTATTAGGAACACCGGGATTTCGTCACGATCTGGCCGGGCAGGTCTCTTATGAAATTTCCACGCTTAAAAGGAAATCATTAAGTTTGGGAGAAAAAAAGAATATTAAAGTTTCTGAAGCATTTCTAGTTTCCAGTTAAGTTTGTGCCTGTATGACTGTAACATGAAATGCACTACGTTAAATGGCACACATGAAATTGAAGAGGGAATTTAAAAGTAGTGAAGGGTTATGGTATGAGGCATGGCAGCTGGAGTTTGTACAGCTGTGCCTGTGAGTCTCTCTGTGAACCGAAGATGGGCCTGCTTGTGCTTGCACCAACAGCAGGGCGTGGCCCTGGTTGTTCACTCTCCACTGTGCATGCAGGCAGGGCAGGGCAGGGCGAGCACTTGGGGGATGTGATGTGGTCTAAAGACTAGTACAGTAGAAACAAGCCTGCACAAAGACAAAGAGGCCAACACAAAGACATGTTCCCACGCATTGCATGACACAAACAGAGGGCATGACCGCATGAGATCGATGAGAGCAGCGCGTAGCAGAGTCACACACAGACACACACAAATCCTGATCTGGTCAAGGAAACACAAGCTTTGTTTTGTTGCGTAGAGGCACTGCTTGTGAGTGTGATGAAGTGTCGTCTCCTTGCATTGGGTGTGGTGGGTGGCAATGGCCATGCCGTGCGGTCCCGGTTCTAACCTTGTCAGTCATATATTCCATCTAAGAAGCGCAATCCATAGTCTATTGCTTTCTTATGGATAGTATACTCTGTTTACTAGGGAGCCGTAACAGTGCTCAGGAGAAGGGAAAGCAATTTGACCGTGCATATCACAAGTTCTTTGACTAGATCAACTTCTAGGCTGAATCTATGCATGAGCTGTCGTGTGAAGTAGTAATTCTCTGAAATGCACTAGGTACGTAGTTTGTGAGCTGAGAAAGTACTTCTCCTAATCACTCAACGCTTAAAATCATTTCATGCGTAATAGAGTTTATGCCAGTGGACCTGCAGAGAGAATTATTATCAATTACAGAATCATCACTTATGTCACAGAGAATTATGATCAGGAGAAGCGATGTAGCAGCCAGACAGACCCAAAATTCATAGCGGAAATGGATTCATCTGAACCAAAACCAAAATTCATAGGTGATTAGCTAGGCTGACTGAACATTATTCTAGCATGGCAACAGCATCATCAGAAAAGGAGAGGGAGGCGAGGTAAACAAACAGCATCTGTTATTTCTCGTTGGAAGAAGCTCGATCGGCGTGCGTGACGTGTAGTGTAGTGTAGGGAGGCCGTCTGCTGCTGCTGAGATGGGGTTGGGTTTGGTTGGGGAGCGGGCGAACGGAAGCGCATTATGAAGAGGCCGTGCCGTTGCCGGCCGGCCGGCCTGCAGCGGCCTGGTCTGCTCTAGTCAACCTCGAGATCGGGGACTGCAGCCATGAATGAATGTGAATGACACGCACCGCCCTCTTCTTCTGCATCGGTTTCTGCGCCCGGAAACCAGTGGCAGTGCGCTGACGGGGTTCCGGTGTGCCGTGCGGTACCAGGTCCCAGACCGTGCCGTACTTGTTGCATTTGCTACCTGATGGGCCGGCCCAGAACCAAATACAGGAAGGAAATCATCGGCATGCTTCTTGGGCTTATACATGGCATGACCAAATCGGCCAAGCCTATATTGGACACAAACGACGGTCTAAAAGGGGGAAAAAAAAAACACGGCATGGCCCGACGTTCCTAGCGCTTCTGCTGGCCCGACACACTGGTGTAGGATTTGATGCCAAAAAAAAAAAAAGGTAACGGGTGTAGCACTGTTCATAATGGGGTATGTTACTGTTTCTTAACGGGTTGGACTGTTTCTCAACGGGTTAACGGGGCAGACCCATTACTGTTTATTAACGGGTTAGACTTTTCCTTAACGGGTTAACAGGTCAGACTCGTTACCGTTTGGGGCTGTAGCTACTGTAGATGGATAGTAAAGCGTGAGGGAAAAAGTGGTCCGTGAACAGTGCAAATAAACAGTAAAATCTTCACCAAACTTATGTGTTGCTATAGATTTGGGGCTGTAGCTACTGTAGATGAATAGTAAACTGTGAGGGAAGATGAAGAGTAGAATCTTCACCAAACTTATATGTCTTTATAGATTATACCTATCAGGCCTAAAAGGACCTAGCTTCCTTTCATAGTCCTTTTTTTTATTCCTCTATGAGTCCGAAAACTAAATCTTTTATAATTACCTATATGACATTTTCATTAGTTTAGGCATGTAAAGGTGTTGAAGCCAAGAGGTAAAATGATCAGTTTACTCCTGGCGAAAAAATGATTAAAATGCAAATTTCAGTTTTTCTGTTTTAAATGGTAATACTCCCTCCATACCAAATTGTAAGTCATTCTAAAAATCTTGGAGAGTTACAGTGCTAGTCCTAAGTTTTTTTTACCCGGAACCAAGCTAAAATTTTGTACCTTTCTATATCAACATAATAATACTACTTACTATCCATTGGTAATATATATTAGTACACACATATATACAAGATGTTATTAATAAACAGTTAGCTAAATGCAAAAGGCAATATTCATAAAATACTTCAAAAATTTCTTCTAACATTCCTTGATGCGAAGTCAGCGATGATGGTTTCAATATCAATCTCATCCAATAAGCGGTTCTCAATGTATAATGTTGTCATTCCATTCAACCCCTCTTGTAATACCGTAGATCTCAAATAGTTTTTCAATAATTTTAATGTTAAGAAGCTTCTTTCGGTTGATGCCACGGTCACCATAATAATGAATATGGGATAAGCAATGGAAGTACTAGGATAACAATCACCTTCTCTAAGCAGCGTCTAGACCGTGCCGTTTTTTTGAATAAGATAATAAATAGTTAAACTTATGGCCAATAGAAATCAAATAACTTGTCATTTGAAATGGAGGGAGTGCTTTTATACATGTGTGCACGTACATTTGCAGGAACCATGCATCCATCCTATCTTGCTATTGCGTGCTACTAGTTGATCAGAACTCAGAAGCTAGCTTGCTGCCATGCATTACGATCAGTGTACGTTTTCAACATTAGGATCCGCATAGTAATTTATTTAGTGATAAATGTAGTAGTTGCTAAATTTTTAAAAAAGAGCAAAAAAAAAAAAAGAGACATACAACACTGGGGATCGAACACAGGCCAATTAGTGCATATTATGCACAAAAATATAATTATTCATTTGTTAGCCGGCTCGGCGTCAAAGATCATGGTGCCCGACCTTGGCGCCAAAATAATTAGCACTGGCACGTGTAACCTTGGTGCTAATGATGATGGCGCTGAGGCCTGGGTCTATTTTTTGAAATCTTTTTGTCAGGAGTGTATTTGTGAGAAACTTTAAAAAAAGAGGTAAATTATAAAAAGACGGCAGTGCCGCGCTGCCAAGACAAAGGGAAATGATATGAATTTTTGTGGTTGACTTTGACAGTGAAAGAAAGGATGTTTGGTGGATAAAATGCACTTGGTTTCACTTTCAAACCTGTCTTTTGCATTTTCCTTAATAGAACGGCTTTTCCTATACTCAATTTCAAAGTAATAACGAATTTAAACCTCCTTTGAGTGAATGTCGTATCCTTTAGTTGTTAGGGGTTCACCTGCATATTAGTACATCCTACAAATTCTTTTGCCTATCTATCATCTCGATAAATCTCGTTAGCCTTCTAATCGCGTGGTCCTTCGCTGGCCACGTCCTCTGCCCAACGTCGGCAAAGATGGTCCTATGTGCGCGCCGTCCATCGCTTCTGCTTCTCCGTACGCCGCCGCCGCCACCTTTGTTCTGGCAGAAATGCGCTTGCACCCCGTCTGTCGCTGCTCCTCCATATGTCGCCCCTTGCTGCCCTGTTAGCGCGAGACGAGGAAGATGAACAGTGCAAGGGAGAAGACGGTGAAAGGTCCAAAGAGCCTAAAGGGGTGAATAGCCTAATTAAAAAACTACAAATAACATTTGACCAAGCGGTTAGTATAATAAATGGCGAAGCGAGTTTTACGCTAGTCTACTCAAAAAGTCAAAATGCAAGCCTTCCCAACCGTTCTAAATTAAGTCTCTAGGTTCACACACAATTTAGCCTAGGTTGAAAGCTACTAGTAATACTACAACTACAAAGTAAGTGCACAAAGTAAAGGAGAGGTGTAGGATATTATACCACCGAATAGTGAAGATGGCCAATCACCGGAAGAAACACCAATACACTCGAAGGTGATGGTCACAATGAAATCCGAAGCCAACACACGGAAGACAAAGAATTCATCCCGAGGTTCACATGCTTTCCGGAACGCTAGTCCCCGTTGTGTTGACTACTACTCGGTGGTTCGGTGGCTAATCGACAACCAATGTCAAGCTCAACAAATGAGCACCACAATAACCTACCACGAGTAAGGTAACTCAATGACACGAGCAATTTACTAGAGCTAGCTTGTGGCTCTCCGCCGGGAAAGGTGCTAACCCCTCACAAGTCCACCGGGAGTGGTCGGAGACAATCTCCAACTCCGCCAACTCCTCCGCTGCTCCAAGACCGTTTAGGTGACGGCAATCACCAAGAGAATAGAAAAAATCCACAGCAACAACAATCACCAAGTGCCAATGGATAAACTAGATGATCAAATGCACTTGGATCACTCCCCAACTCACTTTGGATGAGAAACAAGCACAAGAGTGAGTGGGAGAGGGTTGGGAGAGTTCAAGAGATGCTTAGCAAAGAGTGAAAAGCGCAAAAGGGCTTCTGAAAGCCCTAGATTGGTTTTGATAATTGATGACACCCTAAGGACTAACCTAGTTGCTAAGTGAATGGCTAAGTGTAGGTAGTCCTAACCATGGAGTGAGAAGCCCAAGGAGTTTATGTTGTTGTTCAAAGAAGGCTTAACCATGGAGGAAGCAATATGGATCAAGTGGAGATGATCAAAGTGAAAAGAAAAGGCTTGAAAGCAAATGTATAATCCCAAGTAGGTTTTTCTTTTGGTAATCAAGACACCAAGTGGGTGTGATCACATTTAGGATAGATAGCCGACTATCAAGGGGAGAACTAAGTGATTGGATTACCTTCAAGTGCTTCAGGTTGCATTTCATTGCATTGATCTAACCAACCTAGTTTGAAACTTAGAAACCCTTTAAAATTGTTTTGAAAATGCTAACGCACTGTGCATAAGTGTTGAAGACCTTGAGTGTTAGCACATAGCAGCAAGGGGTGAGAAACTAACTTGAAAAGTGTTGTCTTCAGAGCGTTGGACGCTAGGGACACAGAGCGTCGGACCATTAGTTTCTAGAGTCCGACGGTCCCCAGGCCCGGTTTCTAACTGTGAAATCGTTGGACGGTGTTTGTTGGTCCGACGGTGAGCGTCGGACACCGTCCGAGCATTTCTGGAGCTCTCGGTGTAAATTTGCATAGCGTCGGACGCTGGTGAGCATTGGTCTGACACACTGTCTGGAAAGCGTCCAATGGTGGCTGGATAGTTTCTCTGCTAAGGGAGTCGGACAGTCTGACGGTCTGTGGGGTGCAAGCGTCAGACTATCGGCTGTCTGTCCGATGGCATGGCGTGGCGAGTTCACGTTCTGTTCACTTGCGCGGCAAGCTGAGTGTAGGGCGTCAGATGCAGAGGTTTGGTCCGACGTAGGGCGTCGGACAGCGTTCGACGAATAAAAACCTCTCTGCGAAGTTTCTGGAAGCGTCGGATGGCTGGGTACTTTGGTCCGACGCTAGCTTGTTCGACGGTTGTGTTTTTGGCGCGATTAGTTAGCCGTTAACATCCAGCGGTTGTGGTTTAACTGAGTTGACACGTGGCACCATCGTGTGCGTCGGACGTTGGACATTGGTCCAACACCTACTGTCCAACGGTAGCGTCCGACACCACGAAAAGTTGTTTAACGGTTCTTTTTCATTGGGTAACAGTTAGGAGTGTACTTAGGGGTATTTATACTCCTTCCCTGGTCACTTGGTGAGTCTCTTGCACATTTGATCCATTGCCATACACTTGTGAGCACTCTCTAGCCTCTCACTCACTCACTTGTTCATCCATTGATCATTTTTGTGAGTTGAGTGATCCTCAATTGCATCTTTGCTAGTGATTTGCACTCTAGAGCACTTGAGAGCAATCCATTGCTGAGTTCTTATTCTCTTGGGGCATTGCCGTGTCCCTAGCGGCTTGGAGGTGATTCCAGTGTTGAGGTTCATTGGTGATTGTTCAAGCCCATACCGAAGGTTGATTGCGAGGGTTCTTGCGGTTATTCCCCGGCGGAGTGCCAAAACCGACTCTAGTGGATTACTCGTGGTTGATAGCCACTTCTCTTGTGTTGGTAAGCGGCTCCCGGTGAGGGATTGGCGTGTGAAGCCTAGCTCGCAACCCACCAAGGAAGACCGGTGCTACAACGAGGAGTAGCGTGACGGCGATCACGTGATCCTCGGTAAAAAATCGAGTGTTCTCTCTTCTCCACCTTCGAGTGGATGATTAGTCTTCCGGTGTTCTCTTGGTTGATCACTTGATATTCATATTGATCTTGTCCCGGTGATTGGATCAACCTCTACACTCCTTGGGGGTATAGCTTCCTCGATCACTTACTCACTTGCGCTTATTACTTGTATAGATGCCTTCTCCTTAGGTTTTGATGGAGTGGGTTTCTTGCGTTTTAGTGCATATTCTTGTGAGTAGTATATTGTGCTAGGTGGCTTGCTTAGAATAGCTTAGAGCTAGTGCTTAGAAATCGCTTTGTTATTTGCTAACTTGTGATCTAGTTCTTTGTAGAAATTTTTATAGGCTATTCATCTCCCCTCTAGCCTATTCGGTCCTTTCAGCTTCCCAAAACCGTTTGATTGGCTACTTATAAGTGAGGATGAAAAACTAGCCGTTTTGCAGTTTCTGCGTGCACACCGAACGCTGATTAAGTTTGCACAGGACGCTTCCGGTGGTTGTCCGGTGTATCGCCCGTTGACATGTGTACTAGCCGTTTGAATCTTCCCATAGCGCGCCAACACACCGGACGCTCCGATGCCCGTGTCCGGTGTAAGAACAGAGAGCATCCAGAGAGCTCAAATTGGCACCCGACGCTTCCGCTGTTAGGTCACCGGACGCCCGCAGCGTCCGGTGCACTCTCTGACTTAGAATGCACGTTTCAACACCGGACGCTCCTAAACAGTCACCGGACGCGTTGGAGTTACTGTTTCAGCATCCGGTGCAACAACAAAGAGGTTCCAGAGAGGTCAAATGCACACCGGATGTGTCCGGTGCACACCCACCGGACACTACCACCGTCCAGTGCACCTCTGAGAGCTATTTTCAGCCTCTCTTCAACTCCCTTGCTTCTAAGAGCTAACTCCCAAGAATTCTACTCGTTTAGGGACAAAAGTTAGCCAGTTTACAAGGCAAACTGCAAGGGGTACCTCACCAAAATCGCCGAATCCTTTATACCTCTCAAACTTCACCGCGTTTCCAAAATTGCCAATACCCCAAAGGGTTTTACCAACAAGTGTAAGGTGTGTTAGCATTTTCCAACACAAATTCGCGGGTTTTAAGTTAGTGCTCTAGATCTAAATGCATATGCTCAACTAAATCATCTAGAGGCACTTGATGGCCGGAATTGTAACGAATTTCTTCCCTCTTAATAGTACGGCCATTTATCCTAAAAGTGATCACACTCTCTATAGTGTCTTGATCACCAAAATGAAAAGAGCCCAATTGATTATACCTTTGGCTGGAGCCCTTTTCCAAATTCCAAGCCGAGGAGCACTTGATCGAATATGTTGATGGACTTACACCAATCATTTGGACGCCGTCATGGCTCCTCACTTGGTTTCTCTAACCATCATTGTAATCACAACACTTAAGCACATAGTTAGATACTAGGTGTCATCAATTAGCCAAAACCAAACTAGGGCTTTCAGACGGCTCTGCAAGAAAGTAGAAGTTATCGAGGAAGGACATCCCTGCCCGTGCTTTTATATAGGGCGAGGTCATCCCTCTTTTCATCAAATATTCCATGGATCTTCGTAGGTGGGATGTCCCGGTTTTGCCACAACTCTCAACCAAACAACCAACCAGGTTCATCCCATCTCCATTCTACTTTATCCTTCTAACCAAACACATCCTTAGGTGGTGACCATTGTGGTCAGATTTGATGTTTGGATTCATGACTTGGACTGGATGTATATTGTAATGCATTGTGTAGGTTGCGGGTCTAATGTAATCACAACAACTGATGATGTTGTTGATTATTAAAATACAGAAAATTTGTTGGTGATATGGTGAAACCGATAGTGATGACAAAGATAAGCATCGCCGAATCAAAATTCCACACTGGCTGATAGGAGTGAGCCATTGATAAGGTCTTTATAACTGCTGCATCATACGCCGCAATGGCGGTAATATTCACTTGGCGGTGGAGATTACATGAATAGTTACAACTTACATCCAACCTATCGACTATTATACAACAATATACTTGCGGAACAACAAATTGAAATCATATGTACTATAACTAATCAATGCTAGATTCCTAGATGAAATTAAAGAAGCCTCTCTGCAGAGACGACATGCGCAGCTCGGATTCATGGCACGTGGCCAGGAAGTTCGGCATGCTGTTGTTCCCCGGCCGCTGACTCAGCTCCGCCTGATGCTGGCCGTTGCTCGCTCCATGCCTAGACCACAACCAAAACGAGCACAACGAGGGCAGCAGACGGGACCCCGGCGGCGCATCCGAAACGCCTGAGCTTGCAAGCGAGCACTAGTACAGAAAAGTTCTACGCTGATGATGTGTTTTTATTTTTGCAGGCGGTTCCTGTTGACGTACGTCACTAGAAAAAAACAGTGGGCCTAGTATTACGAACCGCCAGTGCAAATCCATTTGCACCGTCGGTTTTCTTAAAGAAACCGCCAGTAAAAATAGTCCGTTTCTTTTGGCGGTTCTGTTAAGTGAACCACCTGTAGAAAGAGTTTTCTACAGGCGGTTCACTCAAAACGAACCACCAGTAGAAATGGACTATTTCTACTGGCGGTTCGGTTAAGTGAACCAGGCGGTTCACTTAAGGAACCGCATGTACAAAGCCTGCTATATATACCCTTCTACCTCCCCGAGCCGAACAGTAACTTGCAGCCAACTTCCATAGTTGGCGATTTTAGAGGTCCAGACTTCACCAAATACAAGGGGAGAGGTTTTGATCTTTATTTCTTCGGAGGAGATTGCTAAAAAAGGTTAGTTTACATACCTCTAACCTCATTTTAACCATTCTTTGCTTTATTTAGCCACATTTTGGATCTAGGGTTTCACCATGAGCTAGGGAGAGGAATAGGTAGGTTGTTATCTTTTTTTTCAAATGAGGTTGCTCAACATGGTTAGATGAAGTTTCTCCTCTCTCTCTCTCTCTCTTGTCATGATAGCTTCTTAGTTGAATCAGTTTCTCCTTTCTCTCAACATGGTTAGTTCTCTCCTCTATTAATGGTGTGTTATTCATGAAGAGAGAGAAAGATAATGTCTTTTATGTAATTTTTTTGAGGAAACGTCTTTAAGACATGTTTGTATGACTTTGCATGTGTATTATGATTAACATGATTTAATGGGAGATTATAATACTAAATTGACACATGCATGTGTAGTAGTATTTACATGATTTAATGGAAGATTATAATAGTAAATACCCATTCTTCCACCATTATTGTCTCTCTTTTCATTTAATTTGTTATTTACAGGTAATGATGGAGGGGTCATATTGGATGTATAAGTTACCAAGAGTCGATCCATCATACATAGCTGAGGTCAACAGGTTCATTGATGCCGTTAAGAGCCATGATAGGAGAACAGACATGAAGCACATATATTGTCCGTGCACAGACTGCAAAAATATTATTGTGTTTGATGACACAGAGCCAATCTTTTTCTCATCTAATCTGTCGAGGATTTATGCAGGACTATTTAATTTGTACTAATCATGGAGAGAGTAGCTCTTCACATTATATAGCTGGAAACCGTGAGAACATCGACGCCGACGGTCTGTATAAGTTTGTAGGGGGGACACAGCAGCTTATTACCCAGAATGAACATGTTGTGCCAAATGTTACCGATCATGATTTTGTTGGAGGAAATGTAGACGACAGAACTGACCATGTCCTGCCAGATGTTACCGCTGAGGAAGATGCACAATTCTTAGATGCAATATTGCGTCGTCATACTGATCCATCGATGTTCTTCATGAAAGGTATGGAGGCCTTGAGGAAGGCAGCAGAAGTGCCTTTTTTACGATGAGTCGAAGGGTTGTACGAAAGAGTTCACGACACTGCCGTCTGTGATGAAGTTGTTGCTGGTCAAATCTAGATATGGTTTCTGTGATGCTGGCTTCGATGCGTTCTTGAGTATTCTCGCATACATGCTTCTAAAGAAGAACAACGTGCCTGCTAATACGTACTATGCAAAGAAGCTAATCAGTCCGCTTATTATGGGTGTTGAAAAGATCCACGCCTGCAGAAATCATTGTATCCTTTATCGAGGTGATGATTATAAAGATTTGGAGAGCTGTCCAAATTGTGGCACAAGTAGATACAAGATGAACAAAGACTATTGAGAGGAAGAGAACGTAGCCTCTATGTCTACAACAGGTAAGAGGAAAAATAAAGCCCAACAGAAGACCCAACAGAGTTCAAAACCCACAAAGAAAGAAAAATGGGAAGTAGACTACTATGCGCAGGAAAAGATTCCTGCTCTGGTGATGTGGTACCTTCCCGTGGTTGATCGATTGAGGTGTTTATTTGCAAACCCTGAGGATGCAACACTTATGAGTTGGCATACTTCTGAGGAGCACAAAGGCGATGGAAAGCTAAGACATCCAGCTGATGGCAAGTAATGGCAAGATTTCAATGCAAACCACCCAGAATTTGCTAAGGAACCAAGAAATATTAGGTTCAGCTCTAAGTACGGATGGAATGAATCCATTTGCCGAAAGGAGCAGCAAGCACAGCACATGACCGGTGATCCTCACCATATACAACCTTCCTCCTTGGTTGATGCAGAAGCGAAAATATCTTTTGCTAACTCTTCTTATTTCTGGACCTACATAACCTGGAGTTGACATGGATGTCTTTCTAGAGCCCTTAATGGAGGACATGAAAAAATTATGGGAAGAAGGTGTCAAAATGTTGGACGAGTACCGCAAAGAGACATTCACACTGAAAGTAATTATATTTGTTACCATCAATGATTACCCTGCTCTATTCGTGCTATCAGGGCAGTTCAAAGGGAAGGTTGGTTGTGTAATATGCATAGATGAAACAGCTTGCGTGTACCTAGGTGAATCAAATAAGCTAGTGTACATGAGGCACATGCGCTTCTTACCAAAAGGACACAAGTTCCGCTTGCGTAAGACGGATAAGTACTTCGACAATATGGAAGAACTACATTCTACTGCTCCATCAGGTAACCTTTTGCTCCTTGGTCGATGATAATGTTGACCATATCCAACCATATAGCTAACTATTCTACTGCTCAATCAGGTAACAGCAAAGGTCAAAGAGTTTTTTTTGAAATTGTCAAAAACATCAAGTTCGCTTTCGGGAAGAAGACAAAAGATGGAAAGGCCAGAAAGGATGTCAAGCCAACTCCAGGGGCTACATTTAAGAAGATGTCAGTTTTCTTCAAGTATTTGCCATATTGAAAGAGTTGGACGTACGACACGCGATTGATGGCATGCACGTTCAGAAGAATGTGTTTGAGAGCATAGTTGGCATCTTGCTAGACATGAAGTGCAAGACAAAGGAAGGACTGAAATCACGTCTGGACATGGTAAACTTAGGCATAAAAAGGAAACATCACCCTGTTCCTCTAGAAAATGAGAAGTACCGCCTCCCAGCAGCAAGCTACAACCTCAACAAAGATGAGCAACATGGGATATGTGTGTGCTGGAAGAATTTGAAAGTTCCATCTGGATTCTGCTCCAACTTAAGGAGTATGGTGTCAATGAAAGACCTTACGCTCACCAACTGTAACTCACATATGTCATGCTGACTACCTTCCTCCCTCTTGCCATCAGGGCTATAAAGCCGGTGTTCTTAAAGATGGCAATCACAAGGTTATGCTACTTCTTCAATAAGATCTTACAGAAGGTAATTGCCCGCGACGAGTTGCCTTCTCTATAGGAATTCATAGTGGAGATATTGTCACAGCTTGAGATGTGTTTCCCCCCATCTTTCTTCGATATAATGGTACACCTTATGGTGCACTTGATGCCACAAATAGAGGCATTTGGTCCCATGTATTTGCATGAAATGTGGACGTATGAGCGTTTCATATCAATATTAAATGGCTATGTTTCAACTCGTGCTCGTCTTGAGGCATCCATGATAAAGGGGTACTTGACCGAAGAGGCTATTGAGTCCAGAGGTCCTTTCTGCAATAATGTCCTAAAAGATCAGATTGCAATAGGTTTGCCTCCCACACAACATGAGGGTAGGCTGCATGGACGCGGGAGGATGGGACGAAAATCATTCATCCCTTCATATTACAAAATAGTCCTTGAGGCACACCACAGCATCCTACAACAGCTATCATTAATTGACCCTTTCGTCAAGCAACGCATTAATGAGCTTCGCGAACACAATCCTAGATGCACAGATGATTGGGTAATGAAAGAACACAAACAGCGGTTTACCACATGGTTAAGTGAGCAGCACATTCCAAATAGGGGAAACAATTGAGGAAAAAACCATCAAGAAGTTGGCATCGGTACCATCACGCCAGGTCACGACATGGTAAACCTTTGACATTAGTAGCTTCACGTTTTGTACCAAATCCAAGGACCAAAAGAGCATGGCACAAAACAGTGGTGTACGGTGTGAGGCCTTAGATGATGGAACTGGTGAAATCACTACTTACTTTGGCTTCATTGAGGACATATGATAACTAGATTATGGTACATTCCAGGTCCCCGTGTTTCGATGCCAATGGATTGAAGACAAACATGTCACAGTGGATAACTATGGGCTCAGAGTTCTGATCTAAGTAAAGTAGGCTACAAAGATGACCCGTGGATACTTGCTAACCGTGCTGCACAGGTCTTCTATGCTGAACAGGTCCTTTCCAAGAATGAGAATTAAAGCAGCGATAAGCCGAAGCATGTAGTTTTTCCTGGAAAAGCAACAAGCTATTGGTGTTGATGATGTAACTGATCTGGAGGATTTTAACCAATTCGACGAAATATGTGTCTTTAAGGACCATCCGATCAATATAAAGAATGTTGAGCGAAGCATCCCACAAAATTCGCTTCCATGGGTGCGCAACGATGGAGAAGGAAGAACAGTAGCAGGATAGCTAGGATCATGTGTCTTGTAATCCATTTCTGATATATTTTGTACCCAATATATATATAATGCTACCATTTATCTATTTAACATAATATTATTATGTCCTCCACCATCATGTGTGATATGTCAATCGATGAGTATGCTAATTACTTAACCCTAGCTTAACCCTAACTAGACCCTAGCTTAACCCTATCCTAACCCTAGCAAATAAATTAAAAGCCTAGCTAGACCCGAGCTAAAACCTATCCTAATAACTAAACCCTAGATTAAGTACCCCAGGTAGACCCTAGCTAAACCCTAGCTTAACCCTAGGTAAACCCTAGCTTAACCCTAGCTTAACCCTACCAAAACCCTAGGAAGTTTGCAAAGCTAATGAAATAATACATAAGATAATACATATTATTTATATATAATGCAGATAGCTTAATTAGAAAACTAACAAAAAAAGAACCACTACTTTTGAAGCTACCAAACCCAACATATGAATATTCAAAGATATTGTACACAAATAAAAATAATTAACCAAAAAATGTTTGTACTGGTTGTTTACTTTAAAGAACCGCCTGCACTAACAGATTTGTAGAGGCGGTTCACTTAGTTAACCGCCTACACTAACACATTTGTGCAGGCGGTTATCTAAGTGAACCAGTCTGTAGTATGCTTTTGTGCAGGCGGTTCCTTAAGATAACCACCTGCACAAATCAGTTCGCATTTATATTCGCTGCGCGGGAGCCTGAAATTTTCTAAGTCTGGAGGCGCCCTTCTTCTCTCTAGGATGCCGTCAGGCCTGCCAAAATTCTTCGCCGAGCGCCGCCACAGACTGCCGCGCACCACGACGCATCGCCGCGCACCACGACGCACCGCCGCGCATCCCGAGGGCCTACTGACAGTTATCTGCTCCGCTCGCTTGGCCCGCCGCTGCTGTCTGCCGCGCCTTCACGAGCGCCGCCGTCGTCACCACCCCGCCCGCACGAGCGCCGCCTTCTCCACCACCGACGTCGAGCTCGCCTCCCCCTCGACCATCCCTCAACCATCTGCGCGCGCCCGCGAGCCTCGCCGCCGCCCCTGTGTAGCTCCAACCCCCGCCGTCGATGAGCATCGATCCGTCCCCGCCGGAGATCCCCGCCATCGATCCATGCGCAGGTATAAATCCCACCGCGTCCAATGCTCTGGCTGGCGGCGGCCTCTCCGGCTTTGGTGGTGGCGGCAGCGGCGCTGCGGGCGTGCAGGGCTACGCGTGTGGGCCGGCCCAGCGCGCGCATGGGGGATAGGGTGGAAGGGTGATGGGCGGGCTCAACGCGTGCCATGGCCGTTCCAATTTTTTAAAATTTTTGTATGTATATATATGAATATATGTATATATAGATTATAGATGATATATAAATGGACGAAAACCAAATAAATGAATATGTCTTTAGTTATTCTATATTTTTTTTGTTTTTAATTATATATTGTATGTATATAGATGATTATGTCTTGTTGTTATTCTATCTTTATAATAAAGAATAGTTAGTTAATTAAGTCTTTTATTTTTTGTTTTGAATTATTGTAGGTATATATGTATATGTGTATATAGACAATATATAAATGAAAAAACCAATAAATGATATATTATTTATTTTTGCATTGTATCTTCCATATGTATAAAGACCTTAATTGCTTATAATTCACTTAATATATTGTTTTTGTATATGCCAAAACAATTCCGCCATGAGTTCTCCAAACAAAGACCAAAGACAAGGGTCGCTCCATAGTGATGACCAAGGAGGGTCCCCCCACAACGACAAGAGTGCTTCGCAAGGACTTGAGCACGAATCGGAAGACGGAGGATACCACACCCTTAGTGATCCATGCCCTAGCGTCGATAGGGCGGCTCGCCGTGAAATGCAGTGTGACCTGGATTACAATCCGGAAACCGACGAGGTAACACAACCATGATTTCATGTGTTTAACTACTCTTCCATGATTTCATGTGTTTACCTTCCATGATTTCACGTGTTTACCTTACATGCATGAGTTCATGTGTTTACCATAATGACATGATTTCATGTGTGATCCTAATCTCGTGTTTTCGTGATTTCATGTGCCAACATATGGGAGGTGTTGTCTCAATTCCCCCAAATTGCTGAAGAAGAAGTAGTGCCACACGGAGACGCACAGGAAACAACCCAGACGACCACCGAGACTGGTTCAAGGAAAAGAAAGCAGAGTGATCGAGCAAGAGGTGATAGGGGAGTGAACAAGTGGCCAGACAACACATATAGGGGTACAGAAGTCAATGCCAAAGGACAACCGGTAGCTTCTCAACCAATGCCAGCTAAGTTTCGGAACGCTATTGGTTTCTTAGTTAGAGATAATTTGGACTGCACAATATTTAATTGGAAGGATGTGCCAGCTGATACAAAGGCAGACATGTGGAATAAGCTTTGTACGAGGTTTGTTTTCCCTCAGGGTTCAGAAAACCTTGTTAGGGGATATGCGATGAAGCAGATTGCGATCTCGTTCCGGAACTGGAGGTATGAGCTGAATGCAAAATACCTGAAGCTCGGGTTGGACTCGACAACAAAGTACAAGATCACGGCAGGTCACTGGGCTATTTTTCAAGAGCAGAAGAATCAGCCAGGAATTCTTAGCTGTGAGCCAAGCCGCTTCAGAACAAGCAAAGAAGAACGTGTACCAGCACCACCTTGGCTCAGGTGGATATGACCGTCAGGTAGAAAAATAGAGAAGAGAAGAGGCTGAAAGGAAGGCGGCGGGTTGCCTGTACTGTCTGAGCAAGTTGGCGAAAGGAGCGCGAGTTGGCTTCGTGCTCGAAAACCTAGAGAAATAACAGATACCGGCGTGTCCTTTCATGATCCATTGGTGGAAGAAGCTGCAAAGAACATCTACACGGTGGCAGCTAAGGAAAAGGAAGGATCATTCAGGCCACAAAGGGAGAAGGACATCCTGACTGTTGCTCTGGGTAACCCCGAGCATCCTGGACTGTGTACGAGGGATCTCATCGAGGAAGGGATGGAAAGAAGGATTTGGTCAGGAGTGGGAGAACATGTACAAGAAACGCGATAGATACAATGAAGAAATGAATGAATTATTTTGAGTAAGAGGCCAAGAAGGACTTCAAACAGATGTTATCTGCAATGGTAGCTAACCCTGATCCTGACTTGGTGCAGCAATTGGCGAGCGTGGTGTCCAATCAACAAATGACGACCACTCAAGCTCCTGCCCCAGATGCAGCTCGTCCCAGCAACTGATCAACAGATAACGAGTCCAGTGCTTAATAAAAGCAGTGTCGCGTCTATGGCCAACAAGGTTCGCTATCCAGTTGATGACATCAATAGGCCAACACCTTGTTCCCTAGTCATAAGGTACGATTTTAATAATAATCGTACAAGGGAAGTGGTCAGTGGCCTTGCGATCCCAAGACGCAGTTATCATAACAGCGACATTCCAGAGGACTACTGCAAGGTAGAAGTCTTGACGCTCGTCCAAGGATATGAGGACGACATGCTAGATATCGCAGGCCCAGAGGGTATTGAGAAACTTGGCCAGGCTGTCAAAAATTTCATCCTGTGGCCTCGACGAGACGTCCAGTTGACTCAGGAGCAGCCACTGACTCAGGAGTCTACACATGCCTGAGTCATCACATGGCCAGTCTCTGTCACAACCAACACCTCCCCACTCCTGTCCTGTCAACCCACCATCACCTGGACATGCTCTGCCTGACCCACCATCACCTCGTCATCCTGACCCACCATCATCACCTAAGCAACAAACTCCGCCACCACCGCTGCCTCACTCTTCCCCACCAGCCAAAGAATCCGAACAGTTGTTTACGACTCCGCCAGCACCGTCGCCGCCTAAGAAAAGGAAATTTTGTGTACCCAAATTGGTTTCCCCGTATGAGCCGAAGAAGAAAACTGCTGGCACGGCTCTGTTTATGAAAGGAATTGGAAAGTCTCGCACGACATGTATCGTTGACTTGGCTGAGCACGAGAAAGCAGCAAAATAGGAAGTCATACAGATCAGGAAGCCAACGAAGAAGGATTATGAAGATGTCCCATATGAATATGTGTTTACCAAGCCTCTTCTCAGTTGGAAGCGACTAACAAGCATCCCGGCTGGTATAAAAAGGATGCACGACTGGTATATGAGAGCTTCTCACGCTGGCTTCGACTCGGTAACTATAAGTACACCATACGTGGCTTTTCTTTGTCCCCACAATACGGCCATGATCAGCTTCGAGGACCTCTGATTGATGATGAACCTTCAAAGACTTGATGTACAGATCGTCACGTTGTTTGCATTGTAAGTATATATATGTACACTGATACTTATTACACACGTACATATATGCTTGTGTGTTGTTAGTATTTTTTGTGTTGTACAAACAAGTTTGAGGATCTTTGACATTGAAAAAAATCGATCGTCTTGCAGAATGCAACATGACGAGCAGGAGAATCGTGCTGATAGAGACGAAAGCAAATTGATTGGGTATCTCAATCCAACGAAAATATGCGAGGACGAGCATACATGCAGGATCGGGCCCAACCACGACAAACTAAAGGGTTTGAATGATGAAGAAGCTGCCTTGAAAATAGTGGACATGCAGAAGGACTTTGATGCCAAATATGCCATTTGCATTGGGAACGCGATGAAGCAGTGGAGGACATATACTGTGTGTGAGCTTTTGTGTACATTAGGACATCATTAATTTATAATTTTAATATGGATTCACAAATTTGATTCGTGCAGGGACCACTGTATCTGCTTTTATATTTATCCAAGGCAGGGGCGGGTGGTGGTCTATGACTCCGCCGACTACGATCCCTCAAAATATGCAACAGTCCTGATCATCATAGAGCGGTAATAAGCCAAGATGTTGTGTATGCATGCATATATACTTTTATCGATGTGAGCTTGAGATTAATTAATATGGTGATGATTAATTCAAGATCAAAGGGCTTGGCGGTGGTTCCAGTGAAAAAGGGAAAGGGAAAGTTTGACCCCAACAAACGGGGGATTCCAATAGGATATAATTCATAATTATCCGGTATGTATAACTTATTATAAATAATTCTATAAGCGATACACTACACATGACATATATGACAATAGGACTATGTTGTTGGCAACTTATTTGTCTGTTATATATAGTGCCACAGCAACCAGTCGGATCGGTCCACTGTGGATTCTACGTGTGCGTGTTCATGAGAGTGAACGGACGATACGTCAATGACCCTGAGGTAATTAATGCACAAGCAACAATATGTCATTAAAGTTCAAATTAATGTGTAATAATAATCAAGTTAAAAAAATATGATGTTTATACAGGGACGGGGATGTAAGTTAGAAAGGGCAAAGAACATGTCAGAACAAACTTTGCTGGGCATCGTCGAGGATATGTGCAATTTCATGTTGAAACAAGTCATATCATTCGACGGCAAATATCACGATGCTACCAGCATCTTAGCACAGCCTAAGTATAGAGCCCTAACAGATATTGGCAGGCCTAAATCTTCAGCGTCAAGATTACTAGTGCTACGGAACAATGTGAAAACTTTGATGTATATGTGTGTATTGTATCGATATCGCATGTGATGTAAAAAGTTAGAAGTGTATATTAAATATGTTTGTACATATAATTAATTAATTGCATGTTTGTATATATGTATTGATAATGACCCTATAATAGGACATAATATATTCAATATTATATTGTATTAAAATATTGAAAAAAACAGTGCACGGCTTGTTTTGAAAAAATGGTGGGAAAAATAAATAACCGCGTGTAGAAAACCGATTTCTAAGCTGAATCTTTTGAGCATACTTAGATCATGATTGGACACTTATTTTAAAAGTTAGCAAGCGTGCTAAATTGTCTTTTTCTAAAATTTTGCACACTAAATAGGCTCTAAAGAATGTTGTCTACTTGTGTTCTTTGTTCTTAGGACGTCTCCAAGCTCGACCTCGCGATCATGGCATGTAGTATTAGCCTGGTGGTGCCGGTGGCCCTTAACATCAAAGACCTGACCAGCAGCTGGGATGCTCTATGGAAAGTGTTGTACGGCGTTCTGATGATATGGTCCATCGTGTCGACGGTCACTGGCTTCTTCACCGCCTGGTGCCCCGCCGTGTCGTGGGGCAGGAGGCTCTCCGTCAGCATAGAGTTTTTTTTACCAGTGGAGGAAGAATCTCGTGCAGGTCGTGGAGAGCCATTTGATCAGTACGGAGTAGATTTCAATTAAGGCTCTGTTCGCTGGAGCTGATAAGCTGAACTGATTTTAGTTGATACTGATTTGTTTTAAGAGTTTCGGAGCTAAAAAAAACTAAACGCCGATGAGCTGAAGCCAATAGAGCCTAAGCCAAATTAAGACAGAACATACCTCATCAGTACTTATTGGTGCGGCAGTGGCCGTACGAACAGGGGGACCAGAACGAGGAGGAGAGCCAGAGAGTCTGGTCGTCCCAACCGGTCCCGCGGTGGCCAGATCAGCATTGTCATTGCCACTGCCACCGCCGGAGGGGTTGCTGGCGGCGGCTGGTTCACGAGGGGGCGACGAACTGGCCGATGACAGGCTGCCAGCGGTTAGTTGGATTTATTATAGTTTACTCCAAAATATCGGTGTTTCGCCCAAAACTCCATCCTATGCGATAAAAATATATTATACAACAAAAAAGGCACGAAAAGAAATGGTTGAATATCAATCGTTCACCGACGACGACAGGTTGCTCGAGAATAAGAAAACAATGCACCTAACACCAAGTGTTGGATGACCTTATATAAAACAATCAAATATGGTCAAATAACAAAATCAAGTGTCTCTATCCTCTAGAAACAGTCGACATAGTCATAAGCACATGAGCTATGTTTTATATAAACACCATACTTTACAAGACCATATATAAACTTCCCCCAAAAAAACCAATTAACCAGATAATCTTTATGAAGCTAAATCGAAAGATCTCAAAAGTAAATTAGAAAAAAGAGATCCGTACACACATTACACAGATTATTAAATGTAGACAAATGTCCCTATATTTTGTGAAATCCAAACTGAAAAATTACAAATGAAAACCAAAGAAGCCAAACATGCATAAAAAGAACTCATGGTGTTGTATCTCATGACCCTTGTCGAGCTGTACTAAACAGGCACAAAAGAATACCGGTTTCTAACCTAACCCAACTTAAAGGTTTTTGACCTTGTTCCCTTTCTAGAAGGGGAACCAAAGCGGGTACATTAAAAAAAAAAAAAAATCCAACGGCTGCTAAGTACTCCCTCCGTCCGAAAATAAACTACTCATTAGCTAGAGAGGTTAATGAGTAGTTTATTTTCGGACGGAGGGAGTACTAGTTGACCGAGCCAATTGTGTCGCCACTCACTCGCCACGTCGCCTTCTGACTTCCGACTTCCGACTAGAAAGTCCAACATCACGCTTCCGTCGTCGATGGCGAGCGGCGGCGCTTCCGGCAGTCAGATAGATGCCACGGCAGCGGCTGCGCGAGGAGGCCGGTGGGTGCGAACCATTTGGAGGCGCCCACCGGCCGGGGCAGGTGCCATGCATGGTACGGGTTGACGAGCACACGCCGACGCCGGCGCCGGCTTCCTGCTCATCAGCAGGCCGCCGGGCATCCGATCCTACAGCAGCTAGCTAGGGATGACTCGATATTTTTCTTTGACCGATTTGATCGAGCCACCCTTCAGAGCAGTTCAGCTGTTTCTGCAGGCTAGGCGTGGTCGCGGTGCGGCACCGCCGACCACGGCAGCATGCAGAGCTCCCCCGGCAGCCGGCACGGTCCACGGCTTGGATCGGAATTGCTCGCCGGGGAAGTTAGAAAAATAAAGACCGAGCTACTTCCAGCGAAACGAATATAATGAGAAAAGGTCAGGCTTCATGTGGGTTACCTGAACGACCGGGGCCGGCCCGATCTTGGTCGGCGGCGCCGGCGACGAGAGGGCAGATCGGAATTAAGCGGCAGGATTCAGGAAGAGAGACGGACCTCCCGTCGATACTCCAGTGACGTACGGCCGAGGAAATGACAGAATCCTATCAAACACCTTGTGATTAGCTTCATTGATTCTCGTCACCACATAGCAGACGCATCAGCCTTTAGGTATCTCATCATCTCACCCACCCGGTAAGACAATTTTACGTACTAACTCATATTGTGAGGTTGGAGAGAACGCCGTGCATATGACCTCGATCGTGTTCCACCAATGGCCGGCCTCGTCGTTTTAGATCATTTTTATTATTATTTCTTGGGTCGGAGTTTCCACGCTGATTAATAATTTTTGACCAAAACAAGGCTCCGCCACGAGTAGCTTCGTATTCGATTCTACAAGGTCGAGACGACGACCCAGTTCAGTTATTTTCAAGACTTCCTGCTCCCATAGAAAGTTGGTAAGAGATTCATTTCTTCTCTCACTTTTAAATATATGGTCGTAACATCGAATATGTCCTATATGACAACCTATTTACTACAGACGAAACTAAATTGAAATTCCCACTTAGACTAACCTAATCCCACAACAATGCACATCCCATCACATCACACCGTGCTACACGTGTACTCCTCCCAACTTCGTTAGAAATAATAGTGTACTAGCTAGTCAAAATTAGGTGTTCAAGAGACAGGAGAGATCTTTTGCACCGTTCATTCTTGTGAAAGCTATATTATAGAAAGAAGGGACACTGCTGCTTTCATGCACGTATGCATAAATAAGCTATGGCCGCGCGCATTTCCCATCAACCAAGTGAATTTACCTCAAAACTAGACTTTATAAGCTTCTAGAGATCTTTAGCTTTGACATTGACATAATCTCTCTCATTAGTAGAGAACAGCCTTTTGAACCGCATCGGATTTCAGTTATATTCTCGTTATTTTTGTGTCCAAGAATAAAGGGAGAATTACACCCCGATTGTAAATACCCACCAAGAGTAATTAAAGTCCCTTGTCCAACGGTTACTGCTGTAGGCTTTTACGGCAGCCCACTTTTAGTCCCCGTCTGATCCTCCAAACGACACTAAAAGTCAGTTGTTAGTCCTAGTTAAAGCCCCTAACAGGGAGTAAAAGTTATGGTTAAGGTTGTTGTACACGACCTCAGTTGAGCATTCAGTTAGAGACGGCGATCGCAGGTTCGCCGGAGGAGAGGGTGTTGCGAGCTCCTCAACTGCCGTTGGTGGGCCCGGAAGGGAAACCTCGGATTAAGCCATATCTGATATACATATAGTGTATATATACTATATACTCTCCCTCCATCGTCTCAAAATAAGTGTCATTATAGTTTTCGTACCAGTTAAGTTTAACTAGATTTATAAAAAAATATTAGCAACGTTTATATCTCTAGATAATTTTATTATAAAATTATTTATTACAAAATATATCCGACGATCTTAATGATACTAATTACTTACTATAAATAAATATTGATATTTTCTAGTATATATGTTCAGTAAAGTTAAAAGTGTTGACTCTTCGGGAAGCGAGAACTATACATTTTAAAATATATGATTAATAAATAATAAATAGAAAAATCATGACTAATAAAAAAACTCGATCCGTAGTGGCTAGACAATCACTAGATATTTGACTAGGAAGAAGATCTTATGTAGATCGAGAATACCTCCGAACTCTCGCTCCACCTATACATATCGGCACTAGAGCTTAATGAGAAGCTTACGACATACTTACGCTTTGGATGGGTGAAAGGCATGCACTTCAAAATTTCAAGATTTCCGTCACATCGAATATGTCAGTATGTACATGGAGCATTAGATGTAGATGAGTTTGCATAGATTTGTTCTATCACAAATTAAATTTTATCAGGTTTGTAGATTTGTCTAACGAGTTTTTATTATCGATACCAAAAATTGCATATTGCACCTACAGAAATTGCAACGAACAAAACCTGTAATTTTAGTACGGAGTATATGCAATTACCGTTGCCTGAAAGAAAACTAAATTTCAGGCACCTGAATTTTAGCAAATCCCTTTTTTATCTTTACCTTGGGATATTTTCATTACGTCAAGGTGCAAGAGTCTCCTGATTGGTGCTCGATCGATACCCTCCCCCTTTTTTTTTCAGGGTGTCTCCAAGCTTGACCTCGCGATCGTCGGAGCTACCTTTGTTTTACTGACCAAGAATCTCGATGGCCTTAGCAGCGGCTGGGGAGCTCCGTGGACAGAGTTGTACGGCTTTTTCCTGATGATATATATCCCTCGTGTCGACCTTCATTGGATTATTTACCGCTGCTTCCTCGCGGTCAGAGTTGTATGGAGCTCCTCACGTTTGATGTTGATATTGATTGATAATAATCCTAGCTTGGGCTCAATTCTAGCCAGGTTGACGTCAGCCTGTTGATCAAGAGGCATGCTGCGTTCATGCGAGATGGCCATATTCTGGGCCGTCTTTTTTCTTTTTTCTTTTTAAAGTATAGTAGTGGAGGTACTCGGCAGGCTTCTCGGCCGTGTGATGGCGCGGCCACGTCGGAGGGCATGGCGAGTGCAGCGTTTGTGGCGTTCAGTTGTCAGTCTTTGTATAAAATGATACTCCTTAATAGTGATAGAGTCAGAAAACGTCGCAAGTTGTTTGCGGCACCAACCCACTTGTCATCGTGTGCCTTTCCTTTTGAGACTTCGTCGTGTGCAATTACGGAGTTCAGTGCGTGCTGGCCATGCTTGGATTCTGTAATTAATTGTGTAGTACAGAAGACTGATGGTGTGCTTTCTGTTCCTATTAATGGTTCAATCACTAAGTTATTACTTAGCGACCTCTCTCATTTAATAATTTTTCTTTAGGAATACTTAAAAATAACATGCTACGAAATTCCTAAACTTGGGTTCAATTCATTATTCGGAAGAAAATTCGGTGGACACGGCGTCCATTCTGTCCGCTGATGCAGGACACATGGCGCTCATGGAAATCGAATCGTCCCACGGGTGGCGGCCCCGAAGCGGACGTCGGCTCATCAGGTTGCCACGCTCAGACTCGGTCATCCAACGACTTCGAACTCATCATCATCCAGGCACTGGGAGCCGCACCCGTACCGTACGATATGGTGTGGAAGTGGAATGGAAACCCGTGCAGGTGCGGCCGGGCACTCAGCTTGCGTCATCGAGGCTCTGCGGTTGGAGTGGAGCCGAGCCGCTGATAGTGTGAGGAGAAGTCTGCGCGAAGCGGTGGTGCTGGCGGCGTTAGCTGGCCACGGGCCGCCTGTCCTTCCTGGCTGTAGGTCGTCGGACATCGGCTACAGGTTGCTGGTTCTAACCGCGGGCCATCCGTCTTGGCTTGCCGATGCGCAGAGGGCCGAAGCCGGATGAAGAAGCAAAGGGCGGGAGGGACGACGCGAGCAAGCGAGCCGCAACGTGATCGCGCGATACAGCGGCGGGACGCGATGTTGCGTGAGAAGAATCAGAGAAGTCGACTGCTCTACTAGTGGAGCAATTGACTAACCTAGGCACATACTCCTTCCGTGCTAAAATAGATGTCGTTATGAGATTCGTGCGGGACAAATTTTCTCAATTTTGACTGTGCTTTTAGAAAATGCGGGCAACATTTGTACCTCCAAATAAATTTATTATGAAATTATATTCAACGATCTACCTAATGATACTAATTATATATTATAGATATTAATATTTATACATAAATACATACTCCCTCTGTCCCTTAAAAAACGTCGTTTTTGGTGTTCGTGCCACTAGTTTGACTAATTTTATAAAAAATCTGTTAACACCAAATTTTGGACTGGGAGCCGATAGCCGATGTCAGAGGAAGATAGCCGATACTGGAGGAAGATAGCCGATCTCGGAAGCAGATTCCGTCCAGCGGAAGGAAGGAAAATAGCCGATTGCACGGTGAATCGGTTATCAGGCGAAGGTGACAGGAGACGTGCAGCGTCGGTATTGGTGACGTCATCCAGAGTCCGCGCCGCCAAGATGCGATCATGATCGGAGTCCGTTATGAAAGGGAAGGTGGGACTCCAAGTTACCTTACATATAGGATAGTTTGTTGGTTTCCTTATCTATTGATGAGTTGTAATTCGACTAGGACTCTATCTACGCTCAGGGTATAAATATAAGCCCTCAGCCATTGTAAAACAACAACAACATCAATACAACACAACTTTCGGCTCCGGCCAACAAACCCTAGAGTCAGTCGAGTCCGGCGAGTTACTTCATCCAGGCTGGGTGTCATCCGGTGGACACAGGCTTGCTTGTAAGTATCGTCAACCCCCTGTTAAACTATGTCTTTTTAGCGTCATCCGGTGGACGTGGAAGCATGGCGGACCAGGGTCCTTACTAAACTCTGTTTCTTTGGCGTCATCCGGTGGACGTGGGAAACATAGTGAGTCAAGGATGATTCACGCTGGTTTACCCGATCAATCTGTGTTAACCGTCATCCGGTGGACGAGACGCAGATTAGGACGGTTCTCACGCGCGGATTAGTTATCGATTCGTGTTTGTTTGCTTGATTAATCTATTAGTTAATGTCATCCGGTAGACAGGCTATAGATTGAGATAGTTTGCACGCATGGATTAGTTATCGGCTCTAGCTAAATTTGGCAATTTAGTTAGATTCATTAAGTTATCAAGATGTTATTTGTTGTTTATTGTTTATTTATCAATATAACATCTCTCTGCCCGATCAAGATTGATAGATTTGGCCTTACATTTACTTGAATCTAATCGTCGTTTATGCTTTCTTACGCCTATTTCACTATGATGGTCGGTTCTATGCTTACATCGGCTAATTCCCTATCAATCTTGTTCGTTACATATTGTGCGTTCGGTTCTAGTTTAAGTGGTTCTGAGGTTATCGTAAGTCTTATTTTTGTGTCCTTGTTTAAGTTAAACTGAGCGTCATCCGGTGGAACAGGTTTAACCCAAACAAGTTTTTCACTAGATTAGACTTGCTTTAATTTGAAGTCTGTTTATGGCTACGCTACCGTTCGTTCGTGCTTCATGGACCCTGCATCGGCTAAAGAGCCGATTCAGTTATGCTTTCACGAGTAGATCGTGTATATAGACCTATTTGGATATCAAACGATCTAGCTTTGTTTGCTGGGTTTGTTGAAACCCGCTAGCCGTTAGACCAGGTGAACGCAGACTTGGTGAACTTAGCGAAGAGGGTTTGCTAAAGCCGCCGGCCTTCGAGACCAGCTTTAGCCGATCTCTGCTTGTTTGATGTACAGATCAGATCTGTACACATGATCTATTTTTTTACACACATTAACTGAATTAGATCGGCTAGCATGTTATTATCTTCATATGAGTATCCTGATAGCCGTTTTACTTCATTATTATACTATCGGTTCATAACATGACGGAATCGGCTTTCTAGACGATCTCCGATTGAATCGGCTCTTAGAGCCACATAATTGGAACTACCTGGACACACCGGTTAGTTCCACCCTGTGATTACTGATTACTATTGTTTCCTTGTCAATTGCAGGTCAAATTGACTGGCACGCTTGGGTGTTACTGACACTCTCAGACCGGGTTCGAGGCTAGCTGGATCTGCGAGAGCTCTACTGCCTTCAAGGGTCGTTTCCAGCTTCGCTTGTGTGTTGGGCTTAGGGAACCACTTTTTGCGCCAACACACTTTTTGGCACGCTCGGTGGGACAATCACTGAAGACCATGGCAAAGCGGAAGATTGCGGCTGACGGATCCTCCAGGGATGACGGTGTCCTCAGGGTCAGGGTCGAAGATCTCAGCGAGGAGGACGCGGCCGTGCTGAACAAGATCGTTGAAAAATTCGCTGATGCCTGCCTGCTCTCATTCAGCAAGCAGTGTGATGGCTCTATAGTGAAGAAGAATGCATTCCCAAGGTGGATCATGGACGGCCATTCTGATAAATCTGAAGAGGAGTGCAAGGCCGACCTCAAGCATATGCTGGAAGAAACGATCTGGGAGGCCGCCTATTCAGCAGTCGGCCATCACTATAAATCCTTCCTGCAAACGTTCTATAACATCATGAAGACCGTTCTCAAGCGACAGGATTGGGAGTCTTTGGGCCCAGTTTACTTCAACATACCCGCAGAAGATGCAGACCCGAAAGCAGCGGCAGGGACCTCCAATTCCTCACCGCAACAGCCGAGCCAGCCGAAAACACCAGTGCAGGGTGCCACCGCGGCCGGTTCGGCTCAAAAAATTGTAGCTTCCCCCAGATTATACAAAGATCATACTCCGGAGGAGCTCGCCGCTTTCATGCAGGCCACTGGGCAGACGGTGAACTCGATAAACTCATCAGCAGTGAACCCGACGGCTAGAAATACGCCGGCGGCAGACACGGCCAACCCAACTCCTGGATACCATGAGGGGATCATATATCAAGACCTTCAGGCAGCGCTGCATCCGGGGTATGCCCAGACGCCCAACAATCAGCTGCTGGAGCAGATGAGTGCCATGCTCCGTGATACGTTCGGTTTGCAGCCAAAGACCGGGACTGGAATCAAGTATAGACGTCCTTACCCCGAGTGGTACGACCGAGTGACATTACCGCCCAGGTATCGCTTGCCCGACTTCTCCAAGTTCAGTGGGCAGGACGACATCACCACCATGGAACACATCAGCCGTTACCTGACCCAGCTCGGCGAAGCTTCATATGAGGTAGCTCACAGGGTCCAGCTCTTTCCGCTATCACTGACAGGGCCGGCGTTTAGCTGGTTCGCATCTATGGAGCCTGCCTCGATTCAAGGTTGGGAGGATCTGGAGACCAAGTTCCATAATTACTTCTTCTCTGGCACTGGGGAGAAAGACATCACAGATCTCACCAACATGCGCCAAAAGCCGAATGAACTTGGATCGGCTATCATCAAGCGGTTCAGGGAGACCAGGAACATGTGTTACTCCTTGAACCTGAACGACAGGCAGCTCGCCAAGATAGTGGTCAGTGGGTTGCTCCCACATGTCCAAGAAAAACTGGTGGGCACCAACTTCAACAGCATCAGCGAGGTGATGCAGAGGGTGGCCGCATTAGAGCAGCAGGCCCAGAGCTTCAAAAAAGAATCGAAATACAAGCAGTCGGCCTACGTCTGTAATTCCGACTCAGAAGATGGGGAGAATGAATAAGTGGCTACTGTTGAGCTCAAATGGGGTACAAAACTCATGGCCGTGCCGAAGGGTTGGAGCGCGGAAGATCAATACGACTTTGACACACGCAAGCTAGACAAGCTCTTCGACCTGCTAGTCAGTGCGGGTCACATCACCTTCCCGGCTGATTACGTTAAGCCGTCTCCTGAAGATTTGCATGGAAAACCATTCTGCCAGTACCATGGCCTCACCTCACACTCTACAAACAACTGTCCGCAATTTCAAAGTAGCAATCCAGAATGCTATTAGGCGCTGGCCTGTTGAAATTTGAGGCCCCTCCCAAGGGGAAGATGATCGACAAATTCCCATTCCCGAAGGGGCAGAACATGGTCCAAATCGCAAAATCCTCTGACCAAGTTAAAGGTGTTAAACTCCGAACGGGCCAAGAAGAACTCCTCAGTTGATACCGATGCACAAATCACAGCTGAGGAGCTAGCGCTGATCAAAGGAAGGAGGGAGCAGAATCAGAGGCAGCTGGAGCAGGGACAGTCCAGCGGCACCAAGAGCAGGAGGCCCACACAGCAGCACCTTCTGAATAAGTGGCGACGACAGAAAGAGAAAGATCATGGGAGGCAGCTGTAGTACGAAGAAGAGGAGTATCGCAGATAGCTCCGCGAGGAAGAAGAGGCACGCTATCACGAAGAAATGGCTCGCCACCGGGGAGGTGAGGAGAATCACTGGCATTGCCCATTCTTCCGACACTGCTGGAACGAAGGCTTGAGATTGCCGACACTGCGCAACTGTCCAGAATGCAGCGATCAGTACCGAGAGTACAGGCAGTCCCAAGTCAACCGCCGGTCCGTTCACCAGAGACTGGGGAGTCCCCATAGCCCACGGGATCGGCGTGAAAAAAGGGACCTGCGCGATCGGCTTGATAAGGCGGTAGTTGAACACCGACAGTCGGTTTGGCAAGAGAACCAGTGGTGCCCGGGGGATCTAACTAGAAGCCAAAGGCTCCGGGTGCAGCGGCTCAGGAACAGGGAGCTCCAGGTTGAGGGGCGCGCCAAACAGGTGTGGCGCGAAAAGCCTTCACAAAATAATGGAAAGGCTGTAGCCGATGCACAGATGGTGTTTGTGCTGCCTGCAGAATTCAGAGCTAGGAAGTACGACACCGAGTCCAACTCAGACGATTCGGGATCAGAAGAGGGAGTGGCTAAGTTAGTGCTCGCACAGCAAGCTACTTTTGATAAGCTGGCCAAGAATCGACATCTGAAGGCCCTCTATCTCAAAGGTTATGTCGACGGCATGCCCATGACGAAGATGCTGGTGGACGGCGGCGCCACTGTCAATCTCATGCCCTACACTACATTCCGCAAGCTAGGCAAGGGTCCCGATGATCTATTGGAAACTGATCTAATGCTTAAGGATTTCGGGGGCAATTCTTCCAACACTCGGGGGGCAATCAACGTCGAGCTGACAGTGGGAAAGAAGACACTGCTTACTACCTTTTTCGTGATCGACAGTAAAGGTGCCTACAGCTTGCTGCTCGGACGCGACTGGATTCATGCCAACTGCTGCGTGCCATCCACCATGCATCAGTGCCTTATTCAGTGGCATGGCGATGAAGTCGAAGTAGTCCCGGCCGACGACTCGGTCAGCGTGGCAACGGCGGATGCCACATGCTGGGAAGCTGGGGATCATGATTGTTTCTCTGGCAAAGCTTGGGAAGGAGGCTCCATCAAGGTCAGCGATGAGAGTCAACAGCCGATCAGGGCAATCGGCTTCTGAGTCTTTTTATTAAATGGAGAATTCGATCGACGGCACAGAGGGTAAGTTAGGGCAAGGATTCACGTCAGCCGACAAGCTCGAAGAAGTGGATGTTGGACCCGGCGACAGGCCAAGGCCGACGTTTATTGCCGCCAATTTAGACCCGGAGTTCAGGCAGGAGCTGATTCAACTGTTGAAGGAGTACAAAGATTGCTTCGCCTGGGAATATTATAAGATGCCTGGATCGGACAAGTCTATTGTTGAGCACAGGCTACCTATCAAGCCAGGGTTTCGGCCACACAAGCAGCCTCCACGTCGTTTTAGAGAGGACGCTCTACCCGACATTAAGGCCGAAATCACGAGGCTGTTGGAAGCCAAGTTCATTCGAGCTTGCCGATATGCCGAGTGGATATCGAACATCGTCCCCGTGTATAAGAAAAATGGTAAATTGCGAGTCTGTATTGACTTCAGGGATTTAAATAGAGCTACACCGATGGATGGCTACCCTATGCCAATAGCCGATATGTTGGTAGACTCGGCTGCTGGGCACCAGGTTATTAGCTTCATGGATGGCAATGCTGGTTATAATTAAATTTTTATGGCTGATGAAGACATCCCAAAAACTGCTTTCAGGTGCCGTGGTGCACTTGGTTTGTTTGAATGGGTGGTCATGACGTTTGGTTTGAAGAATGCCGGTGCAACCTATCAGAGGGCTATGAATTATATATTTCACAAGTTGATCGGCAAAATCGTTGAAATCTATATAGATGACGTGGTGGTGAAATCCAAGAGCAATAAAGATCGCCTGGTCGATTTGAGGGCCACTCTGGAGTGCACAAGGAGACACGGTTTGAAGATGAATCCTAACAAGTGCGCATTCGGCGTGTCGGTTGGCGAATTTCTGGGATTCATGGTCCACCGCAAAGGGATAGAGATCGGCAGCAAGAGTAAGAATGCGATCGATGAACTTGTACCTCCAACCAATAAAAAGGAATTGCAGTCTTTGCTTAGTAAGATTAACTTTATCAGAAGGTTCATCGCCAACTTATCAGAGAAGGTACTGCCGTTCTCACCATTGTTGAAGCTCAAGAATGATCAAGAGTTCAAATGGGGTGATGTGCAACAGAAAGCTTTTGACGAAATCAGAGAATACATGAAGACTCCCCCTGTCTTAGTACCGCCACGGACAGGGAAGCCTTTTAAGTTGTACGTGACGGCCGAAAGCCAAACCATTGGATCGACCCTTTTTCCAGAGTTTGAAGAGAAAGAGAGAGCAGTTTTCTACCTGAGCAGGCGGCTCCTTGACCCTGAGACAAGATACACACCGACCGAGAAGTTGTGCTTGTGCCTATTCTACTCATGCACCAAGTTGAGGCACTACTTGCTTGTCTCAGAGTGTGTGGTGGTGTCCAAGGAGGATGTCATCAAGCACATGCTTTCGATGCCTATTTTAATTGGTCGGATTGGCAAATGGATTCTGGCGCTCTCGGAGTTTGACTTGAGGTTCGAATCGGCTAAAGCAGTCAACGGTCAGGCGATAGCCGATTTCATCACGCAGCATCACGGAGGATCGGCTAATGTAACGGATATAGCGCCATGGACTATGTTCTTCAATGGCTCTTCGTGCAAGCAAGGTGGTGGCACCGGAGTAGTGCTCATCTCACCGCGGGGTGTGCGTTTTGAGTATGCTTTCCAGATCGGGCCGATTGTCACAAACAATCAAACTGAATATGAAGCCGCGTGGAAAGGTTTTCAGCTTCTGCATGAAGTAAAAGCCGATGCAGTTGAAGTATTTGGCGATTCACAACTAGTCATCAACCAATTGCTCAGCTTGTATGAATATAAAGACAAGATACTCAGAGGCTACTATGATCAGTGCCAGGCTCTCATCAAGAAGTTCATGACGGTATCTCTCTGTCACATCCCCAGGGCCCAGAACCAGGAAGCTAATCGACTGGCGCAGAACGCGTCGGGTTATCGGCCGATGCAGGAGATTTGTAACAGCGAGCAATCAGATGATGACTGGAGGGGCGAGATAGCAGGTTACCTGGCAAATCCTTCACAACGGGTCAACAGAAAGCTAAGGTACAAAGTCACCAAGTATGTGTTGCTGGATAGTCAGTTGTATTACAAGACTGTTGAAGGAGTGCTGCTCAAATGCCTGGGGACAGAGGAATCAGTGAAACTGATGAGCGAAGTACACGATGGAGTCTGCGGTGCACATCAATCAGCGCACAAGATGAAGTGGATCATCAGGAGGACTGGTTACTATTGGCCCACGATGCTGGAAGATTGTTTCAAATATTATAAAGGGTGTCAAGAGTGCCAAAAGTTTGGAAATATACAAAAGTCTCCAGACTCTGCTATGAATCCCATACTTAAACCATGGCCGTTTAGAGGATGAGGTATTGATCTAATCGGCCAAATCTACCCACCATTGAGCAAGGGTCACAAATGGATCTTGGTGTCGACTGATTACTTCACCAAGTGGGTAGAAGCCATTCCTTTGAGGAACGCCACTTCAGCTGACGTGATCGAATTTGTAAAAGAGCACATTATTTATAGGTTTGGCATAGCTCAGACGATCACAACCGATCAGGGGACAATGTTCACTTCAGAAGAGTTTATGACCTTTGCCGACGACATGGGCATCAAGATTTATAATTCATCGCCGTATTATGCCCAAGCCAACATACAAGCAGGAGCCTCCAATAAAATTTTGATTAAGGTCATCAAGAAAAAGATTGAGAAGAACCCCAGAAAATGGTATTTGCATTTGAGCGAGGCACTATGGGCATATCGCATGGCACAACATGGATCGATCTAGACTTCACCTTATGAGCTAGTCTATGGACACGCTGCCGTCTTGCCATAGGAGATTCAGTCTGAGACACGGCGTGTCACGTTGCAAAACAAGCTTACAGCCGGTGAATACAAAGACATTATGATGGACAGTTTAGAAGATTTGCACTGTCATCGGCTTAGGGCTTTGGAATACATTGAAAAGAATAAGGTACGGGTGGCCAAGTATTACAACACTAAGGTAAGACTTCACCGAATCAGAGCTAGTATAGAAAGTCATTTTGCCTATTGGTACAAAAGATAGCCGATTCGGTAAATGGTCGCCAAACTGGGAAGGCCCGTATCGTGTGGTGGAATGCGCTCCGGGTAATGCTTACATCCTTGAAGACTTGGAAGGACAGAGACTCGCCAGAGCCATCAAGGGGAAGCATCTGAAGAAATACTACCCTAGCATCCCAGTTGGGGGATAATAGCCGATACATGTGAATCTGGCATTAACAGCCGATGCCGTGCAAGTGGGTCGCCTTCAGGACAAAAATGGCCGACATCGTAGTAACGAGTCGCCCTTAACATAAAAATAAAATACCCTCGATCGGGTGTAACAGCCGATGCGATAAGCATTGAAGCCCGTGGTGGGAGTTGCGACGGTTTAGGGTTTCGTTTTGATGCGAAAGTTTAAACTGCCGAGAGGGAAGCTGTGGTTTGGCTATTTGAAGGCTCAAACGCTAATTTCGGAATAAACCAGTTTATTCCAAAATTGGGGGGCATGTGTTAACACCAAATTTTGGGCTGGGAGCCGATAGCCGATGCCAGAGGAAGATAGCCGATACTGGAGGAAGATAGCTGATCTCGGAAGCAGATTCCGTCCAGCGGAAGGAAGGAAAATAGCCGATTGCACGGTGAATCGGTTATCAGGCGAAGGTGACAGGAGGCGTGCAGCGTCGGTACTGGTGACGTCATCCAGAGTCCGCGCCGCCAAGATGAGATCATGATCGGAGTCCATTATGAAAGGGAAGGTGGGACTCCAAGTTACCTTACATATAGGATAGTTTGTTGGTTTCCTTATCTATTGATGAGTTGTAATTCGACTAGGACTCTATCTACGCTCAGGGTATAAATATAAGCCCTCAGCCATTGTAAAACAACAACAACATCAATACAACACAACTTTCGGCTCCGGCCAACAAACCCTAGAGTCAGTCGAGTCCGGCGAGTTACTTCATCCAGGCTGGGTGTCATCCGGTGGACACAGGCTTGCTTGTAAGTATCGTCAACCCCCTGTTAAACTATGTCTTTTTAGCGTCATCCGGTGGACGTGGAAGCATGGCGGGTCAGGGTCCTTACTAAACTCTGTTTCTTTGGCGTCATCCGGTGGACGTGGGAAACATAGTGAGTCAAGGATGATTCACGCTGGTTTACCCGATCAATCTGTGTTAACCGTCATTCGGTGGACGAGACGCAAATTAGGACGGTTCTCACGCGCGGATTAGTTATCGATTCGTGTTTGTTTGCTTGATTAATCTATTAGTTAATGTCATCCGGTAGACAGGCTATAGATTGAGATAGTTTGCACGCATGGATTAGTTATCGGCTCTAGCTAAATTTGGCAATTTAGTTAGATTCATTAAGTTATCAAGATGTTATTTGTTGTTTATTGTTTATTTATCAATATAACATCTCTCTGCCTGATCAAGATTGATAGATTTGGCCTTACATTTACTTGAATCTAATCGTCGTTTATGCTTTCTTATGCCTATTTCACTATGATGGTCGGTTCTATGCTTACATCGGCTAATTCCCTATCAATCTTGTTCGTTACATGTTGTGCGTTCGGTTCTAGTTTAAGTGGTTCTGAGGTTATCGTAAGTCTTATTTTTGTGTCCTTGTTTAAGTTAAACTGAGCGTCATCCGGTGAAACAGGTTTAACCCAAACAAGTTTTTCACTAGATTAGACTTGCTTTAATTTGAAGTCTGTTTATGGCTACGCTAGCGTTCGTTCGTGCTTCATGGACCCTGCATCGGCTAAAGAGCCGATTCAGTTATGCTTTCACGAGTAGATCGTGTATATAGATCTATTTGGATATCAAACGATCTAGCTTTGTTTGCTGGGTTTGTCGAAACCCGCTGGCCGTTAGACCAGGTGAACGCAGACTTGGTGAACTTAGCGAAGAGGGTTTGTTAAAGCCGCCGGCCTTCTAGACCAGCTTTAGCCGATCTCTGCTTGTTTGATGTACAGATCAGATCTGTACACATGATCTATTTTCTTTTACACACATTAACTGAATTAGATCGGCTAGCATGTTATTATCTTCATATGAGTATCCTGATAGCCGTTTTACTTCATTATTATACTATCGGTTCATAACATGACGGAATCGGCTTTACTGGATCTGCGAGAGCTCTACTGCCTTCAAGGGTCGTTTCCGCCTTCGCTGGTGTGTTGGGCTTAGTGAACCACTTTTTGCACCAACAAAATGCATGCAACATTTACATCTCCAAATAAATTTGTTAAAAAACTACACATAAAGATTTATTCAATGATACTAATTGTGTTCTATAAATATTAATATTTTTTTATAAAAGAAATAGTTAAAGATATTTCTTGGGACGCGAGAACAGACACTTTTTTAGGGATGGAGGAGTATATATTTGGTCAAATACTAGAAGTTTTTGACTCCTTAGAAAGTGATAATAATATCTATTTTAGGACGGAGGGAGCATATTATATTATAATATTTTAGAATGAACTCAAAAGAAATTTTCAGCCCAAAGTTGGGGGGCGCGAAGGAGCCGTCCACCCGTAGGATGCTTGGATTTCGTCGAGCGCCACCTGTCGTGCCTCAACAGTGGAATCGCATGGGCGATAGAATGGACGCTGTACCCACCTAATTTTCTTCCCATTAATTATTCTAGCATAGCTTCTCTACTTTTTTTCCTTCAGGCTCTGGCACTGTCTTCACCCGTCACCCAGTGGCTAAGGATGGCAACGGGCAGGTTCCAAATCGGACCCGCACCATAAAAATCTATCTCTAAATGGAAACATGGATTTCGAAACATGGATTAACTGAAACCCGAAACTCACTACTATAACAACAAGAAAAATTATAAATATCTTTTAGCTTCATATGTATGATATATAAATATTCAAATATATAAACAAGAGGCAATAAATAACATAAAATTTCATGGCTCAACTTAAAACAAATTTAATAGCTTACATAAACAGTTTATTAATTAAAATACATGAGTTTTTATTCAAAATGTTATATTTCGGACATAATTGGGTATGTGGGTGAAAATGGAAACCCGAACTCCATAAGTTTTGGGTACCTAAATCCGAAAACCGTGGATGAAAAATTAGGCCTGAACCCAAACCTGCTAGAACCGAAACATGTGAATATTCGCCCCATAATCCGATCCGCTGTCATCCTTACCCGTGGCTTTGCAAAATCAATCCATCGTATCGGAAAACATGCATGCCAAGGCGATTTAATTTATTATTGTGGGTTTCGGTGCAAATTTGGTATTTGGTTTAGGCCTTTGTCATATTATATGTGGACAAATTCGTAGTCATACCAACTGGCATGGCATACATGTTATTTTATTTTATTTTTTTTGAATGGAAGAACATGAGCTCTGTCATTCATCATCATCATCACAAGAGCACAACACGGTACATATATATACGAAGAAGGCATAAGAAAGACAGAGACGACACGAGCAAAAGCTTTCTTTCTACGTATCTTTTGTTAGGGATTAAGAAATTTTTAGGTCAACGTAATCTAGAAATAAATGACAGCAGGCTTGTAACGACATATATGTGCATATGTATATCACTAGTGAAAGCTACCACATGCATCAATGATATACCAATCAAAACATTAAGAACTGTAAAGAGTGAAACGTACTCAGCAAAGGGTCCCATGTTGAGGGCATTGGAGGCTCCATTCACACTAATTGACATAGTGCATTGCTTGAAGTCGTGGATCACAGTCGATACAGGAAGAGACTCGTTGTGTCGTCCTTCGAACGGTCACCAGATAGTAGCCGATGAAGACGAGAGATCATCAAGAAATAGCCAATGAAGACGGGTGAAAGCCCTAATTTGGTTTTGATAATTGATGACACCTTAAGGACTAACCTAAGTTGCTAAGTGTTGGCAAGGTTTAGGTTGTCCTATCCATGAAGAGTGGAGCCAAGTATTGGTGATGATCAAGAGGGCTCAATCATGGAACAAGTATGGTAGATCAAGAGGAGATGATCAAGGTGAAAAGAAAAGACTTGAAGGCAAAGGTATAACCCTAAATAGGTTTTTCTTTTGGTGATCAAGACACCAAGTGGGTGTGATCACATTTAAGATAAATAGCCGACTATTAAGAGGAGAACTAAGTGATTGGATTACCTTCAAGTGCTCTAGGTTGCATTTCATGTGCATTGACTAACACAACCTAGAGATCAACTTAGAAATCCTTGAAAATTGTTTTGAAAATGCTAACACACTATGCACATGTGTTGAAGACCTTGAGTGTTAGCACATAGAAGTAAGGGGTGAGAATTAGTCTTGAAACTCGCTGAAATAGAGCGTCGGACGCTGGGATCTCCAGGGCGTCGGACTATTGGCTAGCGTCCGACGGCCCTCCCAGCAGTGCAGTTACTGTGTAAACAGCGTCGGACGGTGAGGGTTAGTCCGACGGTGAGCGTCGGACGCCGTCCGAGCATTTGAGATCCTCTCTGTGTAAAAACGCTTAGCGTCGGACGGTGGATTCGTTTGGTCCGACGCACTGACTGGGAGAGTCCGACGGTGGCTTAGTGGTCTGGCCGACTGTGAGAGTCGGACAGTCCGACGGGCTGAGGTGAGCGAGCGTCGGACTATCGGCTGACAGTCCGACGGCTTGGCGTGGCGAGTTCAAGTTTTGGACACGTGCGCGGCGAGCTGAGTGTAGAGCGTCGGACGCAGGCGGTTAGTCCGACGCAGGACGTCGGATAGACTCTGACGAAGAAAAACGTCTCTGTGTGCTCTCTGGAAGTGTCGGACGCTAAGAAGCTTTGGTCCGACCTTTGTCCAGTCCGACGGTTTGGAAAGTGGCACGAGCAGTTAGCCGTTGAGATCCAGCGGCTGAGGTTGAATCCCGCTGACACATGGTGAGCATCCGAGCATTGGACGCTAGCGTTTGGTCCGACGCGATAAGTCCGACTGTAACGTTCGACGGATGAAAAAGGGTGTTAACTGCTGTTTTTCAGTGGGTAACAGCTAGGAGTGCTCTTACGGGTATTTATACTCCTTCCCTAGTCACTTGGTGACACTCTTGCACATTTGATTCATTGTCATACTCTTGTGAGCACTCTCTAACCTCCCACTCACTCACTTGTTCATCCATTGTTCATCTTTGTGAATTGAGTGATCCTCAAGTGTATCATTACAAGTGATTTGCATTCTAGAGCACTTGAGAGCAAGCCATTGCTGAGTTCTTATTCTCTTGGGGCATACTGTGTCCCTAGCGGCTTGGAGGTGTTTCCGGTGTTGAGGTTGATTGGTGATTGTTCAAATCCACACCGAAGGTTTGTTGTGAGGGGGTCTTGCGGTTATTCCCCGGTGGGGTGCCAAAATCGACTCTAGTGGATTGCTCGTGGTTGATAGCCACTTCTCTTGTGTTGGTGAGCAGCTCCCGGTGAGGGATTGGCGTGTGAAGCTTAGATCGCAATCCACCAAGGAAGACCGGTGTCACAACGAGGAGTAGCGTGACGGCGATCACGTAAACCTCACTAAAAAATCGAGTGTTCTCTTTTCTCCACCATCGAGTGGATGTTTAGTTTTCCGGTGTTCTATTGGTGATTGGTCATCTTGATCTTATTGTCTATCTCTTGGTGATTGGCTCTACACGGCAAGTCGTCTTTACTTCATCACGCCCCTCGGTATAACTCTCTCGATCACTCACTCACTTGCGCTTATTACTTGTTTAGATGCTCTCTCCTTAGGTTTCGAAGGAATGGGTTTCTTGTGATTAAGTGCATATTCTTGTGAGTAGTATGTTGTGCTAGGTGACTTGCATAGAGTAGTTTAGAGCTAGTGATTAGCAATAGCCTTGTTAATTTCTAACTTATGGTTAAGTGCTTTGTAAAAAATTTTATAGGCTATTCACCCCCTTCTAGCCTATCCGGTCCTTTGAACAGGGAATCATCAGGAAATAGATGAGTGATACGAAAGACATGCATCAGAGGTGAGTTTTTATTAAGGATATTTTCTCTCAATCTATTACCTGCTTGTTTCACCGTCCTACTTCAGGGAATCTCCGATCACATAAAACAGGTTACCACTATAGTAGATTTCAAGTGGGTCTCAAGCTCATCTCTCTTGATGTGCTTTCTATCACATTACATGATAGACCCTTAGTAAATTAATCTACCAGATTATTAGACGTATGTACATAGTTAAATGCTATCACTTCGGAGTTTCTCAATTTTCTGACAGATTTTAGCCTTCTTTTGACATGCCATGTGGACTTGATGTAGCATCCTTAGATAGCCGGTATAGGTATTTCAACAACAGGTAAATCTATAAGGAGTTCACGAAACCGCTCGGCCTCAATGCAAGCAGTGTCTAATGTTGTGAGTTCTGCTTTTATAGTTGACCTCGTTAATATGGTCTACTTGCAAGACTTCTAGAAAATAGCGCCACCTCCAAGCGAAAAAACATATTCACTTGTGGCATAAAGCTCATCAGCACCAGAGATTCAGTTGGCATCATAACAACCTTCCAGCACTTTTGGGTATCCGATATAATGAATACCATAGGTCATAGTACCTTTTAGATAGCGCATCACTCTCTCAAGAGCACGCCAATGATCATCTACCGGGTTTAACACAAATTGGCTTATTAGCTTGCATGCAATAAAAGAGATAGCAGGCATTGTTGCACTCGCAAGTTACATGAGTGACCCAATGATTTGAGAATATCTAAATTGATCCCTTGTCATTCTCCGATTTTTCTTAATAGCGCACTATTGTCATAAGGTGTCGGAGCAGGTGACAGTCACTAAACCCAAAGCGACTCAGCACTTTTTCTGCATTGTGGGATTGTAACAGAGTTACCTCACCGTCACCTTCTCTTAGAAGCTTCATATTAAAAATAACATCAGCATCTCCTAAATCTTTTATCTCAAAATTACTAGATAAAAATTTCTTCACCCCCTCGATTACATGAGGCTGGGACCAAAGATCAGTATGTCATTACATATAAGCACAAGATAGTTCCTTCCCACCACCATATCGATAGTATACATATCTGTCAGCTGCACAAAACCAGCAGATATTAAAAATCTATTGAATTTCTCATGCCACTGCTTAGGGGCTTGTTTTAAGCCATATAGTAACTTCAACAATCTACACACCTTACCTTCTTGACCATTTGCTATAAACCCCTCTGGCTGATCCATGTAGATCTCCTCCTCTAACTCTCTATTTAGGAAAGCTGTCTTAACGTCCATTTGATGAATAATAAGACCATAAAAGGCTGCCAAGAAAAGCAACACTCGAATTGTAGTCAATCGGGCAACCGGTGAATAAGTATCGAAAAAATGCTCGCCTTCTTTTTGGGTATAACCCTTGGCCACATGATTTGCCTTGTACCTCTCAATAGTATCATCAGGTCTAAGCTTTTTCTTAAGCACCCATTTGCATCATATAGGCTTGCTTGCGCCCATAAGAACGGTCAATAATTTACCAATTTCCATTAGACATAACAGAATTCATCTCACTCTGTACTGCTTCCTTAATCATGGGAGTTACCGCCATAACCATGGGAGTTACTAGTAACTCAATCATAAACATGGTCGTTACATGTTGGTCATCAACTATATTCACTCCACCATTGCACCTACCATTTTATATAGCCTTAGGATTTATTTAATTTAATTAAATAAAATATGGGCAAACCCACATTAAATCCAACAGAGGAGCCCTAACTTCGGCCGATCTATATGTCAATTATGAGTCAGAGAAATGTTCTAGGTTTGCTTTGGTTGCTTGCATCTTTGTTTGTTTTACCATACCACAGCTTTGCCTGGGTTGTTGAAATTCATGTAGTTTTGTTTTAGTTTGTGCTTGAGAGTTGTTTGTATACATGTGTGTTGTGTTGTAACATGAACAATATAAGACCATTCATTTCTATTTCAAATAGAGTCATTGTACTAAGACCATGCAAAAATTACTGATAGATGTGCATAGTGAAACTACATGTGGCTATGGGATTGTATTGCAACTTATATCAGGTATAATTTCTCATCTCTTGATCCATTATGAGACCCATGCAAACTTGAAAATTTGTATAGTTTTCCATGAGAACTCACTTTCGCAGATGATCTCTTTCATATGGTGATGAATAACACCCTCGTTTGACAAATACAACTACGTGACGTAATCTAACCTTGCCATCAGACTTTCTTTTTTTAGTTTTGTTTGTGCACCTTTTCTGTTCCCTTATCTTATTTTAGTTTTTTCAGATATAGAATAAATTTTTTTTCTTATAAGAAATCAGCATCATTTGAAATCAGTGTTTCGTTTTAGACAAACGAATTGAGCCGAAGCCTAGGTCTCCATTAAGTGAAGGAAAAATTTCTTTCTTAATGATGTTGCTTATCAAATCCTCATCTGAGTTTCTACGTCTCAGGCCAAACGAGAGTTTCTCCCTCCATACATAAAAGAGTGCGATTGTGGTATCCATACCTATCAATCGACCTCAAGTTTGACCAAATTTATGATAAATAGTATTAGCATATATTTCTCAACATAAATTTTTATTATAAAAATATATTATACAAATAATCTAATAACATTTATTTTGTATCATGAATGCTTTAAGGTTTTTTTATAAATTTAGTTAAAACTTAGTTAGTTTGACTCCTCAAAATCTGAGAATCTTTTATGGATAGAGGTAGTAGCACATTCTCATTCTCCCTAGAAAGAATTTGAGAATTGTAATTGCAGAGAAATTGTGGACGCGGTTTCTGGGTTGTCGCGTCATTTCATGACTAGCTGCTGCTCCGCATTTCGTCGAGCATCTGCTCCGTCGAGGTCTCCGGCTCGGCGGGCGACCATATGCTCCTTCGCGGCGGCCGCCGCCGCCAAAGCGCCCCAATGGAACGCGGCCATCCGGCACCGCCTCGACTCCGGGCTCCCCGCGGAGGCCATCTCCGCCTTCGCCGCCATGCTCCGCGCCGGCGCTCGCCCCGACGCGTTCACGCTCCCGCTCCTAAACCGCGCCGCGGCACTGCTCCCGGGCCGCGGCCTCGCCGTCGGCGCCGCCCACTCGGTGGGCCTCCGGGCCGGCCTCGGCGGCGACGCCTACTGCTGCAACACGCTGCTGCAGGCCTACGCGCGGCGCGGAGCCGTGGCGCGCGCGCGGAAGCTGTTCGACGAAATGCGGTCGCGGGACGTGGTCTCCTGGACGTCGCTGGTTTCCGCGTACGCGGACGCCCGGGACGTGCAGACCGTGTCCCATCTGGTGTCGGCGATGAGGGCCGACGGGTGCGAGCCAAGCGCGGCGACGCTTGCAGTGCTGCTCCGGGCGTGCATGGCCGAGAGGGATGCTGCTGCCGGGGAGCAGCTCCACTGCTATGCCGTGAAGAGCGGGTGGAGTGGCGATGTGGTGGTTCTGAACTCGATTCTGACGCACTTGAGCAGGATTACGGGCGTGGACGTCGCTGTGAGGCTGTTCGAGCAGTCGCCGAGAAGCGATGCGGTTTCTTGGAACATTATAATCTCGGAGTATTCTTCAGAGGGGAGAGTTTCTAAGGTTGTCGATATGTATGAAAGCATGAGACAAGAGGAGATCTGTCCAAGCTCTGAGACCTTAACTTCCGTTGTTGCTGCGTTCGCCAAGTGCAGACACCTTCGGCAGGGTCAGAAACTGCATTCTTTTGCTCTTAAGAGTGGTCTCATTGACACAATCCTGGTAGCATCCTTTGTGGACTTCTATGCGAAGTGTGGTGAGTTACCATCGTCAGTTCAGTTGTTTGAGGAATTCAGGGGAAAAAGCAACTGCATATGGTCAGCCATGCTTGTGGCCTTTATCCATCATGGGCAGTTCTTAGATGCAATCCATCTTTTTGTAAGAATGATGGATTCTTCACTTGTTCCCAGTGCTGACATGCTTCGAGCACTGGTCATCTGTTATACAGAATTAGGTGATTTGCGGCTTGGTAAAGTAGTTCATGGATACATCATAAGAAACGACTATGCTGCAGAATCTCAGATTTGTGCCTTGGAGACCTCCATTGTTAAGCTGTATGCTAGATGTGGGAACATTCATTTGGCAGAAAGGTGCTTTAGCAGCATCCTGCACAAAGATATCGTCTCATGGAGTTCGATGATTGAAACATACACACTCCATGGCGATGGTAGGAAAGCACTGGCATTGTTTCGACAGCTGTTGGAAGAAGGAGCAAGGCCAAATGGAGTGACCTTCCTGAGTTTGCTGTCAGCATGTGGTCACTCAGGTCTTGTTAGTGAAGCTCGTGAGTTGTTTGATTGCATGACAAGAAAATTCGGTATCGAACCTGAGTTAGGACACTATACTTGCATGGTGGACGTTCTTGGCCGGTCCGGTAATCTGGAGGAAGCTGTACAAGTGATCAGTGACATGATGGTTAAGCCAGATGGAAGGATATGGGGTGCGCTCCTTGCATCCTGCAAAACGCACTCAAACTCAAAGCTTGCAAATCTAGCTGCTCAGAAACTTATGGAGCTGGAACCAAATAATGTTGGCTACCATGTGGTCTTCAGTAATGTCCAAGCAGGCGGTAGCAGATGGAGTGAAGTGGAAGACATTAGAAGCTCCATGGTAGACAAGGGCATGCAGAAGACTCCTGCTTGGAGTTGTGTTTCTGATATTGGTGGTGTTTAATATGATGTAGTTTCTGATAGACTTAGGATCGCCTAGAATTAGATCTAGCAGGTGATTGCATTTCGATTCAGGAACAACAGAGAGATCCAGAGAGAGAACAGAGGAGAGTGTGAGGGTGATGTTACCGATCGTCGGAGGTCTTGGTGGAGGAGCTCGACCATGTCGTCGGTGGTGAGGTTGGGGACAGGTGGTGCTCCGGTCGCGGTGTCCTGGCGGCAAGGGCAGGGGCTTCCCGTCGCAGGAGTCCACAGGCATTGAGTAATTAAGCGCTTTCGATCAGGGCGCGGATCAAGGAGCTTGACTTGGTCCAAGTCGGGAGATCAACCTACCAATGTTCAGCGCTACATAAATTATGTTTCTCTCAAACAACATACAATTCGGATGCTTTATTAAAATATGACTATTTACGTTGGTTTTCCAACTATTGAGTTGGTGTGGAGGCGTGCTCTTGGACGGAGCAGTCACCACTCACCAGGCTGCAGCATAGTAGCATTGGGTTGACTATTGTGGCTCCCTCTACAAACGGGATTAGAAACGCGTATATGATCAATAAACTAAGGTGCCTTAAATTTTGCTATACAAGAAACGAGCAGGACAGATTGGTAGGTTTCTGTTAGTCCTTTTAAATTTTCAGTAACTTCAGTAGAATTTCTAAATTGATCTGATCATCTTTTCTGATGGATTGTCTCAGCATGATACAAGTAGAAACCTTGACTGTGTAAAAGAAAGGTGATCCCAAATTTGACCTTTCTAGCCATCCGACCGCTTGTCGTGAGCAGTCCAAATACCCCTCAACCATAGTAAAATATTTCTTAAGATATAGAAAGCAAAGCTTTAATAAGCAAGAACAGAAATAGCGAACGAACCACGTTTCAATTCATTCATCCACATAAATATCCTGTAGTCTAAATTCCATTTCAATGTCTAAGCACCAATCTTACAATTCTGCTGCACCACCAAAGCTAGCCTGAACCCCAGTGCCAAACAGATGCTTCTTACAGTGCGATGCAATCTAGCCACATTTGCAGGCTACAAAACTTTTCAAGTGCAGCAGCTGTTCCATTTCCCAAGCCTGCTGGCTCTCCAAGAATTCCAAAAGTTGGAGCACAGAGAGCTCTCGGTTCCACCGAATATCATGCAACTTGGTCATTCTGACTGTATTATGCCGTGCTTCACAGACAGCGATCTTCAATGATCACGACGAGCCGACTGGAATCAGCTTAACGGCGGCGGCAATGGGCATCCCAGCCAGACCAAGGAGCACGCTGGCTAGCCACTGGTGTATGGTCAGGGGCGTGGTGTTGGCAAACTCGCCTAGAAACTGCACCATGATGAACTGGAAGATGACCGTGCTGGTGAGGACAGCCATGAAGACATAGTTCCTTGTCATGCCCTTGAGCACGTTGATCTTCTCCATCTCCCGAGAGCTGATCTCATTGAACACCTGAAGCAGCATGTAGATGATGAGCATAATCTAAGATAGCTTCTGAAGGAATGGAATGTTACTTTGCCCAAAATTGATGGAACCCCCCTATCAATCCCCCAAGTCATAACTCTATTTCTTTTAGCTAGTTGTGTATTAGGTCAACATATTATAGGAACTCTAACATCAAGTTTCTTATTCTCCAGTAATGACAAAATTGTTGGACATAAGAATGAACATTCTTTTCCCATGACGTGCCCACGAGAATTAGGTTGAACTGATTCTAACCAAACCCAAGATGCTGGCAGCAATGCTGCTGTAGGTACTTAACAAACCAATCATTTGTGGAAAAAAAATGATCTGCAATAATAGTCATACCTGACAGAAGACGAATGAGTTGAAAATGATTGTGTTTAGCACAATATCAGTACCAGAGTCCTCAAGACCAAAAAAGTTTTTCCCTTGCGTTTGGAGATACCACATCACAAAGAACTGGTAGAAAGACTGACCCAGAATGTTCCTCCACATCACATTTGTAATGAATTTCCCTGTCCTTCCTACTGGCTCTCTCTTCATCAAGTCATCATTAGGTGGTTCAGTGGCTAATGCAAGCGCGCCAAGGGTGTCCATGATCATGTTAACCCAAAGAAGCTGAACAGCTGTCAGTGGTGCATTTCCTAGCATTACAAGTACATATGATTAGACATAGAGACATTTGAAAACTCTTAAGGTTAACAGAATTGTGAGGCTAGGAGACATACCTGTAAAGCAGGCTGAGGAGAAGTTAACTAGAAGTGCCACTACATTGACAGTCAGCTGAAACTGCACAAACTTTTGAATATTGATGTAAACAGATCGTCCCCACTTGGCAACAGTTACAATCGTAGAGAAGTTGTCATCCAGAATTATAACATCAGCGCTCTCTTTCGCCACCTGAAAGAGATTATATTAGCTCCAATGGATGACATGACTATGATAGAAGGATATGATATAAAATTAGCAATACTCAGGATCAATAAGGATGGACATATCCTAATTGCATGTACTATTTAGAGCAACAGGACATGCCACCATGGCATATCTGCCCTTTACTGAATAAATGATTCGGTCTCCTTAACAGTAAGCGTTCGCACCTCAGTCCCAGCAATGCCCATTGCAAGTCCAATATCTGCTTCATGCAATGCAGGAGCATCATTTGTGCCGTCGCCAGTAACAGCAACAACATCATTGAATGTTGTGCGCAAATGTTTTACAAGTGTATGCTTGTCAAGTGGTGATGATCGGGCCATTACCTTCAATGAACAGAGTCAGCAGTAGGTGAGACTCGTAGATCGATGGTTAAAATGTTTGAAAGTCAATAAGATATCATGTAAATAGCAAACCTGGATTTTTGGAACCAGCTCAAGGAGTACATCTAGGCTTTTCTCTCTGAACTCTGGTCCTTCAATAGCTATGCCATCTTCAGTAAGTATACCACATTCACGAGCAATTGCCTTTGCTGTATTTATGTTGTCTCCTGTGACCATTCTCACCATAATTCCAGCAGCTCGGCAAGTAGCAACAGACTCCTTCACACCTGGACGGACAGGATCTTTGATACCTATAATTCCAATGCATGTGTACCCTTGTAGTGGTATATGCTCTGTGATGGAAAAACCTTCTTCCATTTCCCTATAAGCAAGGCATAATGTCCTAAGAGCTTCACCAGCAAAACTATCAATAATACCATTGAGCTTGTCAGCAGTTATTTTATCCAGAGGATGAACACCACCTGTCTCATCTAGGAATTTATCACAGGCAGCCAAGACTATCTCTGAAGCACCTTTACAGTGTGCACGGCACCCTCCTCCAGGAAGCTCAAGAATGACACTCATTCTCTTTTTTGTTGAATTAAAAGGCTCCACTTTCACAATCTTAGTTTCATCACGTTTTGCCTTAAAATCTCCACCTAGTGACAATGCAAACTCAAGTAAAGCTGTCTCCGTGGGGCTACCCAGGATCTGATATTTACCATCCTGGTTAATTACAACCTCACCACCTGTATTGTTAAATATAGACTCCAGAAGAGTTTTGACAACAATCTCTGGAAGTTCAGAGCGTAACTTGGATGCATTCTGAGAACCATTAACTTCCTTGATGTTTCCGCAGATGCAAGCCTTAACAACAGTCATATGATTGGTTGTCAGTGTTCCTGTCTTATCACTGCAGATGGTAGTAGCTGAACCCATAGTCTCACATGCAGCTAAGTGGCGAACCAGTGCCTTGTCATTCATCATTTTCTTCATGGCAAATGCAAGACTCAGTGTGACTGCTAATGGCAATCCCTCAGGAACAGCAACAACAACAATGGTAACCGCAATAGCGAAATGCTCCAGCAGCTCCAATGCATCATCTCCTGACCAGCTTAAAAGCATCCGTTCATGGTATTTCTTGCTGAATAGCCCTTGGGACAGGACGATGAAAGTTATAACAGCAAAAAATAGTCCAATCTGGCCAATAATAGTTGCGACTCCATTAAGTTTAACCTGAAGTGGGGTTTCATCATCGCCGCCTTCACTGAGAGTGGCCATCAGTTTTCCCCATTGGGTGCGCATGCCGACAGTTGTGACCAGCATCTTGCAGGAGCCATCTTGTACTTTGGTCCCTGACAACAGGAAAGGGTTATCTTCATTTACAGCAACAGGTTCACTTTCACCAGTCAGGCTAGATTCATTGATCAATAGAGAGAATCCAGAAATGAAGAGCCCATCTGCAGGGACCTGATCTCCAATTGCTAAATGGACAACGTCGCCAGGAAGAAGATCATATATCGATAGCCTTTGTCTAAAACCATTCCTTGTAACCTGTACTTGGATTTTCTTTTTCTCCTTGTCCAGGTCCTTGAACTGCAGCGACTGTCGATAGTCACTTGTCGCAGTCACAAACACAACTAAGAGGATACTTGCAACAATTCCAAGACCATCATGAGCGCCTTTTGGCCACCCTTCCATCACAATGCCAACAACCAGCGACACGAACGCGCAGACAGCGAGAATTATAAGAGTGGTGTCTTGAAGCGCCTCCCATACAAACACCCAGAAACTGCGTACCTCACTTTCTGTGAACTTGTTTACTCCATATATGTCTTGCCTGCGCTTAATGCTATCATCGGCTGTGCTTAGCCCGTCCGTCTTCGAAGTCGTAAGTTTTTCTGCAATTCCATCAACTCCGCCGTGGGTGATGAGCTTCTTACTATCATGGCCCTCGACAATGGACCCGAGCTCATCGGCACAGATCTGAAACCCTGCAGCCTTGACTTCCTCAGGGACAACGTACTCGCTCCGAAGGGAGAGGCCTGAACATTTGTGATTCAGAAACATGGTTTCAGACACTAGCAACATTACGAAATGGAAGTAGTGGAGTTAGAATTACAAGAGAATGACAATTTCTGGCAGCGCTATCTGTCTGGCGTGCGATTACCATGTAGAAACTGCAGTGCAGCCTTGGAGACAAGCACAGCAACGCGCAGCTTCTCCTGTCATACAGCAGCAGTGTTAACTTGAGTAACCTTAGCAAAGCAAGACAAAGAGCAGGAGGTATTGGTGGCCGTAGTACTAGAGTTAAGACAGCAAGGCTACCACCCAAGTTAGTTGGATTGTGAGGTTAACTGCTCAAATCAGAAAGCGGGAGGGCAAAACTAGGTATGTTGCTGCACTAGTTCAGGATCTGCTAGCAGAGTAATGGAAAGTGGATTGAATTTATGGGTGCCACAGTGGTACTAATCTTAACTAATAACAGAGGCGTTGATTTTATTTATTTTTTAGATAATTGATAGCAGCCAGTTGCAACAATGTACAGAAAATGGGAGGTAACCAATGTAATTGGTAAAAAGGACTGAGATTTCCCGAACTGGCAGCACTGAAACAGAGCAAATCCAAAAGCATGTATGTTGTCGCAGCAGTGCGAAATGTTGCGAGAAGCAAAATGCTCCCTCCCTCGTGCATAGTCGTCGTAGCTGAAGAACAATCACCATGTATTTTTTTTTATCGGTGGCATTAAGGGGCTTGATTGATTGATCCCACAAATCCTTCCTGAGTGGGTCTCGAAACAAAAATGAAAATGAAGACCCCCAAAATGCGCAAACAAAGCAGGAGGCCACAAAACACTCTGCGGGTTTTGAGTTAGAAAAGTGACTAGCTTGACCGTGAATCATGGCCACACCCGCCGCCACACCCCAGCGCCGGTGACGCTGAGCTCACTCAGAGCAGAGCAGATGCAGCGTCTACTCGCTAGTAGCCCCAGGCGGCGGCCGGGCCGGCAAACAAGCAAGAAGTGGCCCCAGGTCCAGATCCCACCCACGGGCTGGGTTGCGCGGCGGAGGACGGCGGAGAAGGGTAGGGGGGGCGAGAGGAAAGGGGACGGGGAGTGAATCAGCGAGACGCACGTGGTTGGCGTGCTTGATGGCCTCAGCCTCGCCGCGCTTCTCGAGGTTGGCGGTGAAGCGGAAGCGTCGCTTGGGGTTCTTGACGACGCTGCAGAGGCGGCGCCAGCGACGGAGCGCCTCCTCGGAGGAGTTCTTGGCCTGCACAGCCGCCGAACCGCTCCTCCAGGTAGCTCTCCATCGCCCTCCTCTCCTCCCTGGCTCCCTGCCCCCCGGGGCAACGGCAAGGATTCGGCAGCAGCAGCAGCAGCAGCAGCTCCTCCCGATGGGCGTTGGTTCCCGCGAAGCCGCGGCCAACAGAGAGAAGGAAGGAAGCTGCTGGGAAACGGGGGTGGGATGGTGATGGGTGGAAGCAGAGCAGCGCCGAGACCGAGACCGAGACCGGGCGATGTCGCGGCGCCGGCGAATTGAACGAAACTCGTCCGTTCGTCGGAGGCAAAAGGAACGGCAGTTGGCAGTCACTGGAATGGACCTGCTCAATGCTCCTGGCCCGTCCTCACCCGACCACCCAAACAACGCTGACCTGACGAGCATGACCGAACCGGATCTCCTTTGGAACCCGAGTTAAGTAAAGGAATTTTACATGAACATAATCTTTACCATTGTATGCCTTCTTCGCTTGTTTTATGCCACGGAACGCTATTTTTCTCTTAGAATAAAATAAGTGATGTAGTATTTGAATCAACCCTGAAAGGTTCAGATCTGATTGTTTGCAGCATAACTCATACTTTATCTATTTCGAGCCATGCTATTACAATTTATTGTGTGCATCTAATATGTACGCTCTAGATGACGTAGAGTCTATCTACAGACTTTTTTTCGTTGGAGCTCTAGTGATAGACAATTTGTGCAGGCGTCTATCTCCACTCTAGGTCTCCAAAGTCTAACGTTTGAAATTATTGCTTGGTCAAGATAGCTTTTGCTAGCTCTAAATGAAATAGAACTAAAATTAAAATATTCCTGGACCCTCCCCTCTCCATGTCACATATCCTCCGCTTATCTACGGCCCTATTTAAATGCATTTCAAATTCTAGGGTTTTCATCACATTAAATGTGTCGACAGATGTATGTAGCATTAAATATAGATAAAATTTTTATATGTTTACATAACTTGTATATAAATCACGAGACGAATATTTGAAGCCTACTTAGACCATGACTGGACACTTATTGCAAAAAATTCACCGCTCAAAATTCCGAAAAATGATGCATCTAAGGCCTTCATGTCATCATCACTTATGACCTATCTCATCTCGCCTCCCTCCTCTCTCTCCCTAGATTTTTTTTAAAAAAGTCTACTTACCCCCCTGAACTATTGGCCTGTGTCTAACTTTCACCCCAAACTACAAAACCAGGTAACGAGCACATTAAACTTTCGCAAACCGTCTAATCTACCCCATGAGACGGTTTTGGAGAGCTATTTTGCTTACATGACGGCCAGCGTGGAGCGGTATTGGTGGGCCCCACATGTAAGGCTCTACTTTCCTTCCCAAGTACGCCATGAAGGCCACCATGACGCCGACGTTGTGCCACCTACACTCTTCCCCGAGCCCCTCGCACCACAGCCCGTCGGACGGCTGCTACACTGGTCTCTCTGCATGACGTGCACGGGCTGTCGTCGGGCCCCATCTGCAGCACCAAGGAGAGCTCAGTCATGAGCCGGGACAGCGCGGGCGAGCACGGGCGGGCACGACCGACGTGGGCCAGCCTCGCTGCTCCGACGAGCGCGCGCGAGCGCGGACAGCGTGGGCCTGCGCCGCGGCTCCAGCGAGCACGGGTGCGCGCGGCCGGAACGGCCGGCGCGGGCCAGCCCCGTTGCTCCGGCGAGAGCGCAGCGAGCGCGGCCGACGCGGGCCAGCGCCACGGCTCCAGCGAGCACAGGCGGGCGCGACCGGCGGGGGCCAACCCCACTGCTCGGGCGAGCGCACGTGGGCCAGCCCCGCGGCTCCGGCTATCATGGGCGGGCGCGGGCGCGGCCGGCGAGGGCCAGCGCCGCTGCTCCGGCGAGCGGCGCGGCTCCGGCGAGCACGGGCGGGCGCAGCCGGCGCGGGCAAGCCCCGCTGCTCCGGCGAGAGCACGCGAGCGCAGCCGACGCGGGCCAGCGCCACGGCTCCGGCGAGCACGGGCGGGCGCGACCGGCAGGGGCCAGCCCTACTGCTCGGGCGAGCGCGCGCGGGCCAGCCCCGTGGCTCCAGCGATCACGGGCGGGCGGGGCCGGTGCGGGCTAGCCCCGCTGCGCCGGCGAGTGCGCGCAAGCCCCAAGCCCCCTGACAGGAGCACGGCCCACGTGTTTGAACCCACGTGGACGCTATCTGTTCGCCAACATGTCATACCGCTCACACATTGGCGTCCACGTCAGCGAAACCACCCTCCCAAACCGCCCAGGGTGTTTCTTGCCCTGTTTTGCAAAGTTTAGAGTGTTCAATACCCGGTTTTGTAGTTCGGGATGGAAGTTAGACACTGACAAATAGTTCAGGGGATAAGTAGACTTTTTCTATTCTTTTTTTCTTTGTCACATGACAACCCTACAACCAAGACCTACTCGCATTGCCAGTCACATGCTGCTGCACCGGCCATGTGTTGCACGCGGCTTGGCCTGCGTAACCCTACACTAGCAAACAAATGTTGACACTAAAGAGACAAAGATAAATTGCTGCAACTATTTCCTATAAATTTAATCAGAAGAAACTTTGATTCTAATTTGTAATTATACTCATTTCGTGCTTGGAATCCAATTCCGCCCTGGTCCAACCGGAGAATTCAAGCACCTCATCAAATGGCACCGGATGCGATCCATCTTTTTTTTTCTCTTTTTTTTGTTTTCTTCTTTCCCACAAGACAGCATTAGTGAGTAGCAAAGAACGAGCAGCATGATGTTCCTAGAACTAGAACTAGGGCCGAGGGGAAAGCAGGTTCGGTGACTCACTCGCTTAAGTTTTAACCACTCTTTCACCTGCTCTGGCTCTGCTCTCGTCAAATCGAAAGCCAAAAGGCAAGCCAAGTTTTTAGACATTTCGCTTTCAGATCAAGCTTCAGGGAAGAGATTCCTTTCGTTTTCCTTATTACAATACATAAAAAAACACATGAAAAAAAGATACATAAACACACACAAAAGTTCTCGCGCACGGGTGCAAAATAAAAATGTCATGGCTACTCTACATAAAATAAGTTTTATTATAAAATAATTTATTATTAGAAGTACTTTAATCTTGATTTGTTTATTTTTATATTTTTATAAATTTTTTTAATAAAATGAATGGTTAAACATCGATTTCATAAAGTAAAAAACGACACTTATTTTAGAGCAGAGAGAATATATATAATACTATACTCCTACATTGCGTGGAGCACGAGTACACATGCATACAAAGATTCAGATTTCTCCTATCACTGAATAAATCATTTGTATAATTTGTATCAGTCGAACTATCTCGACTTTGACTAATTCTATAGAAAGGAATAACATATATATCACATAAAAATAAGTACATTATTAAAATATATTTTATGTATATCTAGCGATTGTAATTTGAATCTTGACAGATTTATTCTACAAAATCGATCAAAGTTTTAAATTAATTAACTTAAGTCAACGCTAGAAATCTATTTATTCAGAGAGACAGATGAAGTATTACTGCATTATTTATTATAAGAGAGAGGGTAAGATCAAACCGTTTTAGAGAGAGGAGAGAGGGTGCGTGTGAGTGTGTTTCATGACCAATCAATCACCCAATAACAAAAAATAAAGGAATTAAAGGCAGCAGATCCATGAGATCTATGATCCAATCGCTAGTTTATATAAACAAACATATGTCCATGTCTCTGCTCGTGTCAACTTCGTGCGTGATGTTTTTATAGCTCGCCTAGTAGTATAAAGAAAGGCCTGCCTGTCGCGGTCGCATCGGACGCGTTTTCTGGGGGCTCATGCGGGCCATGTGAGCCTTGCCACTTCGCCGGTCGCCACCAATCATTCCTACACGGCCAAATGCCGAGGCTCCTCATTCAACCAACCAACCGGCCGTATTTCGGCGCTGTTTTGATGCCCCACCTAAATTTAGTTGACTAATTTTAGTTATGATGTATCCAAACACTACATAGTTAAGTCTAGCTAAAATTTAGCTGGAGGTCAAAAATGTACACAATTCAATTAGCTGCTTCAACCCAGCTAAGACCAGCTAAAAGATCTAAATGACAAAACTATCCCTAACTAAATTTTAGCTAGAGCATCTAAACACATCCAGTTAAAGTTTAGCTATCTAAACAATAATATTAATGAGGGACAGCATGGTCAAAATTTTGAATTAGCTAGAGCATCCAAACACCCCCAGCTAAAGTGATCTTTAGTTAGCTAAACTATAGATCTATCAATTAGCTAGCTAAATTTTAGTTAAGGTGCTTCCAAATAGACCTACCACCTATCATTTCAATGTTGTTCTCACAAGTGGAATTTGTTGTCATCCTCCGCATCGTATTCCTAATCGTCCGTTTTAGGGGATGTTTATAGCTCCTCAAAGAAAGTTTACAACCTATTATATTAAATGCGTGGAGTATTAAATATAGACTAAAAAATAATTAGTTGCACGGTTTACGATTATTTTGCGAGATGAACTTTTTAAGCCAAATTAGTCAATACTTTCACAATGTGGTGCTCCAGCAAACATATGTTAATGACAGATTAATTATGTTCAATAAATTTGTCTTGCGGTTTAATTGACGAAATCTTTAAATTATTTTTTATTGATACTATAATACCCCATGCAACATCTCATGTGACACCCCAAATTATTTAAAAACCACCTAATTACCCTCAACGTCAAAAGTTTTTGGGGGCATGTAGAAGATTGCATGCCCTGATGTAAATAATTATGGTAGTCTTTAATTTTGGCCTAGGCCTAATAATCTCTTGTTTTTATTTTTATGAATTACACAGTACAGACACAGACGCTCACAACGCATGCACAATCACCCCTATAAACACACATACAATAGTTAGCAGCTAGTAGAGAGAACCCAGCTGATGATTTTTTATCATGAAATTTGCTAACCTATTAGTTGACCTCCATTTAGAGTTTACCATTTTACTAGCTAGGTCGTAATTTGTTTTGGACTATTAGATCTACTATTAGCTAGGATGGTATTCGAATCTACTAGTGCTAATTTTATACTACCTGTTAACAATTAGCATTGATGGACACAACAGGCCCTAAGTTAAAGTGCCAGGAGACCTAGGCTATTGCACACTCTAACAACAATTCTAACCGTGTATATATGCAAAAGGTTGCTCTTGCTTGCGCACACACACATCATAAATTTTTTAAGTTTATTATTGCTCAAAAAAATTAAGTTTATTAAAAATATACAGAAAGGAAAACAATAAACTCCTGTCAAGATTTTAAACAACGAGCTACATGCTTATTGCTCTAGTACTTCCCATCAAACCCAATCTAGTTTCACGTCAGTTCTAGTAGGAGGTGGCCCCTACTCCTTCCATTCTAAATTATAAGGTATTTTATTTCTAGATACATACTTTTTCCTATGAACTTAGATATACACTACATGTAGATACATATTAAAAGTAATATATCAAGAAAAGGCAAAATATCTTATAATTGGAATGGGGAAGTATCACCATATTGACCCTTTTTTTTTGTTAAGCCAGGCCTAATCTCCTAATAAGTTGTGGCCTGCTACATGTGCCTGTGGGACTGGATTATTGTGTCCTCTAACGAAAACCAATGCAAGAGAGCAACTCTATCAAATATCTTATCCGATCTTCTATAGCTACAAAGTAGCAACTCCATTAGATATATATATCCTATCCTATCTTCAATAGCTAAGAAGTTGCATCTCCATCACATATTCGCTTGTCCAAAAAGAAACACTGATTTTGGTTTATGCTGATTTGTTATGAGAGAAAAACGTTGTTCTATACTTCCATGACTAAAAAAAAACCCATGATCTTGGCTGATTAAACAAGCGAACAGGGCGTCTTCATCACATATCCTATTCAATCTTGTATATCTAAAAATTAGCATCTCCACCCGATATCCTACCAAATCTTCTATAGATAAAAAGTAGAATTTTAGGAGATGGGGAACCTATACACGTTCTCCTGTCCCATCTCCTATATCTATAATCATAAAATAACTCTTAAAGAAAGCATGCTTTCCTCTAAATAAATTAAAGGAGACAAACACATCCCCTATCCCTAAGGAAATAAATAGATAAGATAGGTTTTAGGTAACATGCTACATCCATATCCTAAATTGATTATAAAGGCTGTATTTCTATTATTTATAACTTTTGAAAAAGCAAAACATGCCAAGGGCACTTGGGTTCATTCCACCACATTCTCCCGTTTTAGAATCTAATCAATATAAATAGCCAAACGGCTCCAGCAAATAATTCTATTTCTTAGAGAAATGTTTCTTTTGAGAATATAAATCCGAAACGTTTCTTCTTGAATATATACCCATACCAAACGGGTCCTAAGAGATCTAGCGGAGATGGTCTATATTTTGGACGATACCAAGTAATCTTTCAGAAAATGTTGCTATCCATAATTTGAAAGTATTTAGCTTAAAAATGAAAAGCTATAATTGTCTTCAAGATATTTTGATAGTAAATCACATAAATTCATTAATCCTAGATGGGTTTTATAGAATTAATTATAACAGAAAATAGTGGTCCAACCAATGAACATTTGGTGGGGATACCTTTATATGTCCAACCAACTTGTAGATCCCATGCCTTTAAGGACAATTACATTACTACACGTCAGTGGTCTCATAAATAGTCTCATGCAATATCACATAGGTTTTTTTTTTGCTTATGTGGAGGAAAGAGAGAGGTGAGAGAGAAAGAGGTCGTTATTTTACGAAACAACCACATCATGAGCTAAGATTTAGGACAATGAGACAACTATTTACCATTATATGAGTTGTTATTGCCATGCAACATACAATTATACTTTTACTCTATGCATAAATTAAAGTATTTTGAGTTACTATGAGACAGCTTGAAAAATAACCATTATATATATATATATATATTGTCTGTTGAGTATGTTTTTAAATTATATGGCACTACATGAGACCATCGATGTGACAACACTAATATACTTGTTGGATTTATTATGGGCTAGGCCCATTTATATATTTAATAAATCAATAAACTCTATGGTATGTAATTGTGGGTATTATTATTTGTACCGGATTGAAATTCCAAAGGTCGTTGACTTGACTTATATGGTGGGAAATATTTCACTTAATTTGAGAAGTTAAGAAAATAAACAAGGCGTGCCACACGCGCGCGCCGCCGCCGGCCGGCCATGCCGGGCCGGGCCGTGGGCGTGGCGTGGGCGTGGCATGGCGAGGCAGGCGTGGCATGTTAACTTTTTAGCACTCACTTACAATGATGACAGGAGTTTCAACTCGGAGTTGAACCTTTCACATGCCCGTCTCGTGAATGCCATGCGTGACTCTTCACTTCCCTCATTCTTTCCCTTCCTGCGTGGGAGATAAAGGGGAGACCCCTGTCCCTTCGGTACACGAGAGAGAAACACACCAGAAGCACAACTCTGCAGCAAGAAAGTAATCCCCATCTCGTAACTTCGCGCGCACGAAGGAGGAGAGGGCAGGTGCCTCCGAAGCCCTTGTCGTTCGAGACCTTGTACGGGGGATCGACAATTAGGTTTTTCAGGAGCGCCTTTGCGACTGCCCAAATCACCGCCGCCGTTAGTCGTCTTCTTCCTTGAGTCACAGGCGACATCGTTTTCATCCTCCTCACGGGTGGACTTCATCATCTTCCTGGAGGTATGACGCTGGAAGTTGGACAATGATCCGGATCATCAGAGCGCATGGGAGGGTATGATCCCTTCATCTCCAATATGTTTTTCATTCTGCAGTTTCTACTTGTTTCGGTAGTTCTTTCATGTCATTTCATATGCTATCCTGAGTCTGTTTCATTAGTTCTATCATATCGTTTCATATCTTGCCTGATGTCTGTCTCTACTAGTTTCATGTTCTGCCTATCTGTTTCTGCTATAAGTTATATGTTATGTCTGCATGTTTCAGTGGTTCAGTTATGTTGTTTCATATGCTACTGCTCATATGTTTCACCTGTTCTGTTATGTTGTTTCACATGTTGTTTTGAGTATATTGTTGTTATGAGATATGTATCATGCTTTTATGTTTTCAATATGTATATGCTCCACAGGTTTATTGTTCACATGTTCCATATTCTTATGGATATATTTGTTATCATGTTTTCAATGATTAAATATCTTTTATATGTCATCATCATAATGTTAATTTACGGAATTAAAATGACATGAAAATTGCCTAATTATCTAACAATCTAAAAACCTAATTATAAGGATTTTTCTGTCAGAGGTTTTGCTGCTGTGTTAAAGTCTGATCATTTTGATGGTAAAAACTTTTTGATTTGAAAAGTTAAGATGGAATTGTGGCTTACTGCAATATTTTATTTTTATGCCTCTAAGGGCAAGCCTGCTAACTTAACTCCTGAGGATGAGGCTAAGTTTAAGGCTGATGACAACCTCTTTCGAGGTGCAGTGATTAGCGCACTTGATGTAAAATTCTAGAAAAGCTACATCATCCTTCCTACAGGGAAAGAGATGTGGGATTTACTTGTGGGAAAGTTTGGAGTTACTGATGCTGGTAGCGAGCTATATCTCATGGAGCAGCTGTATGACTACAAGATGGTTGAGAACCGATCTATAGTGGAACAGGCTCATGAGTTTCAGGCACTAGCTAAGGAACTTGAGCTTTTTCCATGTCCTCTTCCTGACAAGTTTGTGGCTGGTGATATAATCACCAAGTTGCCACCTTCTTAGAAGGACTTTACTACCTCACTCAAACATAAGATACAGGAGTTCAATGTGGAAGAGCTCATTCCTTTCACAGCACAGGATATAGGTTCTTAATTATAAAATCTGATATGCCTGATATGTATGTTGATATAATCATGAAGTCAAGAGACGCTACATTCTTTGAAAATGAGTTTCCTATAAAGAATACACCTAGTGAAACAAGTCATGAGACTATAATTCCCCATGAACACGAAATATCTATTTCTATAGATCATGCTGAGGATTCTCACGTACACATCCCTGAGGAGGATGACACTATAGTCACTCGAAAGAGCAAGAGACTGAAGATTGCCAAATCCTTTGGTGATGACTTTATAGTGTACCTTGTGGAAGACACACCAACCACCATTAGAGAGGCATATTCCTCTCCTGATGCTGACTTGTGGAAGGAAGCAGTAAGGAGTGAGATGGATTCTATTATGTCTAATGGAACATGGGAGTTCGTTGGCCGTCCTTATGGTTGTCAACCTATAGGATGCAAATGGATCTTCAAGAAAAAGCTTAGGTCTGACAGTACAACTGAGAGGTACAAGGCAAGGCTTGTGCCCAAAGGATATACCCAAAAGGAGGGTGAAGATTTCTTTGACACCTACTCACGAGTTGCTCGATTGACTATAATTCGCACGTTGATCGCCATGGCAACCTCTTATGGTCTTATCATTCATCAGATGGATGTTAAGACAGCTTTCCTGAATGGAGAGTTAGATGAGGAGATCTATATGGATCAGCCAGAAGGGTTCATTGAGGATGGTCAAGAGAACAAGGTGTGCGGGTTGTTAAAATCATTGTATGGCCTAAAACAAGCACCTAAGCAATGGCATGAAAAATTTGATAACACTCCTACAGCCGCTGGTTTTGCTGTGAATGAGGCAGATAAGTGTGTGTATTATCGATATGGTTGTTATGCTGTGCCTATATGTTGATGACATTTTGATCTTTGGATCAAATCTCAATGTGATTGAGGAAGTAAAGAAACTTCTATCGAGCAATTTTGAAATGAAAGATTTGGGAGAAGCTGATGTCATTCTAAACATCAAGCTTATTAGAGAAGGTGATGGTGGGGTAACTTTGTTACAATCCTATTATGTGGAAAAGGTGTTAAGTCGCTTTGGTTTTAGTGACTGTGATCCTGCTCCCACACCGTATGACCCTAGTGTGCTATTGAGAAAAAATTAGAGAATAGTAAGGGATCAATTGACATACTCCCAGATCATAGGCTCACTTATGTACCTTGCGAGTGCAATAATGCCTGACATCTCATATGCTGTGAGCAAATTGAGCCGATTTGTGTCAAACCCGTGAGATGATCATTGGGGTGCTCTTGAGAGAGTGTTGCGCTACCTTAAGGGTACTATGACATACGGTATTCACTATACTGGAAACCCTAGAGTGCTGGAAGGCTACTGTGATGCCAACTGGATCTCTAATGCTGATGAGCTTTATGCCATGAGTGGCTATGTGTTCCTGCTTGGAGGTGGCGCTATTTTCTGGAAGTATTGCAAGCAGACTATCTTAACGAAGTCTACAATGGAAGCAGAACTCGCAGCATTAGACACTGCTGGGGTTGAGGCCGAGTGGCTACGTGATTTTCTATTGGATTTACCGGTAGTTGAAAAACCGATACTGACTATTTCCATGAACTGTGACAACCAAACTGTGATTACTAAGGTTAACAGTTCTAAAGATAACATGAAGTCCTTGAGACATGTAAAGAGACGTTTGAAACCTGTCAGAAAACTGAGAAACTCTGGAGTTATAACGGTGGATTATATCCACTCGTCGAATAATCTTGCAGATCAATTCACTAAGGGTCTGTCACGCAATGTGATAGAAAGTGCATCGAGAGAGATGGGTATGAGACCCACGTGAAATTTACTCTAGTGGTAACCTGCTCTATGTGATCGGAGATCCCATGAAGTAGAGTAGTGAAACAAGGTAGGAGTAGATTGAGAGGAAAGATCCCTTTCTTGACTCATTTCTGATGCACATCTTTCTTATCTATAAGGCAGGATGGTATTTACCTTCATGTATTCCAAGAGTCTTATAAAGATGAGATGTTGTCCTACAGAACATCTTTTGAGGAGTACACCTATATGAGTCAGACTGCTGGTCACAGTCTATGGGATTTGGGTAATCCCTAAATACTCATGAAAGGCAACTGAAGTGTGACTTATATGCTTCAAACAGCGGGGATGCTTATTGCAGCCTAGTATCAGCAAAGGACTTGAGTGAATCTCACCTCACACAAAACTATCAATTCAAGGCATAGTCCATTGTTCAGTTGTTAATGAGTGAAACTCTCTCACACAAAACTGTCAATTCAAGGCATAGTCCATTGTTCAGTTGTTACTGAGTGAAACTCTTGCTCTAGGTGGATATTCAACTTAACAGTCTCCATCGAAACACTGGTATACCAAAGAATTGTGATTCTGGAACTACACGGTTACAAACCGTAGAGTTTGGTGTGGATTTATTCTGGGCTAGGCCCATTTATATATTCAATAAATCAATAAACTCTATGGTATGTAATTCTGGGTATTATTATTTGTACCGGATTGGAATTCCAAAGGTCATTGACTTGACTTATATGGTGGGAAATATTCCACTTAATTTGAAAAGTTAAGAAAAGGACCAAGGCGTGCCACACGCGCGCGCGCCGCCGCCGCCGTGCTAGGCCAGGCCGGGGCATGGGCGTGGCATGGCGAGGTAGGCAGGCAGGCGGGCGTGGCGTGGCATGTTAACTTTTTAGCACTCACTTACAATGATGACAGGAGTTTTAACTCGGAGTTGAACCTTTCATATGCCCGTCTCGTGAATGCCATGCGTAACTCTTCACTTCCCTCATCCTTTCCCTTCCTGCATGGGAGATAAAGGAGGGACCCCTGTCCCTTTGGTGCACGAAAGAGAAACACACCAGAAGCATAACTCCGCAGCAAGAAAGTAATCCCCATCTCATAACTTCGCGCGCACGGAGGAGCAAGAGGGCAGGTGCCTCCGAAGCCCTTGCCGTTCGAGACCTTGCACGGGGGATCGACAATTAGGTTTTTGGGGAGCGCCTTCGCGGCTGCCCAAATCACCGCCGCCGTTAGTCGTCTTCTTCCTCGAGTCACCGGCGACATCGTCTTCATCCTCCTCGCGGGTGGACTTCATCATCTTCCTGGAGGTATGACGCTGGAAGTTAGACAAGAATCCGGATCATCGGAGTGCATGAGAGGGTATGATCCCTTCATCTCCAATCTGTTTTTTGTTCTGCAGTTCCTCCTTGTTTCGGTAGTTTTTTCATGTCGTTTCGTATGCTATCTTGCGTCTGTTTCATTAGTTCTATCATATCGTTTCATATCTTGCCTGATGTCTGTCTTTACTAGTTTCATGTTCTGTTTATCTGTTTCTGTTATAAATTATATGCCATATCTGCATGTTTCAGTGATTCAGTTATGTTATTTCACATGTTGTCCTGAGTATGTTGCTGTTTTAGATATGTATCATGTTTTTTTGTTTTTAATATGCATATGCTCCACATGTTCCATATTTTTATGGATATATTTGTTATCATATTTTCAATGATTAAATATCTTTTATATGTCGTCATCGTAATGTTAATTTACAGAATTAAAATGACATGAAAATTGTCTAATTATCTAACAATACGTACCCTGAACAAGCATAATCACGAGCTATGACAAAGGCGAAATAAATGTTTCATGAGATTACAAAAATCAGGGGGGGAAGGATAACAAAAAGATCCCGTCCAATTGAGACCGTACTGATACTGTATACGAGAGGAACAGCGATAGAGTCCATGCTTATGCTTTTTTGAATACATGTGAGCACGGGAAAAAGCAATAACATGTGCTATGAGCTGCGCCGCATAAATTGTTCTTTCGTCGCTCTTTCTTCTTAAGGAAATACATGTGAAGTTGTATTCTAGAAAAAAATGGAAAAGGGAGCTGGGTATCTATCTGATCTAGATTTTAAACTATCTCCAATAACATGACCCATACTCAATTTTGGTCATGTACAGTGCATTTACCTCTCTCCAAATCACCCTTCAACAGCACACCCAAACGACCGACCCATTTTGCCTACGAGCCAGAGGGAGACGCAAAAGTGCATCCTCGACGAAGACGACGCAAACTCAATCTCGCTGGTAGTGGTGGGCCCGCGGCAAGGAGTAGGAGTGGAGTGTCGCCGGCGAGGAGGGGCGAGGCGGGGAGCGTTGCCGGCGAGGAGCCGAGGAGAGAGGCGAGGTGGGTAGCGGGGCGCGTCGAGTGGGGACCTGCTGGCCGCGCCGTCCGCCTACGGCCTCCGCTCTGCTATGTTCTGCTCTCTGCTCTACGAGACTGTCGCTGCCATTGCCGGAGCCGGCTAGAGAGAAGAGGGAGGAGGCGACGGATCTGGGTCCCCGCGCCGCACCACCGCAGGATCTAGCCGAAGGGAGGAGAGAGAGAGCAGCCGGACCTGCCTGCGGCCACGCCGGATCCGGCGTCCCCACACTGCGCCACCGCCGGACCTAGCTGGAGAGAAGAGCGCCGCGGGCAGGACCACCACCACGCGTCCACGCCGCGAGGAGAGAGGGGCCAGGCCCGCCCGTACCCACGCCGCCAGGAGGAGCGCGCCACGAGGAGAGAGGGGATGCGAGGAGAGAGGAGCCGGCGCGCGGCGAGGCGAGCGAGGAGGGGGAGCGCGGCGGCGAGCGAGGAGAGAGAAGTCGTGAGGAGAAGCGAGTGTGCGGTGCGAGATTTGTGTTCGCCGTTGGAGAAGGGTAGTTTTGCGTTTTTGACCCTTTCCCTGTGCGAGACCCAAACCAGGAAATGCCTCCTCTATTTTGGGTTGGCTTGTTGGAGATGGCCTTAGGGAGCTGGGTATCTGTTTGATCTAGATCTTACGGGAGCTGGGTATCTGTGTGATCTGGATCTTGCTTGTCTGAAACATCTGATAGCAGAATGTTGCGACCATGTGCATCACACTGACTGATGAAAATTCATGCACACGACAACAGCAGAGAGGGTGGGTTACAAGTCGAGAGATCAATTATGGTGCCACTAACATACAAAATTTCAAGGAACCCCAACATGCAAGAATGCCCTCTTGTTCTGGTCGATCCAACTTTAGAGATTGCAACACCTTGGTTTTTTTGTGTCTGGGTGTGATGATATGAAGATTCAACTGAACCTTGTCAACTAGTGTTGTTTTTCAGATGGACTGGACATCATTTTTGTTCACATAAACTGCGGATGTCCGAGTCGCCCAAATGCACGTGCATCACATGCGGAGTGCTGATTGACACGCCTAGGCTCTCAGATCGCATTTCCAGTTTGCTCAAAATATTCATACAAGGTCACAGTATTTCACAGCTACTACTCTGCTCCCAGTGCTCTGCATCCCTTTAACAGAGACCAGAGGAATTCGTCGCAGCATGGCATCTCACGCCAGCTGCATCACAAGTTTCTACTAGTTTCCACAGGCCAAAACTTGAACTTATCTTCCTGTGATACGATACACTCACAAAGACAGTGAAACCTAGTCATCAGAATCCGACGTCAGATCCATTTCAGGGTAAAATGGGCGCAGCATCTTGGCCAGGTGCTCACTCATGTCCTCGACCTCCTCCTTCCCAAAGCCCCAGTCGCGGAGGACCTGCGAGCCCAGCGAACCCCTGGCGACTCCGAGCCTCTGGAGGCTCGTCGACCTCCCCTCGATGAAAGGCACTATAGCGCTACTCGACCTCAGGCGTGCTGCCATCGGCACAGAGTCGACGTCAAGCGAACCCTTTGGGCGGGTTCTTTCCGGGTGGCTGTTGCTGAGGATCTCGCCCTGCTGGCCTACGCTGCTGCTGAAGATTGATGGGAATGAGAGTGGGATTGGAAGGGGGCATGGCGATACTGAGAGATGGGAAAACTTTGGTTTTGTTGCTCTGCCTTCCATAGCTGAACAGATGGAGTCCTTCACCTGGGATATGGAAGCTCTTTTCCCACCTGTATTATCAACAACCTAAAGTTAGCCATGACACAGATATTGCACAATGTCTGGTAATGAAGTCTTTACAAAGCAAATCTAGCAGAGTAAGTAGTAGATGGTACAAATAAAACTAAATATAGCAAACCTGCATCTAGAGCTCCATGAACCACCAAGGATTCAACGGCGTAAGGATCTTCATCCTCATCGCTGATTTCAGGGGTCAGAGAATGTAAGCTCCTCAGCATGTGCCTCAGATCTTTTGTATCTGGAAATCAGGAATCACAGTCAGCAAACAAGATCATTTTTTCAGATTTGACCAAACAAGACATCCATTGTATCTGTGTACCTGTCAAAGAAGGGGCAGGCATTGCTACATCCAGCGCTGTGACCATGTTCTGCCTACCTTGATCAGATAATATGTGCACAAGCTCGCCAATATCAAGCTCACCAGATGAATGTGCTGAATCTGAGGCCGGGCCACCATGCTGTAGCCTAAATGGAACAGATAATGAATGTATTGATGCTGCACAAATGGCACTAGAGTGGAAGTGTTTCTCATCTTTTATAGAAAGCAAAGGTGACACGTAACCTGAAAAAACAAAGTAAAAAGAAAACGCTGTTAGAGGAACACACATCAACAAGCTTTCACAAAGCCAACAGATAATTCTGTACAAAAAATGTGACAGTGGTAGGCATGCTGACAGTAAGTGTATGGGAGATAACAGAATGAGCATTGCATTCACTAACACTGTTAGAGGAACACACATCAACAAGCTTTCACAAAGCCAACAGATAATTCTGTACAAAAAATGTGACAGTGATAGGCATGCTGACAATAAGTGTATGGGAGATAACAGAATGAGCATTGCATTCACCAATGGTAGGTGTATGTGAGTTGATTGAGGTGACTGTTTATTTGTCTTATGATCAAAGATCAAGAAATGAAACATTTGCAAAACTAAGGTCCAAGCACTGCTGAAAGAATCCTCAAGTTACTGAAAAGAATCACAAGTCCTATTATGAGTTTACTGCATATTTAATAGAATTATAAGGATTTGCACATACAAACATGCAACAATGGAGAAGGTATAAGAGAATCACAAGTTGTCTATGTAAAAGATTATAAGCAATCGGAAGCATACTTAGAGAAGGCAGTCCTATTGGTACCATCAGATTGCAGGAGTATGAAAGTTTCGACAATGAAACAGCATCATGCAAAGATCTTATGATGGTTTCACGCTGATTTCTGGAAGACCCATAGGAGACTGGGTTGCGCACACAATACAGCAATACAGGGGTATTTGTGTAATCATCAGAAATACTCTCCAAAAACTGTGCAGCTACACTGGCAAAGCCTCCAGAATCATCCACGAGAAACTGGATACCCTGAAGTAAATCATGATAAGCAATTTAAGAGCTCAAGATCTCGACGAAAAAAGGAAAAATAAAATTTTCTACAAATGCACCTAAATGTGTAAGTGAACACAGCCCATAGTACAAATGACGACTAACTGTAAATAGAGTGTTTATTGATAGTGTGCTGTAAAAAGACAAGACCTGGATATGGTCGCATTCTTCAACAAAGAACCTTAGCCTCTCATTCATCTCCTCCATTTGAGACCATTCTGAAACCACCTCCTTTGCAGTCCCATAGTCATCAAACTTGTCAAAGTCTGTCCATGATCCATACAACTCATACAAGCTCTGAGGGTGATACTGAACTTTTGAATAATCAGTCCAAAATTTGACTCCATTCTCTAGACTTTCGACCAGGTCCTTATCTTCGACACTGGCATTGTTTCGGCCATTGCTAGAGCTTGGGTTCTGTTCTTCAGATAAACTTTGTAGGAACAAGTTCCGCTCATGAGGTTTTGCTACTGTTTTAGTTACATTTCCAGACCTGCAACAACTGGGACCAGTTATCACAAGATTACATGATCCTATCATACTGTGTTACAGATTTGTGCTCTCTCATCACTCAGTTAAATTCACCACTATACTAACATACATCTCATAGCATCAATAGATCAAAAGCAACACTTTCAACAACAGGCAATGATAAGCCAAAAGTTGGACGATTTTCCAAGAATAGCCAGATGTCATGAAGCAATTCTCAAGTGTCTAGATAAGTGTATGCAATGCATCATTAGAGAACTCAAGAATTATAGTACTAATAGGCCAAGACTAGTAAATTGTGTCTTCTGGCACTGGCAGCAACAATATTCTACTCCCCACTTCTAAATTGTAAACTGTTTTGGTTTTTTCTAGATATATAGTATTTACTATGTAAATCATAATGCATATATTTAGTTGTACTTGTACAGCAAAAGTTACGTAAATATAAAAGTCAAGATGACGTACAATTTAGAACGAAGGGATGTATCTGAACTCTAAGCAGCTAGACATACACAAGTAAAGTTTTAGTCTGCAGCTAGTGCATTTTTAGCCTCATTGCTCAAAACAACTCAAACTACACCGAACAATTGCCTAATAATCTTCAGTTCACAAACATGGAACACCAAGAATCAATGATGCTTGAAGCATTTAGTAAGGAGAAAACGGAACATAGAATTAAATTGTACAAGTGATAGGAGTTAGAACATCACTTGCCATGTGAAGATGTTGGGCTGATCTGCAACACTACTGCTCGAACCTAGAGTACCAGAGGAACTTAACGAGCCAAGAGACCCTGCAAATGTCACGACCGTATTATGTACAGCACGTATGCAGCACTCGTACGATAGAGAAATAGTAAGTGAAGGAAAAAAAGAAGAAGAACATGGCCAATCAATCAATTACCACGAGAACCGACAGATACCAAGCGAGGGCAGTAGGTGGCAACACCCTGAAGAAGTCGAGCAATGTCAGTGAACGAACACAGAAATAACCAAACCACATTACTTGAGGTAAAAAAAATGACGCCCGAGCGAGTGAGACGCTGAGAGCCTCTATCAACCTGGTGCGTCTCGCCAGCACGGTACAGGACGTCCATGTCCAGCGCGGAGGTCCTGAATACCGGGTCGCTGCCGGGGTCGTCAGCGAGCCCGAGCAGCTCATCCTGTGGAGTGGAACAAGAAGGAAAATTGTAGAGGCATCATTGAGCTGCTCAGGCACAGCGAGCGCAAGGACACGGGGAAGGAAAGATCTTCCAGATAACCGATCAGCTAATCACCTGAAAGTTCCAAAAGTGGGAGCCGACGAAGTTTGCGAAGCCGCCGACCTGCACCGTGACCACCTCCCTCATGCCTGCCCTTGCTGCTGCCCACCCAAAGCAGAGGGCTCTGGACGCCTCTGGGCGGGCGATCAGGTGTGGGTTGATTAGAGTTTTCGGGCTTTGCCGGACCCCCAACGTCGGCAGCCAGTGGCGGACCCAGGATTTGACCAAGACTAGAGCCAAATTTTAGCCAAAAAAAAAATCCGAAGATACACAATAGTCATATACAACACATAGAAAAATGATTATTCTGAAGAAAAGTTTGCAAATAGAAAGAAGTTTTTAAACTACATAATTAACATAGCTAAGGAATATCATGGAACATTAAAACAATTAAATATTTGGTGACGATTTGGTGTATTTGCATCGTCCACTTCTATGTCATCAATAACAACTACTAATTAAAATACAAAATGTGCAAAGGTTTGAAATTGGAAACTACTAGATGCAAACCAGGGCTCTGTTGTCTATTCCTGACGTCCTGTCTTGGGTCTTCCTGTTCGCCTGCTCCTGCTTGGCTTGGCCTGGCCAGCGCCCAGCGTGCAGCGGCCCCTGGCCGCCTGGCGGGCGATGGGCAGCCGAGCGGGGCTGGAGTGTCCTGCGTCGGCGCTGCGCCTGCCGACCGCTGGGGTGCTGGGTAGCAGCCAGTAGCCGGCGACCTGCCGAGGTCGGAGCCGTGCAGTAGGAGCGCCGGAGCGCAGAGCGGAGGACGGGAGGGGGCGAGCCCGGATTAGAGCGGAGGGGCCTGGCGGCGGGCGACGGCGCGGAGGAACGGAGTAGCCAAGACGTGAGCGAAGCGGCGCGATTTCCCCTGCAGACGCGAGCGCTGCCGGCCCCCTTCTTTGTTGGGCTGATGTTTGATGGCCCAAAAAAAAGAAGAATTGCTCCCTTGTTAATTGGGCCACGACTAGTGCCATGGCCTTAGTTGCCTTAGCCCCTGTCGGCAGCGGCGGCCGGCGGCGGCTTAAGACGCGGAGAGGAGAGGAGGATTGCGGCCGTGTGGGAGAAGGGAGACGTAAGGATGTCAGCAGATCGGGTTTGGGGCGGGTATCCCCTGGATTTCGGGTTTTTTGGGTTTCGGGTTTGGTGCTAGATTTTCGTCCACGGGTTTGCGGGTTCGGATACCCGAAAGACCGCGGTTTTGGGGCGGATCCTGAAATTCACCCGTGGTACTTCATCAGGGCCCCTGAAACAATGCAGCCCACTAAAAGCCCAGGTACCAAACCCTAACTATATAAGCCATTCTCTGAACCAGTCAACCCTCACTCAGTTACTCCCCGTACCCGTGCCCGTCCTGTCCCAGGAGACGGCGGCCGCGACCCGCGAGCGGCGAGCTCGACCCCGAGTCCAGCACCGCGACCGCGAGCGCTCCCGACCTCCGTCCTTCGTCCTTCCCTCCGGCGCTCCCTCACTCCCTCGGTCCACGGTGGCGCAGCCGCGCAGGCCTCCCTCCCCGGCTTACGCGGGCCACGCGACACGGCGGCAAGGCACGGCAGGGCCAGCGGCGCTCCTTTCGGCAGGCGGCAGTCCCGACCCTTCCCGCCTTCCCGGCTCCTGCACGGCGGCCGGCGCGTCTCCTGCACGGCGGCCGGCGTGTCAAGGGCTCAAGGCCAACTGCCCAGGAGCGTTCTTCCCGCAGGAGCAGGAGTAGACGGTATTCACGGTACGATCTAGACTCAAGCTGTTGAATCAATGTGTGCCATTTTCTTAATCTTCTCATATGGTCATGTATGGTTTTGCCTTTTTCATATGTCAGGAATGTCGACTCCTGCTGGTACAAGTGGATCTCAAGCTGCTGTTTTTTCTCAATCTGTGGGTTCTCGTCCTCAAAGTCGTATTCGTCTTGCATCTAATTTAGATGCACCGCCATCTGGTTCAAGCAGCACCACCGCCATTTGGTCCAGCTGCGGCGCCATCTGATTCTGCAACTGTAGGTAATACTGATGTTGTAGAGATAGAAGAAGATGTCCCTGTTGGTTGTAAGAGGAAGCTAAGATCTGAAGTATGGAAAGACTTTGATTTGGTTAATGTAAATGGGACTTGGAAAGGAAAACTTTTATGTGGGGAGACAAGAAATGGTATAATTCATTTGAAGAATCACCTTGCTGTTTGTCAGGATAGAATTACTAGAAAAGGTTTAACACAATCTACTATTAAGTTATCTGCAAACTCAAAAGATGGCACAGTCACATTAGAGAATTATGTGTTTGATCAAGATGTTGCTAGGAAAGAACTTGCTTTGATGATTATTGTCTATGAGTATCCTCTTTCCATGGTGGACCATGCTGGATTTCTCAAGTTTTGTGCTGCGTTGCAGCCATCATTCAAGGTAGTGTCTAGAAACACAATTAGGAAGGATATTTTTTATATGTATCAAGTGCAAAAGCAGTCAATGGTGAATTCTATCAAGAAATTGAGTTGTCGTGTTGCTGTTACTATGGATTTGCGGACAGCTAACCACCAGAGAAAAGGTTACATGGCTGTTACAGCTCATTTTCTTGATGATGATTAGAAGCTAAAAAGTTTTCTTATTAGGTAACAATAAATCACATCGTTTTATGTTTTTATCTTATGCATTTTATCTATTGAGGGAATCTGTCCAGCACATCACTTATCTTATTTTATTGTTGTAAGTTTATTTATGTTCCAGCACAACACACACAACAGAGGTTATTGCAGAGGTTCTTCACGAAGTTCTCCTAGATTGGCATGGTAGCCTACTACTTCTACTTGCATTGGTTGACTGGTCTACATTATGCTGATTATTGAAATGTTTTCGGGTTTCGGTTAATCCGTTGGGTTTTGGGTATCCGTGGGTTTCAGTTTTGGGATAGGTTTTCACCCGAATTAGTTTTGGATTCAGGTTTAGGTTTTAATTTTGGGTTTTGGTTTTGGGTGCCCAGAGACTTCACCCGATCCGAACCCGCCCGTTGCCATCCTTAGGGAGACGGCAGTTCCTCTCTCTCTGTTGGGCCTGTGGAGTAAACGTTTGGCCCAATGGCTAGGCCGGGCCAAAAATTCCCATTGTAACGTTATTATTATTATTATTATTCTGAGGGAACAAGTCTATTTTTCCTCCCTGTTTTTACTTTTTGAATCGCAAAACCAGACAAATCATCTCCCTCAACTTTTGAAACAATGCGAATTACGTCCCCGACCTGGTTATAAGCGGTTTTTGAAGGTGGTTTTGTCTTTTATCCTTTTTATTTATTCTGGCTAAATCTTTTGAAGGTGGTTACAATGCGAATTACGACAGCCCACTCGCATAAGTAGATAGTAATGCCCAATAGTTTAAATATTTAGGTGGAAGTTTTTTTTAGTTCAAGCACTCAGATGATAATGTCCTAATAATTTAAGTATTCATGTAGTAGTTTTTTAAATTCGAGTACTCAGATAGTAATGCTTCAATATTTGAAGTAATCAGGGTGTATTTTACCCTTTTTTTTCTTCACATTGCTGAAGATTAACTGCTGATAGGAAGTGGGAATAGCCCCGACGTGAAGAGAAATCGAGAACAAAACGAACCATACAGCCTGTTTTTTTTCTGAAAAATAAGCGTTGATTTCGCTCGTGCTGATTTGCTGTGAGAGAAAAATATTATTTTGTGGCTGAAAATAAGCGCTAATTGGTGATAGCTGGCTGGTGACTGTACGGCCTGCACGGCAATCGGGAAGCCACGAATCCGATCTTATCATTATCATGAGGTATCAGATCTCTGCTGGCCCGTACTATAAAACATGCAAGATCAAATTGAAGCCGAGCAGCTCAAGGAAATCTCAAAGCATGCTTTTAGTTCTTCTTTTGACAGGGAGAATGAAAACGCCAATCCTAATCAAGATCAGATGACGAATGAACAGTGACAGGAATCCAGGATGATGGATGATGAATCTGTGCAACAGAGATGACAGACCAAAGTCAGGCAGCAACGCTTCGCTAGCAATCCTCATCAATCCTTCTTTAGTCGATGCGAAACCCGATCGATCTCCACGAAGACGATCCAGCCTCAAGATTGTACAGTGCGATGTACTACAAATAACATCTCATCTCATATGCCACACTCTCGATCAGCATCCTACAACAGTACCCAGCTCACTCAGATCAGTTCATCACGTCCTCGTCCTCCTCTCTCTTCCAAACAAAAATCATCCTCTCAAGTCTCAATGGCTTGGCTGTACAAGAAAAAAAAAAATGCCTCATCCGCAGGATCGTCCTCGTCATGACTGACCCACGCTGCTCCATCCTGCCGTGAATTGAATTGTGATCATCATCATCCTTCATCCCGTCCAAGGACAACAAGGATCATCAAGACGACGACGACGCCTTCGTCCCATGCTGCTGCGCCTGCGCCTCCCAGCCGCCGTAGCTCTCCGACTTGCCGCCCTCCGCCTCGTCGCCGGCGTCGCAGCTGCTGTCCCCTGCGGTGGTGGCCCTGCTGGACACCGTCGCCAGCTGCAGGGGCCCCTGCGGCGACCCGGACTGCGACTGCTGCGACGTCGCGTACTGCTGCTGCTCCGACGACGACCACAGCCCGCCCGCCATCTGGTCGCCGCCGCCGCCGTCCGACGACGCGCGCCGCGTGTGCAGCCTGTATTTCTGCAGTGAGCAGGGTGACCAAAAAAAAAAAAAAAAAAACTTTTCAGTGACTGCAAACGAGGAGGAAGAAGAAGAGAACAGGGGAGGGGAGGCTCGTTGTGTTGCGTTGCGTTACCTGCAGGTGGCTCTTGACCTCGTCGTTGGTGAGCCCGTCCACCTTCATCAGCTCCCTGATCTGCTTCGGCGTCGCAACTGCACGGATCGAACACACGGGCACAAATTCAGCACAAGGATCGGGACCAAAAAAGAAAAGAAAGGACAGACACACAGTCAGCCAGAGCAGGGCAGCCGATGGATGGATCCTGATGCTGACCTTGCGCGCCGCCGAGCCGCTGCAGGGCGGCGACGAACCGGCGGTGCAGCTCGGGCGACCAGCACCTTCTGGCCTTGTTCTGCTGGTGCTGCTGGCGCTGCGCCCCGGCGGCGTCCGTGACGGCGCTGCTGGAGGCGCTTGGAGAGGCGGCGGCCGCCGGGGACGACAGGGACAGGTCCGTGGCAGGCTTGGCGCCGGGCTTGCCCGCCGCCGCGTCGTCGGTTGATCTCGCCAGCGTCGGCATGAACGCGCCGGACACCTGGTGTTTTGGAAATTGGCGGAACATGTTATAGTCACAAGCATGTGGTGTACAAATACATGCCTTGTACACTTGTAGTAGTATAGTAATTAACAACATTTTATATACACCCACACATTAGCATAGAGTAATATATAGTAGGTAATATACAAACTCCTACATGTTAGCTACGTAATGTGATTCCTCGCAAAGGAAAAAAAAAAAGAGCTTTGACCCTCGGATGGCCAGACAACCTGGAGCTTTGCGCTCTAAGGAGACCTCTCAATCTCTCATATACTGTAGGTTGAGAAAAATCTTGGAACAAAAAAAAAAAAAGCTAATGTGATTAAACATGGTGAAGAAAAAAAGATTAAATAAACTACATTAGGCTCTTTCCTCCTGTGGGTAGGAGATTACTGAAGGTGAACTCATAAAACATTTGGCATTCTGTGTTTAAGAAGAATTAAATGGGTTCGCAGGAAAGAGAGTGTGTCAAAACAAACCCGTTTTTGGGTTGGTGTGGCTGTGAATATCAGATGTTCTGTTTGAAACAAACAAACAAACAAACAAACGATTCCTTCCGTACCTTGTGGGCGGCGACGACGCCATTGGTGTTGGCGGTGCCGGTGCCGGTGCTGTCGTCGTGGCTCCAGAGCTGCGCGGAGCTCATCCAGCTGCGCTTGTCGTTGGCGTCCGCCGCCTCCGCCTCCGCCTTGACGGCCGCGTGGTTAGCCGGACGGCGGTGGTGGTGCTGCTGCTGCGCGAGCTCCTCCTTGAGCCACTCGATTACTGCACGCAGGGGGTGGGGGGGGCGCAAGCAGGGAGAAGAATCAACAGCGGCACGGTGGAGGACGACGCACGGAACGCAGTCTAGTCACGTTACGCACCGTCGGCGACGAGGTGGACGCTGATGGGGAGCTCCCGGCGGAAGACCTCCATCTTGGCCTTCTCGGCCTCGAGGCTGCGGACGCAGTCCCGGAAGCGCGCGGCGCGGTCGGCGGCCGAGCACCGCGACGCCGCCGCGCCGAGCGAGTCGGTGACGGCCCGCGCCGCCAGCGCGCGCAGCTGCTGGTCCTCCTTCCGCGCCATCATCGCCGGCAGGCACTGGCAGGCGAGGCGATCCGGCGTGCGTAGCGTAGGTTCTCCTCCCTGGGCTGACCACCGGTGCTCTTGCTTGGGAGGGAGGCTGGGAGGAGTCGTCGTCCTGGCTCGTCGTCGGTGGGTTTATACCGGAGCCGGAGGGCAGGGAAGCAGGGGAAGGGAGAGAACCGGGGAGGGCAGAATGGTCATTTTGCGGGGGCGGGGGCGTGGGCGTGGGCGTGGGAGGTGGAGAAAAGATGCCGCTCCTCTGATTCTGCGGCTGCGCCTGGCTGTTGGAATCTGGGAGGAGCCGTGCCAAGCAGAGGCAGCCAGAGCCAGGCAGGGGCGTTTCGTCGCGTAACAGGCAGGCAACACGAAGGCGGAGGCGTCGACAGACCGAGACCACCGCTTCCATTCCCGTCCCTGGCTTCAGCTTGACTCCGAATCTCGCTTCCTGGCCCCACCACACACAGCCACCCGGTTCGTTCTTTCTTTCTTTCTTTTTTTTCCCCTTACCATCTGGCCCCTCTGCTCCCCAACAATTCCTCTCCATCTGGCCCCTCTGCTTCCCAACAATTTCTATCCTTTCCTCGATGTCCTCGATGTCGACGAAGACATCGTCGACCACTGAAAGCACGTCACCGTTAAGTTCTGGAATAAATCTAAAAAATATGCGACAACTAGGATTTAAACCCTGGGGGTGGACAGTCCTACCATTGGACTACAGGCCCATTCGCTCGCTCCACCCACATTGTGCTTCCTTCCCAACAACTCTAGTTTTCTTTTCCCTCTCCCGTGGTTTCTTACATCCCGATTGACATAACTCAGTTTAATAGCGATGCTGTTTTTTAAAACAACTTCATAAGAAATTATTTTAACGAAGTCGAGCTAGTTTGAAAACGTTGTTTGACAAAATGGCTTCACCAACAACTTTAAAACAAAATAAGGAGGAGGGTTCGGATAAACAAGATGAGATGTGTGGTCTTCACATGAGATGAGAGAAAAAAATGCTTCACCATTAAGTTGTTTTTGAAAATGGCGTTTGACAACAAAACATCTCACAACCACTCATAAAACTATTGTGAGTTGTACCAAAAATGATCTTAGATTTTTTTTCTCTTTATATACCATGCTAATTTTTTCTCCTCTTTTATAACAAAAAAAAAAGCTTGAAGTTTCCCATCTTTCGAATCTATGATAAATAGCCCGAGATAATTTGGCGCTCATACATACTTCTTCCGTTCCGTTAAAAGTGTCATCTTTGACTTTTTAACTTTTTTGTTTGACCATTTATTTTATTTAAAATCTTTATACAAATAATAAAATAATTAAACCATTATTAAAGTATCTCTAATGATAAACAAGTTATATACAAATTTTGAATAAGCCGAACAGTCAATGAACATGGTACGAAGTTTAAAAGGGCACTTTTCAATGTAAGTGAGGGAGTACATGACAAATTTTGTGACGAAGGATGGCCGTCCCGTAAAATTGCGAAACTTGGAGGTGGGAGTATGTATGGGATTTGATTTTTTTTTGGTCTCATCTTCTCATGTCTTCAGTGCAAGATTCCCTCGCCCTTGGTTGTCGTTTCGTTAGCCAATGAGCTCCGTGCCTCCTCTCCTCTCCACTCCCACCAAGGAATTCTCCTGCTGCTTCTGTGATTCGCCTGCGTGCGCGCGCGTGTGTGAATTGATCCCGTCCGCAGCGTTGGTTGCTCACAGGGGTGCTTGTCACTCCACGGCCAATCAGATAAACCGGGAAGTAAATTGATTACATTTACTAGTATCTCCAAAATTTCTCAGCAGCTTAGGCTTTTACTTAAATCCGCATGTGAAATTTCTCATTTCCTCTAAACATCTATATTGGGTTTGGGCGTACATATTCATTATTCATACCTGACTTTGTCTTTCAGTTAAGACATAACCTAGATCGGTTTCTTAAAAGATACCGCGATGGTGACTTATGTTTTATATAGGAGTATGTTTGTATATATCCTAGTCAACCGTGCTATCTACTCCGACTAGGATTCATTAACATCAACTTTCCGCGAGCAGCAATGGTAGTGTGTGAATTAATTAAACTTAAATAAGTTGAATAACGCGGGGTAGAATGTTGGACCTAGAATAAGCTTAGGGCAAGAGCGTGTCATCATCCACATATTAAATGCATCATCACGCAAAGAGGGTGGATGGGGTCGTGGTCACATGTGAAAGCCATGCATCTCATCTTGCCCGGACCACATATGTTTAGCCTAGCGTTGTTGTTTTGGATCTCCTTTTCAATCCCAAGTATATACTCGATCTCTATGATTTTAGACGCTTTGGATCGATGACTCGAATCAAATTTACTATGTAACCACACCGGTGGATATTACAATCATGTAGGTCTTTCCTACCTCGGATTTTTTTTTTTCCTTTACAAGTCTCAACTCTAGCTTAGGGCCTGTTTGATGTGGCTCCACCGCCGAATTACACATCCGAGCCACACCGAACAAAGGCTTCAACAACACATCTCCTGCTCTTTTAGGTTAAATATGATACAAACGATTTATCCCTTCTAGGACTTCAATTATCCACTTCTTAATAGGACAAAAAAGCACCGATACGCTACATTTATCTATGCACAAGTAAGTGTCAAAAGTAGTACGGGAAAGATTGTGAATATCTTCATGTCATCATCACCATCCCTGTGAAAATTGAGAGGTTTAACTCTCGTACCATCTTGGTCCAATATACAATAAGCAGCAAATGTGACTCACAGACTTCACACTCTACCAGGCCTGTACGACCATGATAACAATAAGGCTATAATCACATGGGACACCGAGTACGTGTACACTACCCAAAAATAAATTGCACTTAATGTTGAATTACTCTTACAACGTACTGATGAGGTACTAAGCAGTACTACTATACTACAATCACCAAGGATGGCTAGGTTTTACTTAGTGAGAACGCAAGTGTTTAGTAGACATGGTAAGATGGCTGTAAGGTTTTTTCCTAGCTTTCTCTCAATTCAATAGTCAGTTTTCCCAGTTAATATATGGCCTATTTATTTTTCTCATAGAGTTTTTTGGTTTCTATGTATAAACCGGTTATAAGATTACAGTCCCCCTTCTCCTCTATCTCCTTTTTTCTTTTCTACACATCATCATTTAGGCCGGTTACAGCCTTTTATTATACCCTCTCTAATAAACTTAGCCCGGTCTAACACAGGCTCGTTGCTGCAGTGCATGGAGGAACCGGAGCTAGAACGTGAAAGAAAAAAAAATTGATTTTGTTGGCTTAAGGAGAGATAAAAATACAGTAATAGATATAGATCCCAACTCAACTCATCATCTTCTAGTTCATTTTATAAAAAGAGAGATAAAAAGTTTTTTCAACGGTTCAAGACAGATCCCGGCCGGCATGGAAAATCTGCAAGTAAATTCAGTCGTCCACGTGGCAGTGGATCAGCATCTAAAGATTCCATCTGCCGCCGTAGAGCGGTTGGAGGAATTATTGACAAAGGGATAAGGATTCCATGTATGAGTGGGCCAGACAGAAAGAGACGAGAGAGAGAGAAGGTGCAGTCCGGGTTAGAATGAGATCTCCATGGGATTTTGTTTTAGCCATTGGTGAAAGGACACGGCAAGGAGAGAGAGAGAGAGAGATTCTCCTCCTCCCCTCAAGCTGAAAGGGGGCAATGCGACAAGCCAAACGTCACAATTGCCAAGCTACAAAGATTCTCCATCCCCATGCTTTACATTAGGGGCTCGGGCTTGTACTACTAATGCCACCAGATTACAGTATGCAATGGAGAAATGTGCTTGTTCTTTTTGCTGTTTATTATAGTCGTTGATGGCTTCTGGAACCTCGATACAGTTCAAAGCCGAGCTGATTTGAATCTACGTACTTGGTTGTGAGTGACTCTACTAAATTTTTGCCAAAAGATGGTTTCTTTAAATAATAATGATTTGGTAGGCACCAATTGCCCTGAGATTTTTAAGTTACTACTATCTCTCCTTGAAAACACTATGACCTGGTTAAAGTGAAAATATTTTCAGGCTAACTAAATTTATAGAAAATATTTTTAACATTTATAAATCCCAATAGACATATTGCTATACAAATATATTTCAAGACGAATCAATGACATATATTATTAGCTCTTTACATAAAGGCTCTGTTTGTTTGAATTTACCTAGCCAGCATCAGCTAGCTATTCAGCAGTGTTTTTCTCTCACAACAATCAACCAGCCAACCGTACAATCTAGCCAGCCGAATAGAGCCAAAAAATGGCTAAACTTTAACCTTTTTTGACCTAGCACTGTTCTAGAATTTGTATCCTTCTTTTTGGATAGGGGAGTATGTTGCAGGTTAAAAAAATGCAATATAGGTAAGGTAAATAGCAACATTAATCACTTCCAAAAAAAGGAAATGAAACAAAAGCAGAGTTACTACTCGACACTGAAAAGGTGAAAGAAACAATAACAAAACTAAAAATACCAGTCTATACCCTCCTCCCCCCCCCCCCCCCCCCCCCCCCACCCCATTAGATTTCATTATCCTTACCTTCACAAGGGGTCTTCTTTTTGTCTCAATTTCCTAATAAGGTGTTAACTCTTACAGGCACAACGTAGAGTTTCATATATTCTATTATTACAGCTTTTCTAATTTGTAGAAACTCCCTAATACCCTCACAATCAATGGAAAAGAGGAGGACAATGGTCCCATATATTATTCCCTATCCAGAACAAAAGTTCTAAGCCAAAGACATGACTGAAAAAGATCCATTTGCTAGTACATGCAAAGAGATACAAAGCATAGCAGGTCCCTCACTAGTACGATTCTTTTTGGAATAATCCATCCTGGTCCCTCCCACTATATATATATATTCTGTTTTTATTTAAATCGTGCTCATACACATATTTCATCAAGAGGGAAGCAAACATAGTACACAAAGATAAATCGTGCACTTACTAGAAACTAAGAAAAAAACAGAGAGGAAACATGAAAAAAATCGTTGAAAACACTGACAGAAATAAAAACAAGAGTAATATAGATCCCGCCAAGCACCAAGGAATGGACCTTCTTATATATCATTCGTGATTGCAAAATCATGTATTGACAGCACTTATTGTTTTGCATGACATCCACGTATCATTTGTTTTGTTGTCTCGTGTTCACTAGGACAGTTCTAGTGGAAATGGTCGATTAATTATAATCTATTAGTTAGACTAGAATGTTTATCCGGTTCATGTTTAATAAGGTTCTGCGCCTCATATTTTCAATAATTTCTGCTTCACTATTGCGCCACCTAACCATACCCAAATTCAGAGGTTCATATGTTAAACACATTTAATTTGCATCCCCCACTCCCAATAAAAAAAAAAGCAAAGCGAAATTCCGCACCGTTTGTGATGCTCTGGTATGATGAGCCTTGGATCTGATTGAGGAGATTCTGATCGATGAACTAGCCCTAGCCCCCACATGCATGGCTGCCTTTGGACACAAGGATGGCACAATCATATCGCTGGATGCATCAAGCATGGCTCCTCGCTCAAAAAAATAAAAATAAAAATAAAAAAAAGGCCAAGAACGTGCACAATAGCCATCGTGTTCACATGCATGTGTTTCGACGGATCGGGCCAGATTTTTATTCTCCTTGTTGGTTTCTTTGCTCTTGCTTCAAGGAGTGTATCTTGCCGTACAAACGAATCTAAAAAACAAGTTGAAAGAGAACGAATCTTTTTTTTTTCTGTGGAAGGGAAAGAGGAATGCCATTTTTTTTACAGGAGATTTTTTTGTTGCTATATTTTCAGATACTTCAGCATGACAGCATCCTAACATCATAAACTATGTTCAAATTGTTTCTTTGTATAATGTTTTTGACAAAGACTCTGGATTCCTTGAGATGTGTTTTATGCCAAAAAGAAGATTTTAACACGATGATGGCTATTCCGCTTAATCCGTTCCAATTTGTAAGGCGTTTGGCTTTTTTAAGCCTAAGTTTGACCACTCAGTCTTATTAAAAATTTACGTGAAAGAGTTAAAATTAACTTATTCTTGAAGAACTTTTATTAATAAATCAAGTCATAACAAAAAAAGGGATATTTTTACATAAATTTTTGAATAAAACGAGTGGTCAAACTTGGGACAAAAAAGTCAAAAGACTTATAAATTAAACTGAGGAAGTATTATATAATGCAGCATGTGGTAGCGTTACTATGTATTAGTGCATGCCATATATCAACGAACGTTTACATTAGTTTACAAAAGGGTGGTCCTGCCATCTAATTAAGGGTTGGACATCACTCTCTAAACTACTCCTAAGTCTTTATAAAATCATCAAAAACACCCAAAAGTGGATTACTTAAAAACGATTAGACACACGAGAATGTGATCCCAAAGTCAATGGTTTTAACGAAGTTTGATTCTGCAAATCCACTAGAATTCAAATGTTGTTATATAAACAAGGGCGTCGCCTGCCCTCGCGTTTCCACCTTGGTGGCCCGTAGCCTCACCGCTCCTCCCGTCTCCCGGCCCGCCAACCTTGTCATAGAATGCATTGTCACTCACCCCGCGGAACACCCCTGCTCCCAGCTCCGCCCACCGCCTGTGGCTCTGGTGGCGATCTCATCGCACTGCCAGCATGATAGCCACCTTGAAACCACCTCTAGGCTCAATATAGGTTGGGAGCCCTAACCTCTGAGCTCTTCTTTTCTGACGGCGACATGCGGGAGCAGAGGGTCATGCAATTGCGCGTACGCATGACCCAATAGAGTGTTTGAATTTGCATAAACATGTACTCCCTCCGTCCCAAAATAGATATCGCTCTGGAAAGCATGTTGGTTAAAATTTGTCAACTTTGACTGAGTTTATAGAAAATGCATGCAATATTTATATCTCCAAATAAATATATTATGAAAGTATATTCAAATATCTATCTAATGATACTAATTATATATTATAAATATTAATATTTATATATATATATATATTTGGTCAAATGCAAAAAGTCTTTGACTTCTCGGGAAATAAGAATGACATCTATTTTAGGACGGAGGGAGTACCATCTAGTATCATCTCTCTCCTAAAATAAATGTAGTTCATGAACATGCATATCTTTTTTGTCAACCAGTAAACAACTAGTTGGAATTGAACTGAAATTCAGCTCACCTGTTAGTCTACCGTTTTCTGATAGACTAGACTAAAATTTTGATGGCAGACAATTACTAGTTTATTGTATCACAACAAACAGCCCCCGTCTCCTCATCAGCTTCATGCCCTGGTGGTACCCTACCATTGGAAAGTTGAAATGGATGATAGAGCATGGAATGGAATAATTCAAGGGAGATGAGGATAGGTGGTGGATGGCATTGTTGAAGGGCCACAGCTAGCAGCTAGATGCTGCCGCCCTTTACGCGGACCGTGTCTTTTGGTAGAAAGGCATGGATTCCGTGGCCGGCGCACTCGCACAGTGAAATTAAAACATGCTGCTTCCTGTTGCCGGTGCGGTGATAAGGCCAGCCAGAGCCAGGGGCTGCATGAGCTTAGATCAGATTAGATGAGATGAGGACAGAGTGAGTGATGATTCCTTTTCTTTGGGACCAAATAAAAGCAGATGCTCAAGACACTTACGAATACTACATGCCGGTTGCCACTTTTCTAGTTGCTGCTGCCTTTTGTAATCCTCTAGTCTATACAGTCTAAAAGGAAAACAGCATCGATCTCGTCCTTTGTTTGTTGCGATTGCATTGACAACGCACAAAAGGTGGCTAGACTTACCGACCCTGAAACATTAGGTATAAGTAGAATCTGGGCATGCGCGCGCAAACTGAAAATGCAGCAACCGCAACCAAACTTATCAGATAAAGCAGACTGACCAAGTGAATATTTACAGCCACACATCTATTGACTGCGATGATGTTTGCAAAGAAAGACAAAATATACTGCAAGCAGAAATGGGGATATTCATCATTGTACTAGGTTATCATAACTCGTACAGTTCATGAGCTTGCAGCTATCTATCTATCGAGATCCTTATCGTATCTGCAGAGATGGATCCATGGTGGGTTGCAGCTCATCTCATCTCTGATCTCTCCTTTCCTGGTGCCGCTAGGTTAGGAGTTGGTGCTGCTGCTGCTGCAAATAAAAACTTATGGAGAGAGAGCCAGATTTCAAGACTGCCTTTTGCTGTCTCCCTAAAGCTGTCCTCTCCTATCCTGATCCTGCCTGCCCATCTTATCTCTTGCCGCCACTACTACTAGAATTGCAGCAGGTTTGTCTCCCTACTGGCCATATTTTTTCTATAACCTCTGGAAAGATCAAGATGAATCTGCCCCAGAGGGTGGGTTTGGTCAAGATGAATTCTGTTAGTAGTTTTGAAAGATAAAACTTGCACCAAAAACTTCCATTGCTTTCTCAGTTTCTCTAATTGCCCGTGGCTGTATTCAAAGTTTTTTTTTTTTGGGAAAGTTGATGTATTTTAAGTTGGTGCCAAATGACCAGAGTCCAACAGGATAGGAGACAATAGACATTCAATGATTCCGAGTCAAACAGCACATTCATTCAGTAGTTAAAAGCTGAAAGAGCAAGGACCAGGAAGCTGTTTGGCCAGTTGCCGCCTCAGCGATCCCAAGAGCCACATCTTGACCTGGTTTCCATAAACAAACACATGACATGAGAACATATCTCGCTGGACAAATTTGAAGAGGCAGGCAGAAGAATCTTTATTTCAGATCCCCGGAGATTACTCCGAAGACTTGTTCACCCGCTTACATTATATATATGCAAGGGGGTGTTAGTATCTTATCTTATCCTATCTTAAGCCCTGCTGATTTTTTTTTATATGATTGGTAGTAGTACTAGTAGTGAGGTGAGATCATATCCTAATCCCTAATCCCCTCCTTTTGGTTGGGCCATGGAAGCTTGGAGATTGATTAGATGAGATGAGATGCATGCCGTCCAAGTATTCATTCCCCCTTTTGCATTGTGAGCACTCCAGATTCTAATTAGACTGTGACAGGGCGCCAGCTGACTAAGTAATCAATAGGTCCTGAATTCAGGACCTAATACTAGTACTAACTTAGTGATGAGTTTATGCTCGAAGTCATGTCTTGTTTAGTAGGTTTGCAGTTGGCAATTGGCAGGCAGGGTCTTAAAGAATTAGTAGGGCAGGATGAAGATGAAGCATGGATTGATGGACATGGACCAGCCAGCCACCCAACCAACTACAGTACCTCAAAAGCAAAGCTGTAGTAGTTGCGCCCTGCCAAGAGCCCAAAAGGTCTCTCAGATTTCGAACTACCAGGCGACTTCCCCTGAACTAGTTTTCATTTCGTCATAGCAGCATGTAGGAGTTGTACCTTGCTCTGCGGTTCTTTTTATAATGTAAAAAAAGAAGAAGATGTGGACAACTGAATGAGGCGGCTGGTAGAGAGAGTGTAGTAGTAGTACCAACCAAAAAATCATTTTATGTGGCAAATTATTTTGTCCTTGGAAGAAGATTCGGCAGGAGTCAGGACTGATAAATTTGTATGGTTCCCCTCGGAAAAAGATGGAGGAATCGGAATCTGGGGTGGCGGGAGTGGCACGGCGTCGGTCGCCGTCCGGCACGCTGACGTGGCCAGCTGCCAGTGAGACAGAGAGGCATCGATTTGCCGCATAGCGGGGCCCACCACGTCGGTGCCTGCCTGGGCAAGTGGGCATCAGCCTCACAGAATAGTCCTAGCTTGGAGAAAAGAAGCAGGCGTGCCTAGTCATTTGTCAAGTTCAAATTTCCACTTACCAAAAGATGCTCCGTATACTTGGCAGCACTCCGCTGTGCATGACCAACACTTTCAGATTGTGATTCAGCTCAAACTTCAGTTTGTACCACTATTATCTTCCGAAAGAGTTTCGAGCGCATGACCCCCGTCCCTCGTCGTTAGCAGAAATAAACGTTGATTTTAGTTAATACAGATTTATTGTTAAAAAAAATCATAAATGCTAACTTTCGAGCGCGCAGGATGTGGACTGCTCAGCGCGCACACCGCATCCGCTGTTTGATGCGCGTGTCGCGACCGTTCGATGCACCCCACGCGAGTCGTCGTCCGCGGGTCAAGCTTGGCTGCACCACCGCCCCTAACCGGCGACTCCGGCGCGGGCGTTCTTCAACTCTGGCGAGCCCCCACCCCTTCTTACCCAACTCCGACGGCCCTAGAAAGGCGGATTGTTGGCGGTGGGGGATTGTTGGCTGGCGGTTCGGGGCCCTGGCGGCGAGGGCGGTGGACGGACCAGGTCTAGGATGGGGGAGCTCCGGCCATCGAGGCGGCGACGAGGGCCGGGGGGAGGGGAGGGGAGGGAAAGATGGTGGTGTGACGGCGAACCACGGCTTCGTCAGAGCCGTGCGGCCACGACCGCGGACTGTAGAGCTCCGGTGAAGCCCTAGCTCACTGGTGGCGGGGGCAGGGGGAGGGGGGCGGGACGGTGGTAGGTGGCAGAGTTGGGACAGGAGCGGACTTGTGCGGAGGCGACGAGACGAGACGATGCGGGTGGAAGGAAGAAGAAAGGGGTGGAACCATGGAGGGGAGAAACGCACAGGCACATAAACCTCCGCCTGTGCACGCGTGCGATAGTGAGATTTCATGACTCGAAAAAAGCACCTATGCTCCTTGACCCTGTCCTACCTAACCACATGCATGGCAGTGGGCCAGCGGTAATAGAGTACTCTCTCCGTCCTAAAATAGATGTCATTTTCGCTTCCCGAGCAAGTCAACTTTTTTCAACTTTAACTAATTTTATATTAAAAAGTATTTATATCGAACGTACACAACTAGTATCATTGGAAAGATCTTTAAATCTAGTTTTCTAACTAAATTTATTTAGGAAATAAAAATGTTGCATATATTTTCTATAAATCTAATCAAAGTTGAAAATAATTTAATCCATACGTTTTTATAACGTCATCTAATATGGGACGAAGTGAGGACGTGCAAGGAGAATATATATTCGAGTTGCCAAAGCTGATGGGCATGGACCACCTGTCTGTATTCTCTATATGGAGTAGTAGACCGTAGTGGTACCTTTTCTGGTGCAAGTGGTGAAATTCTGATGAGAATCAGAACCAGGGAATTCAGAATGACCAGCTAGCTAGGATACCGTTGCGGTTCTCCACAAACTGTCCAGTAGTCTTGTCTTTACAGTGTGGTTAGGCTGTCTGCACCGTAGAATGTTAAACGCACCTGAACTCCAGGGATAGCGACTGAAAGCTGATAGGTCCAAAGAAGGCAGAGGGGGAGAAGGGTTGAATAGCCTATTAAGGCCCTGTTCGTTTCAGCAATATAGCATTTATTTTTCAGCTCTGAAACAGTATTTTTTCTCACAACAAATCAGTTTCAGCTAAAATCAGCTCAGGTTTTGAACTACAGCGAACAGAGCCTAAAAAACTACAAACAACACTTAACCAAAAGGGTTAGTAATAATAACGGCGAAGCGAATTTTATGCTAGTCTACTTAAAAAATGTAAGACTTCCTAACCGTTCTAGCTATGGTCTCTAGGAACACACACAATCTATCCTAGATTGAGTTACACTACTCCTAGGTGAACAAGCAACCAAGCACAATTATAACTTCTACACAAGTAAGTTCACAAATGTGAGGGAGAGAGTGTAGAGTGATTATACCGACGAGTAGAGTAGTTCACCAATCATCGAGATGAATATACCAATACACTCGAAGGTGATGGTCCATTGAAATCCAATGATCAACACAAGATGAACACGATTTATCCCCAAGGTTCACGTGCTTGCCGGCACGCTACGTCCTTATTGTGTCGATCACTACTCGGTGGTTCGGTGGTTAATTGACAACCAATATCAAGCTCAACCAATAAGCATCACTAGAACCTACCACGAGTAAGGTAACTTAATGACACGAGCAATCCACTAAGGTTACCTTTGGCACTCCACCGGGGAAGGCACCAAACCCCTCACAAGATCACCGGGAGTGGCCGGAGATAATCTCCAACTCCGCCAAGCTCCTCCGCTGCTCCAAGCCGTCTAGGTGATGGCAATCACCAAGAGAAATGAGAGAACTCCACAGCAAACACGATTAACAAGTGTCCAATGGATGCAATGATCAAAGCAATGCACTTGGATCACACTCTAGCTCACAAAGGATGAGATTTATACAATCTAAGTGAGTGAGAGTGTTAGGAGGGTGCTCAAGAGGTGTATCAACAAGTTAGAGAGCCAAGAGAGTGAGCAAGAACCGGCCATATGGTTTAAATAGAGTTCCACCAACAAACATAGCCGTTACTCTCACTCTGCGTACCAGTCGGACGCTGAGCGTCGGATGGTCGCTCGGGGGCGTCGGACTAATGCTATCAGTCCGACGCTTCCTCACCGACGAATCGTGCGCTAGCCACGTAGATAGATCCGTTTGAATTCGATCGTTGGCGCCAGATCGTCGGACTGAGACTGATGGTCCGGTGATCGTCGGACGAGAGTCGTCGGACTAACGAGCTGCGCAGTCTGACGTTTCCAGAGAGCTCCCCGAGAGCAAAAATTGCGTCGGACAGAGTCCGACGGTTGGCCTCAGACCAACGGGGAGCGTCCGACGCTCCAATTGATCGCCATGTGTCACTCAGCTGCTCAGGTGCACCGTCGGACGATGAAGCAATAGTCCGACTGCACTGAAAAACCTAGTCCGACGCTCGCACGCGAGTACACTGGGCAGTCAGCCGTCGTACCCTGGGAATTGGTCTGACGCTCAGCCAACAGAGCGTCCGACGCTCTGTTTTGGGTGAATTTTAGCCCGTGTCAAGTTTCTTTGTTTGTGTGAGCTAACACATGTTATGTAAAACATTTCATAGTGGGTGTTAACCATTTTTCAAAGAGTTTTGCAAAGGTTTTGAGTTAGCCATTAATGCAATGCATGATCCAAACATCTAATGGCACTTTATAACTGTGTTAACCGTGGAATAACTCCTCTCTTTATAGTACGGCTATCTATCCTAAACGTGATCACACTCTCTATAGTGTCTTGATCACCAAAATGGAAAGAGCCCTATTAAGTTTCACCTTTGCCTTGAGCTCCATCCAAAACACCAAGTGTTGAAGCATTTGATCTTCATGTTGATGGGCTTACACCAAGAGCTTTGGATGCCGTCATTGCTCCACACTTGATCTTCTAACCATACTTGTAATCAATAGCTTAAGCACATGGTTAGATACTAGGTTCATCAATTAACCAAAACTAAACATAGAGCTTTCAATCTATCCATTTTTGGTAATTGATGACAACCTCTTACAAAGATATTCAATGAATTCAATTTAGTAGTATTAGCTCCCCCTACATATGTGCCAAGTGTTTGGATTTGAAAGGCTTTGCACATATGCATTGAATTAGAAGTGTGGGAGAGATACTACTAAAAATTTGATGATAAGGTTTATAGAATTATACCTTTGAAGCGTGATACCATCGGAGTGCATATAAACCATCCTTAGCACCATGGAAAGCTAGTTTCCACTTGAAAGAATTCTTGCAACCAAAGACAGTAGAATACCTCGTGAGATCAACATTAGAAACAAGGTTCTAGAGACATTTGGAATGACCGGGAACTAGCTACCACTTCCTATGCATGCTAGTACTTCAATTCACCACACAAGTTTAAGTCTAGCATACACCAAGCAAACAAGTATATTGAATTTAACTACAAATGCAATGCAACAATCATATGAAAATGCACAATCAAATGCTTGCAAACATGCTTGTGAGCTTGCTCCCCCTAAGTGTGAGATCTAAATTTTAAAAGTTTGTGATACCTCTCACTTGGCCTATAGCTCTCCCATCATCGGTGAAAGGTCCTAAATGGCTAGAGGGGGGTGAATAGCCTATAAAAATCTACAAACAACACTTAACAAGCCGATTAGTAACAATAGCAAGCTTTGCAAAACACTAGCTCTAAACTATGCTATGCAAGCCACCTAGACAAGTATACTACACTATGATCTCTAGTTCACACTCAAAGGCTATGTTACTACTTTACACTACTCTTAAGTGAGCAACTAACTAACAAGCTACACAAGAGAGAAGTACACAAATGTAAAGAGTAAAGGTGATTTCAATACCGCCGGTGAAGAGAAGATATGAAGTCCAATATAACCAATCAATCACATATAATGGAAATCCTCGGTAGAGAGATGACACAAGATTTTTTACCGAGGTTCACTTGCTTGCCGGCAAGCTAGTCCTCGTTGTAGCGATACACCCACTTGGAGGTTCACGCGCTAATTGGCATCACACGCCAAACCCTTCTCAAGGGTGCCGCACAACCAACACAAGATGAGGATCCACCAAGCTACGAGCAATCCACTAAAGATGCCTTTCGCGATCTCCCGCGGGGATAGGATCAAGAACCCCTCACAACTTCACCGATCGGAGGCGGAGACAATCACCAACTCCCCTCAACGATCCTCGCAGCTCCAAGCCGTCTAGGAGTCGGCAAACTCCAAGAGTAACAAGAGAAACCGCTGCGAATCACCACTACCAAGTGCCTCTAGATGATCTCTATCAATGCAATGCACTTGATGCTCTCCAAACTCACCAAATGATGAACACAATCAAGTAGGATGAGTGAGAGTGGAGTGGGAAGGCTCACAAGTATGTTATGATGTTTAGAAGTGCCAAGAGATGCTCTCCAAACCGGCCAAGTCGCTATTTATAAGCCACACACAAAGAACTAGCCGTTTAGAGTTCACTGCGTACCGTCGGACTGTCCGACGGCCAGAGCGTCGGACTAATCCGCACGGTCCGACGCCTCGGATGAACGCCACGTGTCACTAGCCGTTTGAAGTCGAACGTTGGATCACAACGGCTATTTCCTCGCGCCAAAACGATCGTCGGACGGACGAACGTCGGACTAAATCAACCGGTCCGACGCCCTCAGCCGACCACCGTCGGACTCAGTCAGACGGAGCCGTCGGACTAACGAACGCGGCCGTCCGACGTTTCCAGAGAGCTCCCCGAGCCCTGAAAACCGTCGGACGATGGTCCGACGCTCACCGTCGGACTAACGCCGAGAGTCCGACGCTCTCAGAGCTCGCCACGTGTCGACCTGCTGCGGCTCTGTACCGTCGGACCCTGAGGACAATGGTCCGACGCTCCGAAGTCAAGCGTCCGACGCTTGCTGAAGGGGTGTAACAGAACCGGCTAAATCACCTGGCCCACAGGCGCCTGTCATTGTCACTAATGACTTCTGACAGCCGGGCCCGTGTCCCAAATGATCTAGGCAGATCTGTCGGGCTACATCAGCGCCCTAAACTCCGCAGGATCACCATTGCAGAATCATCACAGGATTACAACATTTCATAATAAATTACATCAGAGTACAGAAGCGGAATATTACATAACTTAAGTTTACAAACCAGTTGTTCCAAATAGAATTTAAGTACTATTATTACAAACCATAGATAGTGGCGGTAGCAGTTGAATAATTATACAACATTATGAATATGATAACTTGGACCCTGCCCACGGGTCCCACTTTACTCTTCCTCACTGCCCTCCTGGATGATGGTCATGCAGCACGGAGCAAGGCAGACCTCCGATGGTGGTTCACCTGCAGCATGGGTTACAAACCCTGAGTACTTGGGGTACTCCGCAAGACTTACCCGACTAAGGGTGTAAAATGAGACTCAGGAATGCAGGTCATAGGTAGGGCTAGCAGAGGATAAGAATTTGCGGAAAAGCATTACTAAGCAATATTTTATTTTATTGATATTATAATTGTATCCATAGTTCTAATAATCAACCTCAACCATCATCATTCATCCATTTCCTTCATTCAATCAGTTGACCTAGTTGAGAACCACTTCTCGGGGTAGGAAAGTGGATTGAGTCTCCATTAACCGAGGAGCACGTCGATTCGAATCCAGAAATAAACCCAGCTGGGGATTCTAACCACACTGCATATGCAGCACGCCGGCATACATATACCAACCCTTCATCTAGGTCTTTCTATCCCGGAACCGGTCCTGCGCCACCCGGGAGCACAGTACTCCACTCGTCTCCAGGCACGCCGGCCACGTGGGTACATGCTACTCCCGCCATCTCTCCACTCCCAGTGCGTGGTTGTCGGTTCCAGCAATAGAGCCACCTGACTCTAGGCTTTCCACATTGGTATGTGGCTAGGCTGTTCATCTCGATCCAGCACTCCAACAACGAGCGGTCCCTACTTTTATTTTTGGTTCGTGCCTGCCGGGTACCAAGTCATGGGAAACGCCGTCCCAAGAGCACAACACCTGGCGAAACACATTTCCGGTGATACCGACCAGTTCCAAACTATTCCGAAGGCGATCATGCACCGGGACTCTAACCCGAATACACATCAACCAACGGATAACAAGCTCTTCACTTAGTCATAGAGTATATGTACATCCATAGCACAGAAAATAGTTTTTCTTTTATGAAATTCTAATTTTCATTAAGCATGTCTAAGCACTTTTCAAATCATTTATTTATTTAAATCAGTTTTCAGGATAATTATTTGGGACAATGCATCTGGATAGGTTTCAATCAACTCCTATCAACCTAATGCAATAAGTTAACTCGAATTATAAGGAATTTCACAATAGAGGGTTAATGCACCGGGGCTTGCCTTGGATTGAGAAGAGGGTGGGATCGGGGTCGGTCCCGCAGATGTCGAAACCCTGGATCACCTCCGGAGTTGTTTCCCCTGCAATGGCCTCGACTTTCACTCCTTCGCTCCCGGTCACTACACGTGTGCAATGATGCATGCTTAACATGATGCAATAACATAGATAGAAATGCAATAATCAAATATCAACATCTTGAGTACAACTTTCCTTCACGGAGAAGTCGTAAACGAGATCTCAAAAAGTAAATAGGCATCTCATGTTTTATGTTAAAACCCATTTTAACAGTCATGGAAAGCCGCTGCACAGCTTTATGACTACTACCTCATACTAACATCTTTTGTTGCCAAGGATCATATAGGGTAGACCCTTGGGCTTCAATCAATCCAAAAATCACACCAAACCCTAAATCCATTTCTTCTATTCATTTTATTTACTTTCCCTAATTTCACATATATTTATTAACTAACCAAACTATTTCCAAATGTGACCAAACTTTACCAACAGATAGATTTCATCAATAAACAGTACCACAATTAATTTCATGATTTTTGGATTTACAGGAAATTAATTAAAATTGCTCAAACTTGCAATTATTAATTAAACTACTGATTTATTCATTAGGCAAAAAGTACTGGAACACACTATATTATATTTTTAACAAATACTACATATCACAGAGAGCATACACAAATATTTTCATAATTTTCCAACCATCAGATTAATTCATATGAAATTAACAAGTATCAGCACTATTCAAACAAATCAAAATAGAAAAGATATTTGAAAATCCCTTTGGAAAAACGAAAACGGCCCACGGCCGAGGCGGCCCAGCCGGCCGCGTTCGCGCCCGAGCCGGCCCACCTGGCCCAGCGCGCACGCGCGCGCTTTAGCGCGGCCGCGGCCCACGGCCACGGGAGGCGGGACGCTGACAGGCGGACCCCGCCTGTCAGGTCCTTCTCCTACCTCCCGCCGGCGCCCGTGCACGCGCACGCGCGCGCGCGGCCAGCATGGCTCTCGCCGCCGGTGACCCTACCGGCGGACCCGAGCGTACCTAAGGCTACTATCCACTCTAGCGGACACCCCTGAGCACTTAGCTTCTACCCTAGCCGCCTCCGACGAGGAGTTCCTCGCCCATGGCGGAAGCCGACGGCACGACGACCCTACGCCGGTCCACACAAGGTGAAAGAGGAAGGGGAATGGGGCGGAAAAGACTCAGTGGCTCACCACGAAGCCAACGGTCGAGTCGGTGAAGGCAGAGGCGGCGCGGAACGATGAGCTTGACGGTGACAGCAACGGCGGCGGCGTGCTCCGGCGATCTCCCTCCCGTTCCGAGAGCTCCAGGGCACGAAACGGAAAACCACCGAGCGCACCAGGTTAGGCATGGATCAGGGAGTCCAAGACGCAAGACCGGAGGAAGAGAGGCTCACCGTAACACGCTCGTCGCGTCGGGGACGACAGCGGCGGCGCTCCGGTCACCCACGACCACGGCGATGAGCACTCCGGCACCTACGGGCAACTACAGCCCCCGCCAACGGTTGCAAACGACGCGCAATGGAGTTAGCGAGCCAGCGGGGAGATGGAGAGGGTGGTGGTGGCGCGACGACGGCGAATTTGGCCGGCGACCGAGAGACGGCAATGGCGGCCGGGGAGGAAGGAATGGCGCGGGGAGGGGAAACTCGTCGTCTTTAAAGGACCCAGGGAGAGGGAACACGAGCAGCACGACGCGGCGCACGCGAGCAACGGTCGCGGGGACCAAATCCCGGCCGGCACGGGCGGCCACGCGCGCGCGCCCGGCACGGCGGCTGCCGGCTCTGTTCGCGCACAGAGTAGGGTGGCGCGGCACTGTAGCAGTAGGTTCCTAGGGCTGTCGGTTTTCATTCAAATTCACCTATTTTTGAATACAAACTTGAAAAACTGCAAAAACAAAAGTTGTAGGTTTTGAAATTCTGAACAACTTTGCTTTTGGAACCAAGTTCAAATTCGCAATATTTTTGAAACTACAGCAAAAGGGGTAAACTGGGTTTTTGAATTTCAAACTATATTTTCAAAATTACTTTTGATTTTACACAACAACTTGAAAAATGGTCAAAATAGAAGTTGTTCTACTCAATGAGCTCTACAACTTTTATTAAGGAAGTTTTGTCAGATTCCACTTAATTTTTGAAATGGTATTTCAATTTCACTTTTCAATTCATTGTTTTGAGTTTAATTCAAATTTTTATAATAGAACTTCAAAATCTCCAAAAATAAAATTTGTCACATCTAAAAAGATCTACAACTTTCATTTAGGGGTCATCTCAAGATTCCTTCTAGATTTTGAATTAGGGTTTTGGGGTGGAATTAGGGTTTAATTCAAACCTTTAATTTGAAATTCAAATTCCCAAATCAAAACCACATTACATCAAACCACTCTATGGCCCTAAGCACAATCATATGCAAATTAATTAATTTAAATATGATGACATGGCAGGTTTAATTAATCCGTAATACCCGGGGTATTACAGCCTTCCCCCCTAAAAGAAATCTCGTCCCGAGATTAGCTATTCTAGAAACTGAAACAAAGTAATGGAAAAGAAAATACACAAGTCAAAATATTTTTACACGAGCTCACAAAATAAGTAGAAGGGTTTTTAATACAGAAGATACTAGTCAGACCATTACATTCATAAGGTGGCAAAGAATTTCGGAAAGTTTTCTGCGAGATAGTCCTCGGATTCCCAGGTGGCTTCATCTTCGGAATGTTGGTCCCATTGGATCTTGTACCACCTGGTGGTTCTTCTCCTGGTAACACGGTCCTTGATATCCAAGACCCGTACTGGATATTCTGAATATGTCAGTTCGGGCTCCAGTACCACACCTTCTACATCGGTCACTTGGTCGGGAACTCGCAAACACTTCTTTAGCTGGGATACGTGAAACACATTGTGTACCTCTGACAGGTGATCTGGCAACTGCAACCGATAGGCAACTTTTCCCACACGCTCGGTGATTAAGAATGGTCCAATGTAGCGCGGGGCTAACTTACCTTTGACTCCAAAGCGATTGACTCCTTTCATAGGTGAAACCTTCAAGTACACATAGTCTCCAACCTTGAATGCTAGGGGTCTACGCCGCTGATCGGCATAGCTTTTCTGCCGAGACTGAGCCACCTTTAGATTCTCTTGTATTACTCGAACTTTCTCTTCGGCTTCATTGACCAGGTCAACTCCATAAAACCATCTTTCACCGGGCTCGGACCAATTCAATGGAGTACGACATCTGCGGCCGTACACTGCCTCGAACGGAGCCATCTTGATGCTTTCTTGGTAACTGTTGTTGTACGAGAATTCGGCCAATGCCAAGCACTCGTCCCACTTGTCAGGGTAATTCAATGCACAGGCCCTCAACATGTCCTCCAGCACTTGATTAACCCTTTCAGTCTGACCATCGGTCTGGGGATGATAAGCTGTGCTATGCAGAAGTTTAGTACCCAATGATTCATGGAAGGATCTCCAAAACTTGGATATGAACTGAGTACCTCGATCAGAGACAATGGTCTTCGGCACCCCATGGAGTCTCATCATGTGTTCTATATACATCTTGGCATAAGTGACCGCGGTGTAGGTATCTTTAACTGGCATGAAATGGGCTTGCTTCGTGAGACGATCCACAATGACCCAGATCGAGTTAAATCCCCTAGATGTCCTGGGCAATCCCACGATGAAATCCATACTAATGTCTTCCCATTTCCACGCGGGAACCGGTAACGGTTGTAGCTCTCCACCAGGCTTCGTGTGTACAGCTTTAACCTTTTGGCAGGTGTCACATCTCGACACATACTGTGCAATCTCTATCTTCATCTTGGTCCACCAGAATTTCTGTTTCAAATCCTGGTACATCTTGTTGCTTCCTGGGTGGATAGAGTATCTGGTCAGATGCGCTTCATCAAGAATTTTGCGACGTAGCTCCGGAACTTTTGGAACTACCAAACGATTCTTGAACCATACGATGCCTTCATTATCAATTCTGAAACAATCTGCTTTCCCCGCCTGGACCTTTTCTTTGATATGCCTGATGCCCTTGCTTCCCCTTTGAGCGGCCACGATCTCATCACGGATGGAAGTTTTAATACTGATATTTGCCAGACTGCCCTGTGGAACTATTTCTATGCCCCATTTTTCCAACTCACAGCACAACGACAGATTGTAAGGCCTCACAGTCAAACAGTTGCAATGAGCCTTCCGACTAAGCGCATCAGCAACCACATTAGCTTTGCCCGGATGGTAGTGTACTTCAATATCATAGTCTTTAATCAACTCTAGCCATCTTCGCTGCCTCATATTCAGCTCTTCTTGGGTGAAGATGTACTTCAAGCTTTTATGGTCAGTGTACACATTGCATGTGCTGCCTAGCAAATAGTGACGCCAGATCTTCAATGCATGAACCACAGCTGCCAATTCAAGATCATGAGTGGGATAGTTTTCTTCATGGGGTCGGAGTTGTCGTGAAGCATATGCAATAACTCTGCCTTCTTGCATCAAAACACAACCAAGGCCAGTACCCGACGCATCACAATACACATCGAATGGCTTCTCGATATCCGGCTGAGCTAGGACTGGTGCAGTGGTCAAACACTTCTTCAAGGTTTGGAATGCTGTCTCACACTCTGACGACCACACAAACTTGACTTGGTTCTTCAGTAAGTTGGTGATTGGTTTGGCTATTCTTGAGAAGTCAGGGATGAAACGGCGGTAATATCCCGCCATGCCCATGAAACTGCGGACTTGGTGAACAGTGGTTGGTGGCTTCCAATTTAGGATTTCCTCTACCTTACTTGGATCAACAGATACTCCCTCAGCGGAGAGAATATGTCCGAGAAAAGGAACTTTATTTAACCAGAACTCACACTTGCTGAACTTTGCATAAAGCTGATGCTCTCTCAAGCGAGTTAGGACGATGCGAAGGTGGTTGGCATGTTCTTCAGGTGTTTTGGAATAGACAAGGATATCATCGATGAACACGACAACGAATTTGTCGAGCTCGGGCATGAAAACGGAATTCATGAGATACATGAAGTAGGCAGGTGCGTTGGTTAAACCGAAAGACATGACTAGGTATTCATATAGGCCATATCTAGTGGTGAAAGCTGTCTTTGGAATGTCTTCGGGACGGATTTTGATTTGGTGGTAGCCGGATCTAAGGTCAATTTTAGAAAACACCTTAGCCCCAGCCAGTTGGTCAAAGAGTAGGTCGATACGAGGTAGCGGATATTTGTTCTTGACGGTCACCTCGTTGAGTGGACGATAATCGATACAGAGTCGAAGAGACTTGTCCTTCTTTTTGACAAAGATAGCAGGACAACCCCAAGGAGATGAACTAGGGCGGATAAAACCCTTACCAAGCAAATCTTGTAGCTGCACTTTAAGCTCCGCCAATTCCTTGGGAGGCATCCTATAAGCTCTACGAGAGATAGGAGCTGTTCCAGGCTTAAGCTCAATGGCAAATTCAACATCCCGATCAGGTGGCAAACCAGGCAATTCATCAGGAAACACGTCTGGGAATTCACAGACCACAGGAATCTTCATCACTTCTTCTACTGAGGTAGCACACAGCCTTTGCACGGATTTCTCCACCTTTCTTACTGGTAGGGGAAGTTGGATGAGAAGCTGAGTTTGACTATTAGGTATGTTCACCCTTACGGTTCTATTCAACACATCAATCAAGACCTTGTGCTGAGACATCCAATTCATACCTAATATCACATCTATATCCTGATCTTTTAGCACTATCATAGTAGTAGGGAACTTATGCCCTCCCAACTCTATTGGCACTCCCTGAACTACCTCTTTAGTAGACATACGGCCCCCGGGCGAGTGTATAAGGAAATTTTCCTTTATCTCCCCAATAGGTATTTCATGCTTAACCACAAATGTACGGTTGATGAATGAATGTGATGCACCAGAATCGAAAAGCGTAAGTGCAGGGTGACTGGCAACAGGGAACCTACCCATCATGACGGGCTCTCCCGCAGGGATATCATCCACTTGTGTATAATAGACCTGACCTGCTTTCTTGACGATCTTGCCCTTCTGAGCATGCTGCTGATGACCACGATGCTGACCCTGCTGCTGCTGCTGATGTTGCTGTTGTTGACCACCTGGTGCATTCTGGTTGTATCTCTTGGGAAAAGGACAGTTACGTGCCCAATGTCCCATCTTGCCACAGTTGTAGCAAGGATGATTGTAGGTGGTTTGGGGAGTAGTAACGCGAACGCCAGGGGCATTCGGCTGAGTGGCATTTTGTTGATTTGAGGTGTGGGAGGTGGCGGCAGTGCGCACAACCACCTGCTGATGAGGATAAGATGGGCGGCTTTGGTGAGTGGGGTGATAGATGATTCTTGGGCGCTTCTGGCTGCCAGCGAACGCAGGCCTCTTGTTCTTCTTCTTCTCCTCCTGGAGCTGACGGTTGCTTTCCTCGAAAGCCAGTGCACTATCAACTGCTTCATGAAAGGTGCATTTGAGATTATTGGACAAGCTGCGCTGAATCTTGTAGTTCAGGCCCCTGATGAAACAGGCCTTCTTCTTTTCATCAGTATTGGTGTGCTCGGGTGCATATTGTGCCAGGTGATTGAACTGCCCCAGGTACTGAGTGACAGTGGATTCATTCTGCTTTAGTGCTAGGAACTGGTCTAGTTTCAGCCTCATCACACCCGCAGGGATGTAATGAGCACGGAACGCCTCGCGAAACTCTTGCCAGGTGAGTTGATGTCCATCATCCTGTGCAGCCAACAGGTTGGCATACCAAGTGGTCGCAGGACCACGGAGCTGCTGAGCTGCAAACAGGGGCTTCTGTATCTCAGTACAGCGGATCAAACTGAACTTCTGCTCCATAGTGCGGAGCCAATCATCTGCTTCCAGAGGTTCGTCTGCCTTGGTGAACACAGGTGGGCGAGTGTCAGTGAAGTCAACATAGGTGGTCTCTTCATTGTCGCGGCGACCACGACGTCCACCACGGTCTTGCTGACTCTGAGCTAGCATGGTTGCGACGTTGGTAAGCGCGGTGATAGCCTCTGCCAGAGTGTTCGGAAGTGGTGGTGCTTGGGGAGCACCGGTCCCATGAGCAGAGTTGTCTCCCATCTGTTGGCAAGCAAACCACTTAGGACTTATATTACATAGGTGGAACATAGTAGCACACACAGAAATAATACAATACCAAGTTCATACAATAAGGCTTGCACCCAGGCAAAGCCACAACCCATAACTAAGGTTTTCTAGACAAGCACCTAAGATAGACAAAAGAGAGACTAGCTGACAACTCTAGGCCACACTGGCCTAGTCCTCGTCGATCTCCGACGCGCCAGAAGCGTCACTGTCCTCGAGGTCCTCCTCGATGTCCTCGTCACTCTCCTCGGAGTCCTCGTCACTCTCCTCGGAGTCCTCCTCAGAGTCTGCCTCCTCGACCTCGAGAGGCTCAACCTCCTCGTCAACGTCCTCCATGTCCTCATCCTCACCAAGGACAACTCCAAACTCCGGATCCTCCTCCTCAGGTGCCGGGATAGGGTAGAGCTGATCGTTGAGCTGGTGCACCTCCTCCTGCAAGGCGATGTTGTCCGCCTCAAGCTGCGCGGTACGCTGCTCCGCCTCCAGCATCCTGTCGACGATCGCATCCTCGCGCTCCCAAGCCTCATCCCGCTGCTGTGTCAGGCGGTCGACCTCCCGACGCAGGTCACGGTTGGTCCTCACGTCGCGGTAGTGGTTGCGACGAGCTACCTGATACTCTTCCTCCCACTGCCTAACCAACTCCTGAAGTCTCCCGACCTCGGCCTCCAACTCCTCACTGTTGCGACGGGGTGAGCGACTCCCAGAAGCCTCGCCCTCCCCGGTACGTGGTGCCAGCTGGTGGTGCGGAACACCACGCGGTCCTGTCATCTTCCTGGCGGTGAGCTTGCAACGGGCCATCTGGAGAAGGTAAGTGGATTTATAAGTAATACGGGTTAGCAAGAATAGGTTTGGTAACTTATCCCAAAAACCCACTTTTAAGGAGGAAGTTATTTAATGTGTGATTAACATGGTGCATGCACGTACTTACGAATTTTAAATTATGCAAGTAAACACATACATAAATAAATAAACTTTTAACATAGGGCTAATAATAATAGCATTATTCCTCATGCTACTATAGCCACATAATATTAAATATAGGTTAAATTAATACTACGGAATAAGTCAAGAATAGAAGCAATTTGGACCCAAAATAACATATTAAGTTTTATGATCCAAAACCTTTTGAAGTTTTCGAAAAGTAATCCGTAATGATTAGCAAGGTAATGCTCTGGTACCAACTGTAACAGAACCGGCTAAATCACCTGGCCCACAGGCGCCTGTCATTGTCACTAATGACTTCTGACAGCCGGGCCCGTGTCCCAAATGATCTAGGCAGATCTGTCGGGCTACATCAGCGCCCTAAACTCCGCAGGATCACCATTGCAGAATCATCACAGGATTACAACATTTCATAATAAATTACATCAGAGTACAGAAGCGGAATATTACATAACTTAAGTTTACAAACCAGTTGTTCCAAATAGAATTTAAGTACTATTATTACAAACCATAGATAGTGGCGGTAGCAGTTGAATAATTATACAACATTATGAATATGATAACTTGGACCCTGCCCACGGGTCCCACTTTACTCTTCCTCACTGCCCTCCTGGATGATGGTCATGCAGCACGGAGCAAGGCAGACCTCCGATGGCGGTTCACCTGCAGCATGGGTTACAAACCCTGAGTACTTGGGGTACTCCGCAAGACTTACCCGACTAAGGGTGTAAAATGAGACTCAGGAATGCAGGTCATAGGTAGGGCTAGCAGAGGATAAGAATTTGCGGAAAAGCATTACTAAGCAATATTTTATTTTATTGATATTATAATTGTATCCATAGTTCTAATAATCAACCTCAACCATCATCATTCATCCATTTCCTTCATTCAATCAGTTGACCTAGTTGAGAACCACTTCTCGGGGTAGGAAAGTGGATTGAGTCTCCATTAACCGAGGAGCACGTCGATTCGAATCCAGAAATAAACCCAGCTGGGGATTCTAACCACACTGCATATGCAGCACGCCGGCATACATATACCAACCCTTCATCTAGGTCTTTCTATCCCGGAACCGGTCCTGCGCCACCCGGGAGCACAGTACTCCACTCGTCTCCAGGCACGCCGGCCACGTGGGTACATGCTACTCCCGCCATCTCTCCACTCCCAGTGCGTGGTTGTCGGTTCCAGCAATAGAGCCACCTGACTCTAGGCTTTCCACATTGGTATGTGGCTAGGCTGTTCATCTCGATCCAGCACTCCGACAACGAGCGGTCCCTACTTTTATTTTTGGTTCGTGCCTGCCGGGTACCAAGTCATGGGAAACGCCGTCCCAAGAGCACAACACCTGGCGAAACACATTTCCGGTGATACCGACCAGTTCCAAACTATTCCGAAGGCGATCATGCACCGGGACTCTAACCCGAATACACATCAACCAACGGATAACAAGCTCTTCACTTAGTCATAGAGTATATGTACATCTATAGCACAGAAAATAGTTTTTCTTTTATGAAATTCTAATTTTCATTAAGCATGTCTAAGCACTTTTCAAATCATTTATTTATTTAAATCAGTTTTCAGGATAATTATTTGGGACAATGCATCTGGATAGGTTTCAATCAACTCCTATCAACCTAATGCAATAAGTTAACTCGAATTATAAGGAATTTCACAATAGAGGGTTAATGCACCGGGGCTTGCCTTGGATTGAGAAGAGGGTGGGATCGGGGTCGGTCCCGCAGATGTCGAAACCCTGGATCACCTCCGGAGTTGTTTCCCCTGCAATGGCCTCGACTTTCACTCCTTCGCTCCCGGTCACTACACGTGTGCAATGATGCATGCTTAACATGATGCAATAACATAGATAGAAATGCAATAATCAAATATCAACATCTTGAGTACAACTTTCCTTCACGGAGAAGTCGTAAACGAGATCTCAAAAAGTAAATAGGCATCTCATGTTTTATGTTAAAACCCATTTTAACAGTCATGGAAAGCCGCTGCACAGCTTTATGACTACTACCTCATACTAACATCTTTTGTTGCCAAGGATCATATAGGGTAGACCCTTGGGCTTCAATCAATCCAAAAATCACACCAAACCCTAAATCCATTTCTTCTATTCATTTTATTTACTTTCCCTAATTTCACATATATTTATTAACTAACCAAACTATTTCCAAATGTGACCAAACTTTACCAACAGATAGATTTCATCAATAAACAGTACCACAATTAATTTCATGATTTTTGGATTTACAGGAAATTAATTAAAATTGCTCAAACTTGCAATTATTAATTAAACTACTGATTTATTCATTAGGCAAAAAGTACTGGAACACACTATATTATATTTTTAACAAATACTACATATCACAGAGAGCATACACAAATATTTTCATAATTTTCCAACCATCAGATTAATTCATATGAAATTAACAAGTATCAGCACTATTCAAACAAATCAAAATAGAAAAGATATTTGAAAATCCCTTTGGAAAAACGAAAACGGCCCACGGCCGAGGCGGCCCAGCCGGCCGCGTTCGCGCCCGAGCCGGCCCACCTGGCCCAGCGCGCACGCGCGCGCTTTAGCGCGGCCGCGGCCCACGGCCACGGGAGGCGGGACGCTGACAGGCGGACCCCGCCTGTCAGGTCCTTCTCCTACCTCCCGCCGGCGCCCGTGCACGCGCACGCGCGCGCGCGGCCAGCATGGCTCTCGCCGCCGGTGACCCTACCGGCGGACCCGAGCGTACCTAAGGCTACTATCCACTCTAGCGGACACCCCTGAGCACTTAGCTTCTACCCTAGCCGCCTCCGACGAGGAGTTCCTCGCCCATGGCGGAAGCCGACGGCACGACGACCCTACGCCGGTCCACACAAGGTGAAAGAGGAAGGGGAATGGGGCGGAAAAGACTCAGTGGCTCACCACGAAGCCAACGGTCGAGTCGGTGAAGGCAGAGGCGGCGCGGAACGATGAGCTTGACGGTGACAGCAACGGCGGCGGCGTGCTCCGGCGATCTCCCTCCCGTTCCGAGAGCTCCAGGGCACGAAACGGAAAACCACCGAGCGCACCAGGTTAGGCATGGATCAGGGAGTCCAAGACGCAAGACCGGAGGAAGAGAGGCTCACCGTAACACGCTCGTCGCGTCGGGGACGACAGCGGCGGCGCTCCGGTCACCCGCGACCACGGCGATGAGCACTCCGGCACCTACGGGCAACTACAGCCCCCGCCAACGGTTGCAAACGACGCGCAATGGAGTTAGCGAGCCAGCGGGGAGATGGAGAGGGTGGTGGTGGCGCGACGACGGCGAATTTGGCCGGCGACCGAGAGACGGCAATGGCGGCCGGGGAGGAAGGAATGGCGCGGGGAGGGGAAACTCGTCGTCTTTAAAGGACCCAGGGAGAGGGAACACGAGCAGCACGACGCGGCGCACGCGAGCAACGGTCGCGGGGACCAAATCCCGGCCGGCACGGGCGGCCACGCGCGCGCGCCCGGCACGGCGGCTGCCGGCTCTGTTCGCGCACAGAGTAGGGTGGCGCGGCACTGTAGCAGTAGGTTCCTAGGGCTGTCGGTTTTCATTCAAATTCACCTATTTTTGAATACAAACTTGAAAAACTGCAAAAACAAAAGTTGTAGGTTTTGAAATTCTGAACAACTTTGCTTTTGGAACCAAGTTCAAATTCGCAATATTTTTGAAACTACAGCAAAAGGGGTAAACTGGGTTTTTGAATTTCAAACTATATTTTCAAAATTACTTTTGATTTTACACAACAACTTGAAAAATGGTCAAAATAGAAGTTGTTCTACTCAATGAGCTCTACAACTTTTATTAAGGAAGTTTTGTCAGATTCCACTTAATTTTTGAAATGGTATTTCAATTTCACTTTTCAATTCATTGTTTTGAGTTTAATTCAAATTTTTATAATAGAACTTCAAAATCTCCAAAAATAAAATTTGTCACATCTAAAAAGATCTACAACTTTCATTTAGGGGTCATCTCAAGATTCCTTCTAGATTTTGAATTAGGGTTTTGGGGTGGAATTAGGGTTTAATTCAAACCTTTAATTTGAAATTCAAATTCCCAAATCAAAACCACATTACATCAAACCACTCTATGGCCCTAAGCACAATCATATGCAAATTAATTAATTTAAATATGATGACATGGCAGGTTTAATTAATCGGTAATACCCGGGGTATTACAAGGGGTTAGCCGTCGGACCGAAGACAATGGTCCGACGCTCAGTCAAGTTAGAGTCCGACGCCACTTTTTCTATTGTAACGTTTCCGAAATTCGCCGAATCCTGCCTCGCAAGCTCGGCAGGAGGAAGAGAGGACCAAACCCTCTCTAACCCTCAAACTTCACCCAGTTTCTTAAGTCACTAACACTCCAAAGTGTCTCTCACTTAGGTGCACGTGTGTTAGCCTTTTTCAAAGAGATTTCCACGGGTCAAGTTAGTGTCACTAGCATCTATATGCATATGCAATGATCATGAACACCTAGTGGCACTTGATAACCGTATTTCATCAACGATTTCGCCCCTCTTGATAGTACGGCTATCTATCCTAAATGTGATCACTCCCTCTATGGAGTCTTGATCACCAAAACCAAAAGAGCTCCTATTGGTTATACCTTTGCCTTGAGCTCCCGGTTTCTTATCAACTTCCTTCTCATCTCTTGATGGACCTTGTGGACACCTATGATGATGGACTTATACCATTTGCATGGATGCCGTCAATAGGGCTTTCTCCTTTGTTGATGGACTTACACCATTTTCATGGACGCCGTCATTGCCCTTCACTTGTGACCTCCACCGACCCGGTCCTTTGCTCCATCTTGCCATTTGCTAATCAATTCTCATGAAACACTTAGAGCAATCGTTAGCAAACTAGGTTTCATCAATTGCCCAAAACCAAACATGGGCTTTCAATCGGCCTAATGATGGTTCATCGCTCAACCTCCATTCTTTGTCCATATCTTTGTTCCACTCTCTCCCTCTTTGTCATCAAAGACCACAAAAGGGTAGCATGGGTAGGATATGATTTGAAATCAATGGAGGGAACCACTTGTTATATATTTAGATTGTTTCCATTATCTTCATTCATTTAAACATTTAGTTAGATTACTTGCACAAATATATAACTCGGTTTGTCCTTTGACAAGCTTCTTTACGCCACTAGGGGTTATCTTGACAAAGTTGAATTATATACCATAATGCTTATATTCTAATTAAATACTAGGTTCACAATCCCACAAGCTAGTCATATGTCACCACTAGATCAAATAAGTCATAGAGGCAATAGTAGTGGCATATGATCTCAAAACATTTAGTGTGACAGAACCGCCTTAATCATAGGGCCCACGTGCCCCATCATCGTCCCTAAGAACCTTTGACTAGCCTGCACGAGTGCCCCTTGACTTAGGTGGCCTGCCGGGTCTCCTAAGAAACCCTAATTTCCCCAAGGATCTCATTGTAAAGACCTTGCAAGTATTACAACAGTTTACACAAATGAGATAAATCAGAGTAGAGAGTGCGAAAGTTTTACATAAACTTAGAGTTGCAAATATAAATTACATTATTCCAAACCAGAGTTTCGTTGTAATACCTCTGGTATTACAATTTAATTAATCTACCATGTCATCATATTTAAATTTAAGCATCTGTATATGATTGTGCTTAGGGCCTAGAAGTGATTTGATTTTAGCTAAGTATTGATTGTGTAATTAAATCCTTAATCATAAATCAAAAATAAAAATTAAATAGAAATCAAATTCAACCCTAAAGTATCTATAAGGAATATGGGAAAGGTGTCTTAATAAAAGTTGGAGAGTTTTTAAAGTGAAACAACTTTTATTTTTGGAGATTTTGAAGTTATGTTATAAAAATTCAAATTAAACTCAAATTACTATATTGAAATTTACATTTGAAACTTCAATTTTAAAAAAACATTAAGAATCTTCAAAAACTTCCTTAATAGAAGTTGTCAAGCTTACTGAGTAGAACAACTTTCATGTTTGCCAATTTTCAAGTTGTTGAGAAGAATCAAAAGTAATTTTAAAATTTTAGTTTGAAATTCAAACCCTACTTTTACCCCCTTTTCTGTAATTTGAAATTTTGGCCGAATTTGAAATTTGTGTCAAAAGCAAAAATGATCTACATGAAATTCTCTACAACTTTTGTATTCACCACTTCCTCGGATTCAGGCTGGATCAGATCCAATTTGAATCAAATAGCATTTGACCTATATGGCCTAGTACTGTAGCTACAGGGGGGCCCCCCTGTTCATCTGCCGCCCGTACACGGCGTGCGCGCGGCGTGCGCCGGTCGCCGTCCGGTCGTCCCAGGACCCGGCCATCGCCGTGTCGAGCTCGGGAGGGGGACCCGGACGCGTCCCGACCTTATCCTCTCCTTGCCGAGTGCGTTAAAGGGCGTGGCGCGGTGTTTCTTCTCATTCCTCCGCCGTTTCCCCGCTCCGGTGAGCTCTCGGTTCTCGGCCGAATTGCCCACCGTCGAACCACCACCGCCCAATTCGTCATACCCACGAGCTAGCCATCTCCTGGCGCACCATTTGGACCCGGCCCGGTCACTGTTAGTCGTCGGAGATCAACGTACGGCGTGATTTTCTCCCCCACGGCCGGCGGAGCGCCGTCGTGGTCTGTCTCTCTGCGAACAGCTCGCCTCGGTGAGCTTATTCTCCTATTGCGGAGTGTTCCAGAGTCCATGTCCTTTCTTGAGTCTCAAGAGTTAGACGGTTTTGCGTTTGGTTTACAGTGACCGCCGGAACGACGACCTCGCCGTTGGAGCTCGCCGCCAAACCCACTGCCGTCGTCCACCGTGCCTCTCCGGTCGCTCTCCGTCCTGTCCAGCTAGTACACTAGCCTGTGGTGAGCTTCTCGGTAACCATCGTCTCGTCGGTAGAGCATTTTGGTCCTCGGAACTCCGGGGCGCGGCCGCGCCGCCGTGTCTCCTCCGCCGCGGTCGCGGCTGGGCGCGACACCGTTGGCGTCTCGTCCGTTTAGTCAAGTCCGGGGGTCCGCTGGGTCTAGGAGCACGTGGGGGTGCCCTCGGTTGCGCCGCTGGGGTCGCCGGCGGCGAAGGGCGCGTCGGGCCGCCGCGCGCGCGCTCGAGCAGGCGCTCGGTAGGAGGTGGGAGAAGGAGCTGACAGGCGGGGGCCGCCTGTCAGCCTCCTCCAGTGGCACCAGCAGCGCGGGCAGGCCGGCTGAGCTGATTTTGGCCGCTGCTGGGCCTTAGTGGGCCGAATGGCCGTTTCCTTTTTCCGGTTGTTTTGCAAAAGCTTTTTCATTTTTAATTAAAATGAATAGTGTTAGGTTTTAATTTTTTTGTGTGGATTAATCTACTGCACCATAAATTATGAAAATATTTCTAGATACTCTCTGTGATGTGTAGAGTTTAATAAAAATATTAAATGCATGATTTGAGTGTTTTCTGTATTAATTAAAAATCAGCACATTAAATGATAAAAGGAACTTTGATGATTTTTAATAATTTCTGTGATGTTCCAAAAATCATGAAATTTATTGTGTCACTGTTTGGTACTAAAATCTATCTGTTGGTGCATTTTGGCATCAAATGGAAATAGTTAAATATTCATTAAATTATATGTTGGTTTAAATGATAAATATTAGGAATAGTAAATGAAATGATCGTTGATTGGTGTGATTTTTGGATTGATCGAGATTCTAGGTCAATCACCCTTATGACCTAGGGCAGTATGAATTAGGTTATTCATGTCTAGCTAAGGTAGGGTCTTATACACATGTGTGGTTTATTTGTTATTAAATTTCATCTGTCATTTCATGTGCATCACATTCATACATTCATTCATTGCAAACGTGTAGTGACCGAGAATCCGGAGGTAAAGTCTGAGGGTTCATCTGAGGAGACTACTCAGGAAGTTGTACAAGGATTTGATATTTTTGGAACTGACCCGGATCCGACACTCTACGCAATCCAAGGCAAGCCCCGGTGCATTCAGCCCCTCCTTGTTATTTAAAAATATTTATCACTTGAGTTAATCTACTGCATTAGGTTATTAGGAGTTGAGTGATAACCTATTGATGCATTACCTTTCCTTGACCACATATTATACCTAAGACCCTGATTTATTTAAAAATATTGAAAAATGCTTAGTCATGCTTAATGATAGAATTGCAAAAATGCTATTTTAAAAACTGTGATAATATGAAACAAATGAATCACTTTATGGGATTGGTCATGTCCTTGTTGGTTGGAGTGTGCCTAGCTAGTTCATTGTCAACCACATGGATAGGTTGTTCCGTTTGGTCGACCATCTGTTGGGTTAGAGTCCCAGCGATCCTCGCCATCAGAAAGGGATGTGAAAACCGGGTAGTTACCAGTGTACTTGGGTTAGAGTCCCAATGCATGGTTTCTAACGAAAAAATATTAGGGATCATTCGTTGTCAGGCCTGCTATGATCAAGACTTTGCAACTAGCCACATACTACGGAAAGCCTCTGACTCCGATGGCTCTACTGCTGGAACCGACAACCACGCATTGGGAGTGGAGAGATGGCGAGAGTAGCGTGTACCCTTGTAACACCCGGAAATTTTCAATCTTTGAAATAGGAATTTAATTTGATTTATTTATGCAATTGATTGAGCATTTAATATATAGAATAATATTTTTTATGAATTAAAATAAACCCTAGGGCATAGAAACATGTTATGTTGCATACATGCCGCTGCACATATTTATTTCCTGAGATTTGATTGGATTTTGTAAGGGTTCAAAACTTAGTTTGAAAAGCCATTTGGAAAACAAATTTGAAAATGAATTGAGAAAATTAGAAAAGGGAAAACTCCCTCCCCTTCTCTGCAGGCCGAGCCGGCCCATCCCCTCTCCTCAGCCCAGGGCGCTGCCCCTCTCCTCCTTCTCCGCATGGGCCGAGCCGGCCAGGCCGAAGCCCAGCTTCAGCACAGCCCGCCTCCCCTCCTCTCGGTCTCGCTGACACGTCAGGCCCACGGCTCAGCGTCATCTCCCTCCTCAGGACGGAGTCCGAGCGGAGCACGAGCGCCGCCTCCAACAGAAGGCAACCGCCGGATTTTTCGGACGAGTCCATCCCGTGCATGCCTCCACTGGCCCGTAAAAGGAAGCCGTGACCCTCTTCCCCCGCCGCTGACGCGTAGGGCCCGTTGCCCCGCGCCATCCCCTTCCTCCAGTCGGAGTCCGCGCGAGACACGAGCGCTCCCTCCTCCGGGTCGAGTCCCAACCGAGTCCAGCTCTCCTACACCTCCCTCGCGCCCCTATATAGGTCGGCCGAGCCCTGCCGTCCCTCCCCACAAGTTCCCGAGCAAGCCACGCCCTCCAATCTTGCCCTAGCCGCCGCCTCGGGCTCCGCCGTCGCCCCGAGCTCCGCCGCCGCCACCGATTTCTCCTCGGGAAGACTTCTCCGTCGAAATTGGTTGTTCTCCAAGCTTCGCAGCAAGGTCAGGGACCTTCCCGACCCCTTCTCCCTCGGTTTTGTGCACTATAGCCATGATGCCGAGCTTCGCCGCCACCATAGTTCCGCCACCTAGCTCGCCGCAACCTCCCCGAGCTACCTCTGTGGCAACCGAAACCATAGATAGGTTTGGCTTGAGCTCCTCTTGCTTCCCGACCAGATCCCGAGGTGTGCCGAGCTTCCTAGCCCCGAAAACGCCGTCTCCGGCCATCATGCCGGTGAGGAATCGGCCGGGCGCCGCCCGACTCCGGCGACCAGGGCCGCCCCTCTTTTTCCCCGAGCTACCTGCGCCGTCCACGGCCGATCCAACGGCTCACAGTGAGAGATACCCTTTCGCCGGCACTTTTGCAAAAGAGCCCCTGAGCTTTTTAATGTTCTAACCCGCGATCCTTTGGCGTATTTTTCAGATTACGCTTTCCTTTTTAGAAAACGTATTTTCCTCGGTTTAGATTCAAAAATACGTTTTCAATATTTGCAGATTTGCCACTCAGTTTATTTTGGCCATATTTTATTCGTTTTAGCTCCGATTTGATCCGTTCAAGTCTCGTTAGATTCGTAATTTCGTAATCTACCTAATGACGCTACTGTTACTCATATTTTTAACTTTTAAAATTCGAGATTAGATTTAATCTATTATTTTATTAAAGTAAAACTTGTTTATTTCATAACTTTCCCGTTTGAACTCCGATTTTCGTGATCTTTATATCGTTGGAATCGTAGCGACGCGTAGATTATGTTTATACACTTTTCAATTTACTTTTCCACCATTGGTGTACTGTTTCTAATATAGATCTTGTTTGCTTCGTGTATGATTGCCTCGATGATTGTGTGGTGATTTTGTGATCGAGTTCAGACGGTGAGCAGTACGTTGGTGATCAAGAGTACACGGAGGATCCAAGTTCTCCAGAGCACTTTGATCAAGGCAAGTATAGCATGGACCATCCTTGTTGCCTATTCACCTTAATCACTAAATTCATGATGTATATGTCTACCTTGGCAACCATAGTGTTTATTCCTAGTTTTGATGACTTGATCCTTGATACCTATGAGATTGCATTTGAGTAGTGATGCTAGTGCTTTGATGGGTCATGATCTTATGAACCTGATTAATTAATTATGAAATAAAGATTAAAAGATGCTTTTTAGCAACATGGACTAAGGACTTATCTGTAAGTATGACACCGAGACTTACAGCGCAACCATGGGGGCTATATGGCTCTGGCTTTAGTCAAGTAGGAAGTTACTTTCTACCATGCTATTAATCTTGAAAGGTTCCTTGCCGAGCTGGTTGTTTTGCGGCTCCTGTCCTTGTGTGTACTGCTGCGTGTGTGTGCCACTTGGAAGGAGGGCTCTACCGTCCCTTCCCATTGCGCCCGGATTGATTAGTAACTTGTTAGAGAGCCTTTTGAAAGACTTCATAGTGAGACCCTGTTATGCACCTTGGTAGTGTAGTGTGGGCCTTGCAAACCCCTGACACATGGGAATCACGACTCATGGTGAAAGTGTGCAACCTCTGCAGAGTGTAAAACTGATATATCAGCCGTGCTCACGGTCATGAGCGCCCTTGGACGTCTTACAGGAATTTAACTAATTGAATATTGATTTACTTGAAGTTTCTCTTGATGTTTATTCCATATTAATTATCATGTTTATATGATCATGCAAATCTTGTTCCTTGGTATATTCTATTGCTGCTACTCAAATTGCTAAAACATGATCAACTAAAAGCAACCGCTGTCAACATGTGTCTTGCCTTATTTGAGCCTCATAAACCCATGTTATTTTTATTGAGTACGACATGTACTTACGCTTGCTTCATTTTTTATATTTGGATAAAAATCCCGGATGGGTAACAGATGACTATGAGGATTCTTCTGAGGATTATTAGGATTGTGTTCACCAGTCAACTATTCCCTGTGGATTGGAGATTCCGCGAGAGAGTTATCTATATTATTCCGCTGTTATTTATGTAAAGACTCTGTGATAATATTCTTGTGATGGTACTATGTAATTTGTCGCTTATGTGTGTGATTGATCTCTGGGCGCACATAAGTTGGTTCATTCAATTTTATCCTTAAAATTGGGTGTGACAACCCTCGTGGCCGTCGTGCCTGGAGATGAGAGGAGTACTGTGCTCTCGGGTGGCGCAGGACCGGTTCCGGGGTATGAAAAGCCATGGTAGGCGGGGTTGGCGTATGCAAGCTTAAGTGCTACATACGCAGTGTGGATAGGGATCCCCAGCTGGGTATTAATCGATTCGAATCGTCGTTACTCCTCGAATATGGAGACTTGATCCTCACCCCTACATCAGAAAGTGGTTCGGAACTAGGATTGTTTTGAATGGATTAAGCAAATGAAAGAATGCTGATATATGAGAAAGAACTTAGAGAAATGGATAATGATGAATAGTATTATTGAAATAAAATATTGATTTAGTAATAGTAATGCTTTTCCGCAAAATTTTTGAACTCTTGCTAAAGCCTTACCTTGATTCCCCTCAGCCTGCATTCCTGAGTCTAATCTTACACTTTTAGTCGGGTAAGTCTTGCGGAGTACCCCATGTACTCAGGGTTTGTTAACCCCGTTGCAGGAGGGCAGCAGGAGACTGAAGTTTGTCTCGCTCCGTGCTGCGTCACCATCGTCCAGGAGAGTGAAGAAGACTAAGGTTAAACCCTTGGGCAGGGTTCGTGTAATATTGAACTATCTGTCGTACTGTTGTTCCAAACACTACTGTTACTCTTTCAAATTTATGGTCTGTAATAACTGCACTTAATTTTATTCGAGCACTGGTCTGTAATATTAAGTACTATTTACTCTTCCGCAAATTCTACTCTGATGTATTTTGTTATGAAATGTTGTAACTCTGTAATGGTTTCGCAATGGGATCCTGTCGGAGATAACGGGTGCTTATGTAGCCCGGCAGAGCCCGCCTAGGTCATATGGAACACGGGTCCGGCTGTCAGATGTCATTAGTGACGTTGACAGGTGCCTGTGGGCCACGTGATTTAGGCGGTTCTGTTACATTCGTAGTGGAGTAGCAGTCTACAACTTTACACCCTGCCCAAGGGATTAAATCATATATTTTTCATCCATGCACGATCCGCTGACCGGCACGGTCCCACGCAGAACTGCACACTCAGTTTACCTGCAACATGGGTTAACAAACCCTGAGTACATGGGGTACTCCACAAGACTTACCCGACTAAAGGTGTAAAATTAGACTCAGGAATGCAGGCTGAGGGGAGTCAAGGTAAGGCTTGAGCAAGAATCAAAGTATTTTGCAGAAAAGCATCACTATCCTGTTTCATTATTTGATCTCAATATTATTTTATTCTTATCCATGATTCCAATATCAATTCTCATATATCATGTACTTTTAATTTCCTTTTTATTCTCGAAAACACCTAGTTTCGAACCACTCTTCGCTGTAGGGGTGAGGATCATGTCTCCATTAACCGAGGAGCAACATCGATTCGAATCCAGAAGTACCCAACTGGGGATCCCTATCCACACTGCATATGTAGCACTTAAGCTTACATATGCCAACCCCGCCTACCACGGCTTTTCATACCCCGGAACCGGTCCTACGCCACCCGAGAGCACAGTACCCCTCTCGTCTCCAGGCACGACGGCCACGAGGGTACACGCTACTCTCACCACCTCTCCACTCCCAGTGCGTGGTTGTCGGTTCCAGCAGTAGAGCCACCGGAGTCAGAGGCTTTCCGTAGTATATGGCTAGTTGCAAAGTCATGATCACAGCAGGCCGACAACGAATGGTCCCTAAATATTTTTCCGTTGGACACCATGCATTGGGACTCTAACCCAGGTACACTGGAGACCACCCAGTTTTCGTATCCCTTTTCCAATGGCAAGGATCGTTGGGACTCTAACCCAAACAGATGGTCAACCAAACGGAAAACCCATCCACGTTGTGTAATACCTCTGGTATTACAACTTAATTAACCTGCCATGTCATCATGTTTATTATTAATCATCTGCATATGATTGTGCTTAGGGCTCCTAGAGTGATTGGATTTTGTTTAATATTGATTGTGTAATTTAGTCCTCAATCAAAAATCAAAAATAAAATTAAATAGAAATCAAATGAAGCCTTAGAGTTGACCTAAAACCCTAATTCAAAATCTATTATGAATCTGATGAAGATGTCTTAATAAACGTTGTAGAACTTTTAAAATGGAATAACTTTTATTTTTGGAGATTTTAAAGTTATGTTATAGAAATTCAAATTAAACTCAAATTACTATATTGAAATTTAAATTTTAAACTTCAATTTCAAAATTATGTTGAATATTCAAAAACTCTCTTAATAGAAGTTATCAAGCTCACTGAGTAGAACAACTTTCATGTTGACCATTTTTCAAGTTGTTGAGAAAAATCAAAAGTAATTTTAAAATTTTAGTTTGAAATTCAAACCCTACTTTTACCCCCTTTGCTGTAGTTTGAAAATTCAGCCGAATTTGAAATTCTTGTCAAAATAAAAAATGATCTATACAAAATTATCTACAACTTTGCTTTTCACCACTTCCTCTGAAACATTTGAGATCAGATCAAATTGGCAGCCAATAACTTTTGACCTACTTAGTCTAGCACTGTAGCTACAGGGGGGTCCCCCTGTTCTTCTTCTAGCCGTACCCGCGCGTGCCGCGTCCGGCGCCGATCGACGTCCGGACGGCGTGGCCACGCCGCGGCGCTGTCGAGCGGCTGAGGAGGGGGCCCCGGACGTCCCGAACTTATGTCCACCTTTTCCCGGCCCTTTAATGACGATGAGGTCCTCTGTTTTTCCACTTCCTCCCGAGCGGCCGCCGGCTACCACCTCGTCGTCCATGGCTAAATTCCCCACCACCGAGCCACCACACCCCAATTCGTCGTGCAACCAGCCTCCTCCCTTCCTTGCGCATCGTTTGGGTGCGGTTTGGTTGGGTGTCGTCGACGGAGTTGACCGGTAGCCGTTGGCGTTCACCTCGGAACCGCTCGGAGCTCCGCCACGGTCATCATCTTCTCGTCCGATCGGTTGGAGTGAGTCTCTTCCTTCTCTAGGTAGCGTTCTAAGCCCCTTGGCGGTGTTGTTTCTGATGCGCCCGGCGGTTTGGGTTGTGGTGCATCAGGTTCGTCAGAACGGACCTTCGTTCCCGTCGGCCGAGCCGTGTCCGCCGCCTTCGTCGTCGAGCCAGCCTCACCGCACTGCCTCGTCGTCATCCGTCTCGCCCATTAGCTTCGTGGTGAGCCTCTGATCCTTCCGGATGCGCCCGTGCCGCCACCGTCCGCCGTGGGCGAGCTCCTGCTCGTCGAGGGCGTCTAGGGCTAGGGCTAGGCGCGTAGGGTGTCGGTTAGGGTCTAGGGTAGACGCCAGGTAGCTGGAGATCGTCGCTGGGGTCGCCAGCGGCGAGGTCCGCGCCGTGCCGCGCACACGCGCGCGCGCCGGAGCGTCGGCCCGAGGTGGAAGATGGAGCTGACAGCGGGGCCCCACTGTCAGCGCCCGAGAGAGAGAGTGAAGGCGGGAGCTGATGGCTGGGCCCGAGCTGTCAGTAGCCGTGCTGGGCCGCTAGTGGCCTAGTGGGCCGGCTCGGGTTGAATTAGTTTTTCTTTTTCCCGAGCTATTTTGTGTAGATTTTCTATTTATTTTTGAAATGAATAGTATTGTATTTTAATCTTTTTGTATGAATTAATATACTGCACCAAACATTATGAAAATATTTATGTATGCTCTATGGAATGTGTACTATTTTGTAAAAATATTAAAAATATGTTTTCAGCACTTTCTGTACCAATAAAAATCGGCACAATAATTAATAAATAGAACTTTGATGATTTTTAATATATTCCCTGTAAGTCCAAAAATCATAAAAATTTATTTGGTACTGTTTTAGGTCTAGAGCTAACTGTTGGTGAAGTTTGGCATCAAATGGAAATAGTTAAATATTTATTAGATTATATATTGGTTTAAATGATTTGTAATAGAAATAGGAAATGAAATAAAGGTTCAATGGTGTGATTTTTGGATTGATTGAGATTCTAGGTCAATCACCTTTATGGCCTAGGGCATTATGAATTATATTATTCATGTCTAGCTAAGGTAGGGTCTTATGCACATATGTGGTTTATTTGTTATTAAGTTTCATCTGTCATTTCATGCATTCATGCATTTATTATTACACACGTGTAGTGACCGAGAATCCAGAGATAAAGTCCGAGGGTCCAGCTGAGGAGGTTGCTTCGGAAGTTGTGCAAGGCTTTGATATTTGTGGCACTGACCCGGATCCGACACTTTACACCATCCAAGGCAAGCCTCGGTGCATTTGCCCCTCTCCTTGTTGATTTAAAAATGTTTATCACTCGAGTTAATCTATTGCATTAGGTTAATAGGAGTTGATTGACAACCAATTGATGCATTACCACCCTTGACACTTATCAATACCTGAGAACCGATTTAATTAAAGTATTGAAAAATGTTTAGTCATGCTCAATGATTAGATTTGCAAAAATGCTATTTTGAACTGTGATAATACAAATCAAATGAATCACTTTATGGGAATGATTATGTCCTTGTTGGTTGGTAGTGTTCCTAGCTAGTTCATTGTCATCCACGGGGATGGGTTTTTCCATTTGGTCGACCATCTATTTGGGTTGGAGTCCCAACGATCCTCGCCATCGGAAAGGAATGTGAAAACCGGATAGTTACCAGTGTACTTGGGTTAGAGTCCCAATGCATGGTTTCTAACGGAAAAATATTAGGGACCATTCGTTGTCAGGCCTGCTGTGATCAAGACTTTGCAACTAGCCACATACTACGAAAAGCCTTTAACTCCGGTGGCTCTACTGCTGGAACCGACAACCACGCACTGTGAATGAAAAGATGGCGAGAGTAGCGTGTATCCTCGTGGCCGTCATGCCTGGAGACGAGAGGAGTACTGTGCTCTCGGGTGGCGCAGGACCGGTTCCGGGGTATGAAAAGCCGTGGTAGGCGGGGTTGGCGTATGCAAGCTTAAGTGCTACATACGCAGTGTGGATAGGGATCCCCAACTGGGTATTAATCGATTCGAATCGTCGTTACTCCTCGGTTATGGAGACTTGATCCTCACCCCTACATCGAATAGTGGTTCGAAACTAGGATGTTTTTGAAATAAATAAAGATGTATCGAAAGAATGATGATGGATGTTGGAAGGTACTTGAGATATCAAATGATTAATAATATTATGGAGATAAAATATTGAAATAGGAATAGTAATGCTTTTCCGCAAAACTCTTGAACTCTTGCTAAAGCCCTACCTTGACTCCCCTCAGCCTGCATTCCTGAGTCTAATTTTACACTCTTAGTCGGGTAAGTCTTGCGGAGTACCCCATATACTCAGGGTTTGTTAACCCCGTTGCAGGAGGGCAGCAGGAGCCTGAAGTCTGTCTCGCTCCGTGCTGCGTCACTATCGTCCAGGAGAGTGAACAAGAATAAGGTTGAACCCGTGGGCAGGGTTTGTGTAATATTTATCTATCTGTTATACTGTTGGTTCTACCGCTACTGCTACCGTTTTAAATTATGGTCTGTAATAACTGCACCTAATTTCCATTCGAACATTGGTTTGTAATATTAAGTACTATTTACTCTTCCGCATTTTTACTCTGATGTATTTTGTTATGAAATGTTGTAATCCTGTAATGGCTTCGCAATGGGATTCTGTCGGAGATAACAGGTGCTTATGTAGCCCGGCAGAGCCCGTCTAGGTCATCTGGAACACGGGCCCGGCTGTCAGACGTCATTAGTGGCGATGACAGGTGCCTGTGGGCCACGTGATTTAGGCGGTTCTGTTACACGTTGATGATAATGGACTGGCCAAGTACACCATCACCAAGCGTGGACAATACCAATCCCATAAACTGATTCATTTGTTTCATATCATCACAGTTTTCAAAATAGCATTTTTGCAACTCTATCATTAAGCATGACTAACCATTTTTTAATACTTTTAAATAAATCAGGGTCTCAAGTATAATATGTGGTCAAGGAAAGGTAATGCATCAATGGGTTATCACTCAACTCCTATTAACCTAGTGCAGTAGATTAACTCAAGTGATAAATATTTTTAAATAACAAGGAGGGGCAAATGCACCGGGGCTTTCCTGTTGCTTGAAGTAGATAGAACCCTGAAGTTAATCACCGAGAAGGGTCCACGTCCACCAAGTGAAGACCTTACTCGGGACTTGCTTCCGATAATAATCACTGTGCGTTCACTACACGAAATAATAATACAATGCTTAACATGATGATATGTATGCCATGATGTAGGAGATGCACTAAATCACTGATCAATAGGAAGTAAACTTAATTTGAAAGTTGAGTACAACTTGCCTTCACGATACAGTTGCAAGCCAACAAAATCAACTATCGATTTTCGACTAGGGTTTTGCTTTAGCATTTAATTGTTTACCCAAGCAAGTCATTCCATGTTCACTTACGAGAGGACTATTAAAATCCTAACATAGGAACATACTTGATTACTCCTTTTTACTCAAGAATTTGCATCTAAGAAACAATCCAGATCACCCACATGCATTAACCAACAGAAAGTTTTATGAAGTATAAAGGCATTTTAGTTTCTTACTATCTTCAATTCACCATGAGCATATTAAACCTACAACTGTACCCCATGGAACAGCAGTGATAAAGGTGTCCCAAGGTCCCCCAATCAACCCCAAGAACTCACCCAAAGTCATTCTTATATTTATGCTCCTCTTTTTGATAATTATCAACTAAATATTAAATTATATAATTAAGGGTATACTTAAACATCATCAAGTAAACCTAAATTTTTTTGTGAAGCTCACTCTAAGCATAAAACAGTGCAAAAATAAATTTCATAATTTTTGGGCAATTATCTTAGCCTACAAAAATCCTAGAAGTCTCATTTTCCATTTAAAAGGTATATTTTTATAGTACACAAAAAGTGTCATAAATCTTTATTACCTATTTTTCCTAGGTTAAGAATATTACAGAGATGTTAAAAGAATATTTTCATGATTTTAGGAGCTCTACAGAAATTACCACAAAATAACCAAGTCTCAACCCCATTTATTTTCTGCAGAAATGACAAAAATCCATTTCTCACATGTTCTAGTGTTACTGGGCCGACCCACTCGGCGGCCCAGCTCGACCTACCACACTCCCGCGCTCACCCGCTCTACTGAGCCTAGCCAACACGGCCCGAGCGCGCCCTGCTCAGCCTGCTTCTCCCTCTCAGCTCCTCCTCTCTCGTCGGCACCGCGTGCGCACAGCCCCGGCCGCGGCAGCGTGCCGGTGACGAGCACTCCAGCCCGGATGAGCATGGCCCCAAGCCTCCCCATCCTCGAGTGAAACAACTTAGTCCCCAAAGCTCGGTACCAGAAGCACCACAGCCCAAGTAGCGGCGGCCATGGCGGACAGCCGACGACTGGCTTGGCGGGCCGCACGTGTTCCGGCAAGGGTGTAGCGGTAGTATCCAAACGGAGGGAAATTAAGGTACTAAAAGATGATGGCAACACGGGTACTCGCCTTGGTCAAGGTGGAGACAGATCGGAGCAGGGGTTCTGGTGACGAGGACGGCTCGGTGGTGTGGCCACGGCGGCAAGGACCTCGTTCCATCGTGTCCTGAGCATCAACCAGAGAACCGTCTGGACCAAGAGATTCACAGCGAGAAGGGGAACCCAGAACAAGCATCAGAAGGTCACGAGACTCACCGAAACGGACCGGCCATGACCGGCCGAGCACGGCGGCGCTTTCAGCCGGCCGTAGAGAAGAACGAGTCACACACGCGATTCCAGGGACAAACAGAGATGGGAGCGGGCTCTATGGCTTCTCAAGAGGGAGGCGCAATTAACTGCGAAGTGAAGCAGACAATGGTGCTGTGGGCTGTGCGAATTTTACCGCCGGCAGTGAGGTCGTCGGTGGCGACCATGGAGTAACGGTGAAGGAACAACGGCCGACGCGGCTATAAATAGGACAAGGAATGTGGTGCGGAGTGTGGAGAGGACCCCCACAGGTCTGGTACTATCGACGACACGCGGCCAGCTGGCCCTGGGCATCGCCGGCGGCCGGCGCGCGCACGCGCCCTGCGCGCGGGCAGAGCCCATTACCGGACCCCCCCCCCCTGACAAACACTGTAGCAAATCTAGATCCTAACCCTATTTGCTGAAATTAATTTTTATTTTCTATAATAACTTGAAAAATTACCAATGTAGAAGTTGTAGTAAATTTTGTGCTGAACAAGTTTGGTTTTTGAACCACATTCAAATTTTGAATGGATTTTAAAATATAAAAAAGGGGGTAAATGTGGGTTTTGGAATTTAAATGAAATCCAATTCAATTCTCCAAATTTTACGAAACAACTTGAATTTATGTAAAAATATAAGTTGTTCTATTTGTCAATCCCTACAACTTTCATTATTAGAGTTTGGTCAGATTCTTGATAAAATTTGAAATAGCATTTCCAAATTTAAATTCAAAACACTGTTTAGGGTTTAATTCAAAATCTCACTGCATAACATCGAAATCCTCCAATATAAAAGTTATTCAATTTGAAAATACTTACAACTTTCATTAAAGGAGTTCCCAAATTCTTGATAATTTTAGAAAGGGCATTTTAAATTTGAATAAACAAGCACTATTTGGGGTTTAATTTAAATTTTATCTAGTAAACTTCAAAATCTCCAAACATGAAAGTTGCTCCATTTTGAAAGGGCTAAATCTTTTATTAAAAGACCATCATCAGATTCCTACTAGTTTTTAAATTCATATTTCAAGTTTAAACTTTAAAACCTTGATTAAGATTTTATTTGAAATTATATTTAATAACTTCAAAATTACCGAAAACAGAAGTTGTTCAACTTTTAAAGATTTACAATTTTTGTTTAAGGCCCAACACTTGATTCTATTTAGTTTTTGATTTAGGGTTTCGGGTCCGATTACGGTTATTAATTGTTTTCCTTTTTATTTTCTATTTGGATTTAGAGGCATACACACAACCAATTATTCAAATCATAAAGTCACTCAAAGGTACCTAAGCACATTCACATGTGAAAATAAAAATTGTCTTAGTGATGCACAGTGATCAGATTTGATGCGGGATGATTTGCAACCAAGGATGATGACATGGCAGGTTTTAATTAACCGTAACACCAGGGGTGTTACATTTAGTTTGTCATGAATGAGCCTATTTAAGAAAGAAAGTATGTCTATATGTTCTACACAAGTCTTAGCAACATATGAATGACATGCCAAACAATGATACCTTTGCTTTGTCGGAGTAGAGGCAAGTCATATAGTGGGTGAAAGCCCGTGTTTGGTTTTGGGTAATTGATGAAACCTATTTTGCTAATGTTTTGCTCTAAGTGTTTCATGAGATTAATTAGCAAACAACAAGATGGAGTAAAAGACTGGGTCGGTGGAGGCCACAAGTGTAGGGCAATGATGGCATCCATGCAAATGGTGTAAGTCCATCAACAAGAGGAGAAAGCCCTAATGACGGCATCCATGAAAATGGTATAAGTCCATCATCAAAAGGTATTCACAAGCTTCATCAAGAGGTGAGAAGGAGGATGGTGAAAGGTTAGGAGCTCAAGGCAAAGGTATAACCAATAGGAGTTCTTTTGCTTTTGGTGATCAAGACTCTATAGAGAAAGTGACCACATTTAGGATAGATAGTCGTACTATCAAGAGGGGAGAAATCGTTTTTGAAATGCGGTTGTCAAAGTGCCATTAGGTGTTCATATTCATTGCATATGCATGTAGATGCTAGTGACACTAACAAAACCCGTGGAAAACTCTTTGAAAAGGCTAACACACGTGCACTAAAGTGAGAGACACTTTGGAGTGTTAGCGACTTCGGAAACGGGGTGAAGTTTGAGGGTTAGAGAGGGTTTGGGTCGGAGACATTTAGTACAAAAACGAGCGTCGCACGCTGCTATCACTTGTGCGTCGGACCATTGGCTTGGGTCCGACGGTTAACCCTCTCTTGCTTAGTTTCGGAGCGACGGACGCATGGAAATCGAGCGTCGGACTAAGTATTCTCAGTCCGACGGTGCAGTGCAGCAGCAGAGCAACGGCAGAGCGACGCGTGGCAAGCCAAGAGGCGTCGACGCTAGTGTTTGGTCTGACGGTGAGCATCGGACAGAGTCTGATGCATTTTTAGCGCTCTGGAACCTCTCTGAAAGTTTCGGACGCTAGTGAGCATTAGTCCGACGGTCGGACTGTTCACGTCCGACGATGGGTAGTTTGGCGCGAGACTTAGCCATTGTGATCCAACGTTCGACTTCAAACTGCAACTGACACATGTCACGCATCCAGTGCGTCGGACTGTGGGCTTTGGTCTGATGCCCCTGATTCGGGCGTCCGACGGTCGGGTCCGACGCCCTGTCATGGAGCCTAACGGCTATGGTTTTGTGTGGGGCTTATAAATAGAGGGTTGGCTGGTGTATGCTCCCTCTCTTGGCTATTCTAATCACTCCTACTAACTAGTGAGACTCTCCAGTCCACTCTCACTCATCCTACTTGATTGAGATCATCTTTTGGTGAGATTAGAGAGCATCAAGTGCATTGCATGAGTGTGATCATCTAGAAGCACTTGGTGAGTGTATTTCGCAGCGAATTCTCTTATTACTCTTGGAGTTTGCCAACTCCTAGACGACTTGGAACTACGAGGATCGTTGAGGGGAGTTGGTGATTGTCTCCGCCCCCAATCGGTGAAGTGTAAGGGGTTCTTGAGACTTTTACGCGGGAGATCGCAAAAGGCTACTCTAGTGGATTGCTCATAGTTTGGTGGATCCCCATTTTGTGTTGGTTGTGCGGCACCCTTGAGAAGGGTTTGGCGTGTGATGCCAATTAGCGCGTGAACCTCCAAGTGAGTGTGTCGCTACAACGAGGACGTAGCTTGCTCGCAAGTAAGTGAATCTCGGTAAAAATCATTGTGTCAACTCTCTTGCCAAAGATTTCATTTGTATTGACTGTTTGATTACTTTGGTATTCATCTTCTCTTCACCGGTGGTATAAAATCACTTCTCTACTCTTTACTTTCTTGTATTTACCTTTGTGTAGCTCTCTTGCTTAGTTGCTCACATAGGAGTAGTGTAAAGTAGCGACTTAGCTTCTTGTGTGTGTTTTAGAGACAATAGCCTAGAATGGTAAGGTGGCTTGCATTTTTAGTAGGCTAGCGCAACCTTCGCTTCGCCATTTAATTATCTAACCTCTTGTTCTAAGTGTTGTTTGTAGAAGTTTTTATAGGCTATTCACCCCCCTTAGCCATTTAGGACCTTTCAGTGGGGGGTGCTAGCTCAACTCATGTTGGAGAAATCTAAGATGTTCAATTCATTCTTCAATTTGTGAAACCTTACTTCATCAAGTGGCTTGGTGAGAATGTTGGCGAGTTGATCATCGGTGCCCACACTCTCAATTTGAATGTCACCTTTAGCTTGATGGTCTCTAATGAAGTGATGCCTCACATCAATATGCTTTGTTCTTGAGTGTTGAACCAGATTGGTGGTTATCTTCACGGCGCTTTCATTATCACATAGCAATGGCACATTCTTGAATTTGATTCCATAATCACTCAATGTGGCCTTCATCCATAACAATTGAGCACAACAACTCCCCACACTAACATACTCGGCTTCGGCGGTAGAGAGTGCAACGGTGTTTTGCTTCTTGGATGACCATGATACTAGTGATCTTTCCATCAATTGACATGTGCCGGAAGTGCTTTTCTATTGATCTTGCATCCCGCATAATCGGAGTCCGAATAATCAATCAACTCAAAGTTTGACCCCTTTGGATACCAAAGTCCAATATCGAGGTGTGTGCTTGAGATATCTCAATATTCTCTCGGTTGCCTTCAAATGACTCTCTCTAGGTGAAGCTTGATACCTTGCACACCTGCAAACACTAAACATCACATCCGATTTAGAAGCGGTCACATAGAGTAAACTTCCAATCATAGACCTATACTTCTTTTAATCCACCATATTTCCACTCTTGTCTTCATCAAGATGACCATTTGTGCCCATTGGTGTGCTAATAGATTTTGTATCTTGCATCCCAAACTTCTTCAACATGTCCCTAATGTATTTGTCTTAGCTTATGAAAGAACCATTCTTCAATTGCTTGATTTGAAGACCAAGGAAATAACTTAAACTCTCTCCAATCATGAACATCTCAAACTCATTTGCCATTATTTTCCCAAACTCTTCAAAAAATCTTGACTGGTTCAACCAAAGATAATGTCATCAACATAGATTTGCAACACAAGCAACCCTTTGCCAATTCTTTTGGTGAAGAGAGTGGTGTCAACTTTTCCTCATTTTGAAACCCTTTGATAGCAAGAAATCTCTCAATCTTTCATACCATGCCCTTGGAACTTGTTTCAAATCATACAAAGCCTTTCTCAACTTGTAGACATGGTTGGACTTCTTCTCATCTTCAAAACCCGGGGGTTGCTCAACATATACTAGCTCATTGATGTATCCATTCAAGAAAGCACTTTTCACATCCATTTGATAGAGCTTGATATCATGTGCGCATGCATAAGCTAGAAGGATCTTAATTGCTTCCAATCTTGCAACCAGAGCATACTGTCTCTCCAAAATCCTAATCCTTCCACTTGAGTGTATCCTTGTGCAACTAACCTTGCCTTGTTTCTAACCACAATGCCATCTTGATCTTGCTTGTTCTTGAACACCCATTTAGGTTCCAATGACATTATAGTTCTTGGGCCTCTTAACTAGCTCCCAAACTTGATTTCATTTCAAAGTTGTCGAGCTCTTCATGCATAGCATTTATCCAATCACTATCTTGCAAGGCCTTCTCAATAGTTGTTGGCTCTTCAAATGACACAAATGAGAAGTGCTCACAAAAGTTTTCTAACTTTGATCTTGTTTGAACACCACTTCTAATATCGCCAACTATTTGATCCAAAGGGTGATCTCTTGCAATGTGAACCGGCTGAAAGAACTTGATTGCTTGAGCTTGGTTGACCCAGTTGAGATTGACTAGCATTTTGATCTTCATCATTTTGCACTTGAGTTTGATCATGAGAACCACTAGAGCTTGCTTCATTTGGATTGACTTGTACACTAGGATGAGCTTGCACTTGATCTTTGTCATCTTCATCTTCCACATCAACCACTTGTCTTGGCCGAATATCACCAATGTCCATGTTCTTCATTACATTTACCAATTGAGTTCCTCTCACATCATCAAGATTTTCATCCTCATCTTGTGAACCCTTGGTTTCATCAAATTTCCACATCATGAACTTCCTCTACTAGCTTGGTGGTGTGATTCCATACTCTATATGCTTTACTTGTGGTGGAGTAGCCAAGTAGGAAGCCTTCATCATATTTTTTCTCAAATTTTTCCAATCTTGCACCCTTCTTAAGATATAGCATTCGTAACCAAACACTCTAAAATATGCAATGTTGGGCTTTCTTCCATTCAATAGCTCATATGGTGTCTTCTTTAATAGTCAGGTGACAATAGAGCTGGTTGCTACAATAACAAGATGTGTTGATTGCTTCGGCCCACAAGTCCAAACTCACATTGTATTCACTAGGCATAGACCTTGCCATATCAATAAGTGTTCTATTTTTTCTCTCAACAAAGCCATTTGATTGAGGAGTGTACTTGGCCAAGAATTGATGTTTGATTCCAAACTCATCACATAGCTCATCAACTCTTGCATTTCTAAACTCACTTCCATTGTCACTTCTCACTTGCTTGATTATAACTTCAAATTCATTTTGGCTTCTCTTGATGAATGTCTTGAATATGCCAAACACTTCACTTTTGTCAACTAGAAAGAAGACCCATGTGTATCTTGTATAGTCATCCACTATCGGTGGAGGCCACAAGTGAAGGGCAATGACGGCGTCCATGAAAATGGTGTAAGCCCATCAATAAAGGAGAAAGCCCTATTGACGGCATCCATGCAAATGGTATAAGTCCATCATCAAAAGAAGTCCACAAGCTTCATCAAGAGATGGTGAAAAAGCTAGGAGCTCAAGGCAAAGGTATAATACATAGGAGCTCTTTTGCTTTTGGTGATCAAGACTCCATAGAGGGAGTGATCACATTTAGGATAGATAGCCGTACTATCAAGAGGGGCGAAATCGTTGATGAAATACGGTTATCAAGTGCCACTAGGTGTTCATGATCATTGCATTGCATATAGATGCTAGTGACACTAACAAACCCTTAGAAAACTCTTTTGAAAAAGGCTAACACACGTGCACAAGGTGTAGAACACTTGGTGTTAGCACATGGGAACAAAGGGTGAAAGGTTTGAGTGAAAATCCTAAGAAAATAGAGCGTCGGACCGTAGAGTCACAGAGCGTCGGACCATTTAGCCTCGGTCCGACGGCTAACACTGCTGAGAGCGTCGGACGCTCAGTTTCTGAGCGTCAGGACCATTAGCCGAAGCGTCCGACGGTGCAGATCGTGCGAGAGCTGACACGTGGCGAGCTCTGAGAGCGTCGGACTCTCGGCGTTAGTCCGACGGTGAGCGTCGGACCAACGTCCGACGGTTTTCAGCGCTCGGGGAGCTCTCTGGAAGCGTCGGACTGCCGCGTTCGTTAGTTCCGACGGCTCCGTCTGGCTGAGTCCGATGGTGGTCAGCTGAGAGCGTCGGACCAGTATGGTTTAGTGCGACGTTCGTCCGTCCGACGGTTCGTTTAGCGCGGGAAGTTAGCCGTTGTGATCCAACGTTCGACTTCAAACGGCTAGTGACACGTGGCGTTCATCCGGGGCGTTCGGACCGTGCGGTATAGTCCGACGGTACGCAGAAAAATTCTAAAACGGCTAGTTCCTTGTGTGTGGCTTGTAAATTGTCACTTGCCTGGTTTGGGAAGGAACTCTTGGGACTCCTGAACATCATAGCATACTTGTGAGCCTTCCCACTCCACTCTCACTCATCCTACTTGATTGTGATCATCATTTGGTGAGTTTGGAGAGCATCAAGTGCATTGCATTGATAGAGATCATCTAGAGGCACTTGGTAGTGGTGATTCGCAGCGGTTTCTCTCATTACTCTTGGAGTTTGCCGACTCCTAGACGGCTTGGAGCTACGAGGATCATTGAGAGGAGTTGGTGATTGTCTCCGCCTCCGATCAAGGTATTGTGAGGGGTTCTTGAGCCTATCCCCGCGGGAGATCGCGAAAGGCATCTTTAGTGGATTGCTCGTAGCTTGGTGGATCTCCGTCTTGTGTTGGTTGTGCGGCACCCTTGAGAAGAGTTTGGCGTGTGATGCCAATTAGCGCGTGAACCTCCAAGTGGGTGTATCGCTACAACGAGGACTAAGCTTGCCGGCAAGCAAGTGAACCTCGGTAAAAAATCTTGTGTCATTTCTCTACCGATGATTTCTCTTGTATTTGATTGATTAGTTATATTGGACTTCATCTCTTCTCTACACCGGGGGTATTGAAATCACCTTTACTCTTTACATTTGTTTACTTACTCTCTTGTGTAGTTTGTTAGTTAGTTGCTTACTTAGGTTTAGTGTATAGTAGTGACATAGCCTTTGAGTGTGAACTAGTGATCATAGTGTAGTATACTTGTCTAGGGCTGCATAGTGTAGTTTAGAGCTAGCGCTTTGCAAAGCTTGCTATTGTTACTAATCGGCTTATTAAGTGTTGTTTGTAGATTTTTATAGGCTATTCACCCCCCTCTAGCCATTTAGGACCTTTCAATAGCGTATTAAAAAACTACAAACAACACTTGACCAAAAGGGTTAGTAATAACAACGGTGAAGCGAATTTTGCGCTAGCCTACTTAAAAGGTGCAAGCCTTCCTAACCGTTCTAGCTATGGTCTCTAGGAACACGCACAATCTATTCTAGATTGAGTTACACTACTCCTAGGTGAACAAGAACCAAGCACAACTACAACTTCTACACAAGTAAGTTCACAAATTTGAGAGAGAGAGTGTAGAGTGATTATACAGACGAGTAGAGTAGTTCACCAATCACCGGGATGAATATACCAATACACTCGAAGGTGATGGTCCAATGAAATCCAATGATCAACACAAGATGAACATGATTTATGCCCGAGGTTCACGTGCTTGTCGGCACGCTACGTCCTCGTTGTGTCGACCACTACTCGGTGGTTCGGTGGCTAATTGACAACCAATGTCAAGCTCAACCAATGAGCACCATTAGAACCTACCATGAGTAAGGTAACTCAATGACACGAGCAATCCACTAAAGGTACCTTTGGCACTCTGCCGGGGAAGGCACGAAACCCCTCACAAGATCACCGGGAGTGGCCAGAGACAATCTCCAACTCCGCCAAACTCCTCCGCTGCTCCAAGCCGTCTAGGTGACAGCAATCACCAAGAGAAATGAGATAACTCCGCAGCAAACATGATCAATAAGTGCCAATGGATGCAATGATCAAAACAATGCACTTGGATCACACTCTAGCTCACAAAGGATGAGATTTATGCAATCTAAGTGAGTGAGAGTGTTAGGAGGATGCTCAAGAGGTGTATCAACAAGTTAGAGAGCCAATAGAGTGAGCAGGAACCGGCCATGTGGTTTAAATAGAGTTCCACCAACAAGCATAGCCGTTACTCTCACTCTGCGTACCGTCGGACGCTGAGCGTCGGACGGTCGCTCGGGGGAGTCAGACTAATGCTATCAGTCCGACGCTTCCTCACCGACGAATGGTGCGCTGGCCACGTAGATAGATCCGTTTGAATTCGACCGTTGGCGCCAGATTATCGGACTGAGACTGATGGTCCGGTGATCGTCGGACAAGAGCCGTCGAACTAACGAGCTGCGCAGTCCGACGTTTTTAGAGAGCTCCCTGAGAGCAAAAATTACGTCGGACAGAGTCCGACGGTTGGCCTTCAGAACAATGGGGAGCGTCCGACGCGCCAATTGATCGCCACGTAGTCACTCAGCTGCTCAGGTGCACTGTCGGACGATGAAGCAATAGTCCGACGCACTGAAAAACGTAGTCCGACGCTCGCACGCGAGTACACTGGGCAGTCAGCCGTCGGACCCTGGGAATTGGTCCGACGCTCTGTTTTGGGTGAGTTTGAGCCCATGTCAAGTTCCTTTGCTTATGTGAGCTAACGCATGTTATGTAAAACATTTCATAGTGGGTGTTAGCCATTTTTCAAAGAGTTTTGCAAAGGTTTTGAGTTAGCCACTAATGCAATGCATGATCCAAACATCTAATGGCACTTGATAACCATGTTAACCGTGGAATAATTCCCCTCTTTATAGTACGGCTATCTATTCTAAACGTGATCACACTCTCCATAGTGTCTTGATCACCAAAATGGTAAGAGCCCTATTAAGTTTCACCTTTGCCTCGAGCTCCATCCAAAACACCAAGTGTTGAAGCATTTGATCTTCATGTCGATGGGCTTACACCAAGAGCTTGGATGCCGTCATTGCTCCATACTTGATCTTCTAACCATACTTGTAATCAATAGGTTAAGCACGTGGTTAGATACTAGGTGTCATTAATTAACCAAAACCAAACATAGAGCTTTCAAAAGCCCGCACCGCGAAACGCTATCCATGCCTGGATTGCCCAGGTCGCTACAGGGAAACTCCAAATCTGGAGGCTCTGCCGATTGACGCTATCCTCCCTAGCTGTGGGTCCCACGTCGCCAGCCGCCGTCTAGGTGCAGCTCGCCCTCCCCCCCCCGGCTGCCGCCGAGGGGAAAGAAGGTGGAGGTAGGCCGCGCAGAATGAAGGACGTCGCCGCGGAGGCAGGGCCGCCGCCGCGGGGGATGGCGCCGCGGAGGGAGGAGGACGCACCGGGGATGGAGCCAAGGAAGGAGGAGGGCGCCGCGGTGATGGTAGCCATGGAGCTGCCGGCGAGAGAGCTCCGCGCGGGCCACCTTCTCGCCCTGCGAGCGAGCTCCTCCATGGCCTGCAGCACCTCCACCCGGGAAGAAGGAGGGAGGGAGGAAAGCCGCTGGCAGCCGCGTCGCCACGCCGCCCCTCGCAGTAGGCCGTCGGGAGGCCGCTGCACCGCCGGGATGCCGCCGCTCTTGAGAGAGAGCTGTTGGCCGCCGGAGGATGGATCCGCCACTGGAAGCCGGGCAGGTGCGTCGGAGGGAGGAAGCCTGCGCCGCCGGTTGCCGTCTCGTGCTCGAAGCCGCGCCTCCGGTGGCCGCCCTATGCCCGCTTCGCTTTCTTTTTTTATTTCGAATTAACCGTCGCTTCCTTTTAGCGCTCGCAATAGAGGGACCAACAGGTGCAGCATATTATTTTTACCGTGCGTTGAAACCCAGCCGAGATAGAGATTGGTTTGGAGACTCCACCGGTGCGGATAGCCTTAGGTCCTGAATTCACGGATAGTATTTATCTTAACACCTATCTCTCTCTCAAAAAAAATGAGGTAGTTTGCCTGCTTGTAAAGAATGAGAGAGGGAGAAAATATAGAATAAAAAATATTTATATATAGGATCCACACTATAAGATGACAATAACATAGTATGAATGAGTTAATTACTCTCTCAACTATCGAGGACGCCCTATTCGTTGTCGTTGTTGTACGTGCAATATTTGTATTTTTTAAATAAATTTATAAAAAACTAGATTCACATATCTTCCAATAATACTAATTATGTACCACAAATATCAATATATATATACACACTCCCTCCGTAAATGAAAAAGAATGTTGTTTTCGGACAAGATTTATTAGTCAAACATTGGGAATATAAATCATGAATAACTTTTTAATAATTATTGAGTTTGGAAATATAAAATTGTATAAATAGATTTGTCTTCAAATATACTTTCATAAAAGTACACATATATCATTTTTTAATAAATGTTTTTATAGAAATATGAAGGTAAAGTCATATTTTGGAGATTGTATCGTTGTTCTAAACGATATCTAAATTCTATACGGAGAGAATATGTAGTAAAAGTTACTTCCTCCGTTCTAAATTGTAAGTCATTCCAACAATCTTGGAGAGTCAAATATCTTAAGTTTGACCAAAACTATATAGATAAATACAAAGATTTGTGAAACTAAATAAGTGTACTATGAAAATATATTTGGTGAAGAATCTAATGATACTTAGTCCATGTTGTAAATATTATTATCTTATCCTATAAATTTAGGTTAAAGTTAAGATAGTTTGACTCTTTAAAATTTTTAGAATGACTCATAATTTGGGATAGAGGGAGTATTTTTTTTAAAAGCGAAAACAACGAATATTATCGCCACATTGGCATTGCTAGCAGAGTTTAGTACAGACCATTTCGCTGCAAACAAACGAGAAAAGCATTTCGCTGCAAACAAACGAGAAAAGCCCGGTGGACACACGCACTCTGTGGAGCGATGGTGCACAGAGAGGAATCTCGTGAAGTTTCATTCTCTGTTTTCCTTTTCGAGGAAAACGACCCTAAATAAAGAAGAAGCAGCAGCAGCAGCAGGAGGTAGCAAAAGATGTTGGGCATGCGATGCCGATGCGTGATCAGATCAGATCCGGTGGTGCGGTGAGGTCTCAATTGGAGGCCACTACCACTGCCACTACCAGTGCCGTACCATACCGGTCCACACACCACACTAACTAGCACTGATCCACACCTAACAGTCTTATCTCTGCATCTCATGCACTGGGGCTGTACGGATGAGAACGAACCAGATACGGCCATACGTATGGCGGGTATCAATGGTACTATATTTATTTTATATTTCTATTTAGATTTGGATTTAAATACAGATTGTATCAGTTATGTCAGATAAGATACGATTGGATATTAACATTATAAATATACGATTTGAGCATTCAGATACGAATATGGTATCGGATGTTGAATATCCGAACTTGTATATGGACGAAAACACTCCTCTAAACGGATTTGGTCTCGAATACGGTCAAAAAAATACCCGTACTGTTTTTATCCCTACTAGGTTGTTCAATGGAAATATGAAAAAAAACCTTGTCCAGTGTCCTCCTGGACCCCTGGTAGCCTTCTATATCTGGACGCTTGAGACTAGGATCTTGTCTGGCCATACATCGTATGGGAGGCTTTCATTCATCAAAACGGTATCTCAGGAGCTACTAGACAGCAAGCTCATAGAATATGTTATTCAATAAGGAGAGAGAAGCTAGCGCTTCATGAAGAGCTAAGCTCATACAATTTTTTTAGGATTTATGTGTCTGGCCTGCGTATTTTTTTTTCTATGCTAACATATTAGATTTCTTCTTTTTATTTTTTTAAAAAACCATACAGGCTAGAAAGTTGACTCCATTGTTGGTTGAGGGTATTCCTAGTGTGATGACTCCTCCATTGTTGGCGTAGTGATGTCCTATCCCTTGTATCTAGTAGATGTCGTTTACTTATTCATTTTTCATAGTCAACCCTCTTATACCATCAATTAGTAGATGCAAATTGTTACTTTCGCAATTTTTTATTTATCTTTATGTCATGACATATTAAATTTTTGCCTTATCTTCCTACAGAAATGATTATAAATTATTAATTATCTTTGTGCCAATACAAACAAGATTTTGTCACGTATTTGTAGTTTTTGTCTGACAAGTTTTTTTATTATCGTACAAAAAATTGCAGATCACAACTGAAGAAATTGCAACGAAATCTGTAACTTTAGTATAAAATATATGCAATAATCGTCATCTAAAATGAAACTGAAATTCAGGCACCTGAATTTTAGTAAATTCCTTACTTATTTAAATTGATTGGTACAAGTATCGCTGTATTTTTAAAACAAAAGAGTTTTACACTAAGGAAGAAATTTCACTTATGCAAGAAGAAATGTGTTTTAATAAATAGCCAACACTTGATACAACAGCATATTTTTGCCCAAATAGAACTTCCTGGGAAGACCAAATTATACGCGCGACCCAGTTTATGACTTTATGTGCGTTTGTTTGTATAGTTTCCTCGGAGATCTTTTCTTCCAAAAAAAGGAGGAAAAAAAAAACCTTGAAGTCTAAGGCCTGCCAGTTAGGCCCATCTTGACCTGCTACGATTGTTTAGCCCATTCAAAAGATATCAGCAATGCTCTACACTCGGCCAGGCCTGTACCATGATGGCCGGACAGAAGCACTAGACAAATTCGTCAACGAAACCTCCAGTACACCAGGCCCAAATGAAATCAGTAAAAGTTCGTTTTCCCCGAAACAACAATAAAAGGCACTATGGTTTGTTCCATTGTTTGGAACTTTGGATCTCTTAACTATGAGAATCTGAATTCTAAATTATCGCTGCAGAATTAGGATTCGAGACCTACAAAACACTTGTTATATCTGATAGTTCTATGTTTTTTTTTTCTGTCTACCTTGGACTACTAATTTATTCTAGAATATATTCTTAAACTCCTTCAAAGACAAGAGATTTTGTAAGTATTTTGAACATAATACACAAAGTACTTACCTAAATAATATAATGATTACTGATGTTTGGTGGTTAGTTGTAAGGCTTGACCAAATCTTGTCTTAAATGACAAGTTTTTATGAACAGAGGAAGTAGTGTGTAATAAAATGATTTACACTTGATAGTAGAGCGATAACAAAGAGCCAGAGACACAAATCAACATAATATGCTTTAGGTAGGTCGTAGGCCACAATATGTCATATCCACTATGGATTTGTCCCGACCTATATATGCCTATGTCTAAAAACACAAAATTAACCAAGAATCTTGGAGCGCCGAAGCAATTTGGTGACTGATGATTGGAGTCTATAGTATTTGTTTGTGCCAAGCCACTAGCAATCAGCCTAAGTCTTTGATATATATCCCAAGCTATCACCTTTCTAACCGTAATATGATTATATACTATATGTCAACTCATGTGGAGATCATCCATAGTCGACTAACCTATGGTGGTATATGCGTAGTTTTAGATAATTGGATGCATGCATCATGTTGCGTGTCATGTCATTGACTTTTCATTCGAGGTATATTGCTTGCATGCTTAACAGCTTAACACATGATACTAACTATGTTGATGTTTACCACTCCATATCGACAAGCTTGTAGGTGTTGATGACGTCCACTCAAGCCATTGTTTTGGAGCGATAACTGGTGCAGCAAGGTTAATTATTTTACAAGCAATGTTCCTCTTGCTTTAGTTGAGCAAAATCCATGATTTTCGATGCAAAAGTGTGCACTGAATACGAATTGTGCTGGGTCGTCGAACGGTCACAAAGAGACACATTCGTGTACTCTAATGTTAGGTGTGCCGGCGGCATACCGTACTCGCCATATAGAGGTGGTTGTGCTGACAATTTCCATCACAATCTCACATCTTTCTAGGCACGGTGGTACTAGCTTAGATTGTTGATATATTATATATAATAACCAACAAAACATCGTGTTAATGCACCATTTTTCAAAATGTCTACATTAATGCCATTTTTAATTTTTCAGATTTTATTTAAGGCGCACTATATGCATGATGATTTTCAAAGAGGCAACCTTTAACGTCCCCTCCAGCTATATAAAAGTTGGATGTACAATAGACCTGCTCACAAAGATTGTGGGCGGAATTCCCACAGCTGGAGCGTGGGTGGGTGCTGGTGGAGCAAGCGGATAACGTTCTTTCCGCAGTGGACTATTCGGGGCACCATTTTTTAAAGTAAGGAAGAAAAAGACAGCGATTTGTTTTTTTTTTAATTAAAAAACAAAGCAGGAAAAAGAAAAGAAAAAAAAAAGCCCAAGCGAGAGCGAGAGGGGGAAGCAAGCAAGAGGGGCGGAGAGTGGAGACGGCGGCTGCGAGACGAGAGGTTGGATCGTGCCTCTTGGTCGGATCGGGATCGGCGGCGGCGGCGGAGGAGGAGGAGGTGCTGCTGTGGGGGAGGGGAAGATGGCGAGGACGCTGGCAGCGGCAGCGGCAGCGGGGTCCGCGGCGGTGGGGATGGAGATGCCGATAATGCACGACGGGGACCGGTACGAGCACGTGCGGGACATCGGGTCCGGCAACTTCGGCGTCGCGCTCCTCATGCGCAACCGCGCCACCGGCGACCTCGTCGCCGTCAAGTACATCGACCGCGGCGACAAGGTACGCGCTTTCCCTTTCTTCCTCCTCTGCGAAGCCGACGACAGGCCGTCGACTCGTCGTGTTTATTATGTGGCGTTCTGTTTCTGTGCTGGGCGTCGCAGATCGACGAGAACGTGCAGCGGGAGATCATCAACCACCGCTCGCTGCGCCACCCCAACATCATCCGCTTCAAGGAGGTGAGTGAGGCAGAGGCAGGTGGGGCGGCGGCCATCGCTCACTCACAGGCCCTCTTCCTTCCCAGCCCAAGCTGAACACTCTTGCTGTTGTTGCTTGATTGCTTCCCTGCCTGCTTGTAGGTCATCCTCACCAAGACTCACCTCGCCATCGTCATGGAGTACGCCTCGGGCGGAGAGCTCTTCGAACGCATCTGCAATGCCGGCCGCTTCAACGAGGACGAGGTGCTGATTGCTCGCCTAGCAACATCTCCTGTGCCAATTTTTTTTTCGCATGCTCCTGTGTGCTAGCGTCGATGCTGACTCTGACTGACCTTCTGCGTATGTCCATCGTCGTTCAGGCTCGCTTCTTCTTCCAGCAGCTGATTTCGGGGGTCAGCTACTGCCACTCCATGGTAGGACTCTACTCCATCCCCCCCACCCCCCACCCTTTATTTTTCCTCTGTTCAGTTTCTCCTTTCGGTGTGCATTGCATGGCTAACATTGCTCCGCTCCATGATTAAATTCGTGGTGTGCTGAAGCAAGTATGCCACCGTGATTTGAAGCTCGAGAACACCTTGCTGGACGGAAGCACCGCGCCTCGCCTCAAGATTTGCGACTTCGGTTATTCAAAGGTCAAAATGCTACTACTAAGCTCAGTTTCTTTTGTTACACTACTATTCAGTGCTTGCTTGTGCCATGCCTGATGATTATTGTTATGGCCTGCGTGTAGATCATGTACAACGCATAGCTCTGTTCGTTTAAGCTAGGTACAACTTATTTTCAGCCACAAACTAGTATTTTTCTCTCATAACAATTCAGCCATAGAATTCAGTTTAGCCAAATTTCAGCTCAGCCGAAATTGTTACTTACCACGCTGCCGTAGTATAGTTTGCTAACTGTCAGAAAAGAAAGACTACTTGTGCCGAATGCTCTTCAGTAGTGTGCGTATATAATCGCCTCATCTCCTTCCTGCCATGTTCTCTGATCTCTGCAGTCATCTGTTCTTCACTCCCAACCAAAGTCCACCGTGGGAACTCCAGCATACATTGCTCCTGAAGTTCTGCAGAATAAGGAATACGACGGCAAGGTATTATCCATCCCCTTGGGTTCTTTAAGTTGCCCTCCCACACTAGAAGATGATTTTGTTTGTTCTGCAAAGGTGTTATCAATCTTTTTGATGGCACGAGAAGTGCCTGGTCCTTTCCTTACAAAACCTAGCGTCTGAATCTGAAATGCTTGATCGCTAATAATTTGTCTGCGTATGGAGATTGCCGATGTCTGGTCATGCGGTGTGACCCTCTACGTGATGCTGGTTGGCGGGTATCCTTTTGAGGATCCTCAAGACCCAAAGAATTTCACAAAGACAATTCAGGTTCCCCTTTTTAATTGTCCCCCAACCATATATTACAGTTCTACGCGCTACAGCCATCTAAATGCTGATGCCAATTTGCAGAAAATACTAGCCGTTCAGTACGCGATTCCTGACTACGTCCATATTTCTCCAGAATGTCGAGACCTGATATCAAGAATTTTTGTTGCCAACCCAGCAGACGTGAGCTGCCCAATACTGAAATACTTATCCCCTTTGCAGCGTCAGTCACTTCGATTGTTCAGAACTTCAGATTGATGCGGCGTAGCCTATGTTGCATTGCCATGATCTTTGCAGAGGATCACGATGGCTGATATCAAGAGCCATCCTTGGTTCGTCAGGAACCTCCCAGCTGACCTCATGGGCGACGGCACGGTGAGCTACGAGGAGCCGGACCAGCCGATGCAGAACATGAACGACATCATGCAGATACTGGCGGAGGCAACAGTGCCGGCCGATGGCACCCGCGGGACGACCCAGTTCCTGTGCGACGACGACCTTGACGACGACGATATGGACCTGGACTCGGACCTGGACCTCGACATTGAGAGCAGTGGAGAGATAGTGTATGCCATGTAACCATGATGTATGCCAATGATTGCTGGCCGTCTTCCTCCATGTAAATCAGTCTGTCGAATTGCTGATGCTCCGGATGGAACAGCTCAAGCTTAAGAAGTGATATATATGTTCAATGTTCAAGCTGTAGCATCCTGACCGTTTTGACGCCATTAACTGATTCTAACCGTCGATCCCTACTGTACCGCTGTCTATTGTGTATGTACTATGTAGAACTTCATCTTGTGCATTTTGAGAACCGCTACATGGTCTCTCTTTGCTGAAACTGAAAAATCGAAATGTGAGTAATATCTTTAGCCCATTTACAAGTTCGTGTTTTATTATGCCAAGAGAAAAGAATAATCTTTATCATTAGTGGATTTGTATTGTGGAAGCCAGGAGTTGAAGCATGCATGAACACTGACTGAACATGTCAAAATTGGCCAGTGGATTGATGACTCTCCCTGCACTAACACAGGGGGAGGGAAGCAACATACAAACATCATATATGTACACAGGGGTTGGGTCAGTTTGGAAGCCACAGCCACAGGAGCATCCAGCGACGTGCCATGAGTTCAGTCAGTCCGCTAGCCAGTCCAGGTCGTAACACTCTTGGGCCACCTGCACCCGGAGGTCAGGGATGACCTGCTCGGCCTCCCGCCACAGCAGCGCCGTCTCCTCGTCGCAGACGACGTGGCCGAGGGACTTGAGCGACGACGACGACCGCGGGAGGCTCCGCAGGCGCGAGCACTCCCGCATGTCGATCTTTTCCAGGCTCGTCAGGTGGCCCAGCTCCTCGGGGAGGTCCGTCAGGTTGATGCACTGCGAGATGTCCAGGTACTTGAGCCGCGTCAGGCTGCACACCGACGCCGGCAGCCGCCACAGCGCCGGGCAGGCGTACACCCGCAGGATGCTCAGGCACCGCAGCTTGCCCAGCTCGTACGGCAGCTCCATCAGGTCGTGGCAGTTGGAGATGGAGATGGTCTCCAGGGACCCGATCTCGCACACGCTCGCCGGCAGCTCCTTGAGGTCGATGCAGTGGTCGATCGTCAGGTTGGACAGCCGCGGGAACGTCACCGACAGGTCCATCGTCGACCCCCGCAGGCTGCTGTTCAGCTCGCAGAGGACCAGCGAGATCTTGTGCAGGTTCTTCAGCGGGATCGTGGTCTTGGGCAGCGGCGGCAGCCTGATCTTCTCCAGCCAGAGGCTCCGCAGCCCGTTGAGCGTGGTGAAGGCCGATAGGTTGTCGAGGGATGCGCTGCTGCTGCCGTAGTTGATCAGCACCAGGGCCTTCAGGTTCTGCATCGTTGCGATGAACGGCGGCAGGTAGTACAGGCTTGAGGCGAAGTTGAGGATCAGCACTTCTGCCTTGGGGAAGCTCATCTGGAACCAGTCAGATTCTTTCATTTCACCTGAAGTTTTTGGAAACAGCTGGTCAGATCATTCTGTCCCAAGGAAGATAAACGCAAGTACTTTATTTTTTGAAGGAAATGGTTCAGAACAAAGCTACAAAATCATGTTCCTGTAATACTTAGTAATCATGGAACAGAAACAAGATTGAATTCTGTACTTGTGTTTATTACAGTGAATCTAAGATGTCTTTTTATCTTCTACCAAATTTCAGTAATAATTCAGAATAAGTGCACTAAATATGTTGGATGACAAATTATTGGCAATGAATATCTAGAGAAAGCAAAGAACAATAACTGACTAATGCTGTACCTGTATGAATGGAAACTATCTGAGCTTCAAACGGAGCGTCCTTATGCCTCTGCCATTCTCTAGGAAGTGTTTCTTCCCTTCTTGGCATCACCAACCGCCTCCGTTTGTTCAGAGGGTCACGTCCACTCATGTGAAGAGCAAGATCTCTCAACACATCGTGTTGTGTCACCGAGTAGTCATGGTAGCTACTGTACAAATCTCCAGCCTTGTTCCTGCAAGTAGAGCAGCAAAGAGTTAAAAAACCCCGTTATTTGGGACATGTCAATTTAATTTTGAAGCACATAAATGGCCGATGATACATACTGTGCATCATTGACGAGGGTAAGAAGGTTCTTGTTTGAGAGCTCAACCAAGATGGCAAAAGCATCTGGTTCATCAAGATCATGAATCTCCATCCAGATGTTGATCAAGACATCAAGGGGGATCTTCTTATCCTCTGGGAAGCAGCCCAGATCAAGGAAACAATCTCTAACCTTCTCTGACAAGCACTCAACACTAGCCGCCATTCTCTCTAGAAGCTTGGTCTCATGGGAGTCAGAAATAGCCTCTCCTCGAGACAACCGGTTCTTGGCGCTGAGCCATATCTTAGGAGGCTGATCGCGCAATGATGCACCAATAACCTTCAGAGCCAGAGGAAGACCTCTGCACTCTGCAGAGACCTGCCTGACCAATTTCTTGTCAGCAGTCTGCGGAACACACTCCTGATCGAAAGCAGCAAGGCAGAAGACAGACAAAGCCGCTGCCTCATCTAGCAACTGCATTTCATATGTCTGTTTTACCAACGTGGGGAACTTGAATCTCGATACAACTAGAGTCTTGCACCCAGGGAACTTGAAGATGAGTTCCTCAAGCTGTGGGAGAGACCAAACATCGTCGAGGATTATAAGGACAGGTCCTCGGTCCCTTGGTCCTAACTTGAGCTGCCACTCTGGGATCTGGTTGTATGCACCAAGCACGAGGTTGCCACTGATCTGCTCCCACAGCTTCATCTTGATGGTCTCTAAATTTGCGGATTGTGAGATCGTCTCAAAGAAGATCCTATCATTGAAGTAGGCTGCAGAAAGAAAGTATGCCAGAATAAGAATCATGAAGGGGGTAAAAAGCTTGCAAAAATAGAAGACCTAAAATTGGCACAGGTCCAGAATTTTGCCCCTAAGAAGCAGGTTACTTGGATCTGAATTGGGTTTATTCTTTGTGAAATAGATTTGGTTAGTCTCATATGCCGTTCAGTAAGCAGGTATTTCTCTTGATTTATTTAAGACTAATATAAGTAGCCACCATGGTCCATGAACACGATAAGGTTACTCAAGTCCAAGCAGAATCAGAGTAGCGGTGGTACACTAGTTTTGAGAATTCAGAAGCAATCTAAACGCCATCACAATAGTACAGTTGTCACTAGCTGGTCAAAGCGCCAAATTTGACCAAGCATGTGGTCTGGGGAAAAAAGAAAAGCATCAACCTCGCCTTTACCTAATTGCACGACACGCACGCAAACCAACCACCATCTAAGATGCTATGCCCCCAATTCATGGAAAGATGCAATTTTTGCACGAAAGGACCGGACGATTCCTAAGAAAGACGCGACCTTTGCACACGATTTGGAAAAGAATTGAAGGAAAAGATGGTTTGGATTGGATCTGGTCCCTGTTATGCTTACCTCGGACCTTGTGATCCCTGAAGATCTCCATGGCGAGCGTGGTCTTGCCGCTGCCGCCCATGCCGGAGATACCGACCACGTCCCAGCCGCCGCCGCCGCTCATAACCATCTCCTTTACCTTTTCCTTGGCCACCTTGACGCCGCCGCCAACGGATGCCCCCCTCGTCTCCGTGTCCCTCGACGAGGTCCATGTCCATGGCCATGACCCCAGCCTTGGCGGGCGCCGCCTTCATCGGCACCGGCATAGACACAGCCGTGCCCTTGCACGGCGGCACCTCCTTTGGCTGCACGGCGGCGAAGGCGGGCTTGGCGTCCATCGGCACGGGCACTGCCCTTGTGCGGCAGCGGCGGCGGCGGCGCGACGGGGACGGAGAGGGCGGGGGGCGGCGGCGGCTGCGCGGCGGCGGCGATCTCCTCGACGCGGCGCTCGAGGCGGCCGATGCGCGCGTCGGCCTCGTCGCGGAGCCTGCGCACGCCGCCGATGACGTGCGCGGGGGCGTGGCGCTCGAGCCAGCGCGCGATGCCGCGGTCGGCGGCCTCCATCCGCCGCGACAGCTGCGCGGCGCGGTAGACGTTCCAGCGCGGGGACGCGGCGGCGCGGCGGGCCAGGTCGAGCGCCTCCCGGATCCGCGCCGCCAGCTCGCCGAGCTCCCCGGCCGAGCGCTGGCTGCTGCTGTTGTGGGGGCCCAGGTCCTGGACGAGCGGCAGCAGCGGCTCGACGCTCCGGCGCAGGCGCTCGGCGGTGGAGCGGCAGAACAGGGTGCCCTGCACCGCGTGCACCACCTCCCGCAGGGCCTCGCCCGCCAGATGCTCGAGCAGCATCTTGTCCATGGTCTCTCTCCCGCCGCCGCTAGCTAGCTTAATTAGCTCACACCGAGCTCCTGCTCCTCGTCGCCTTCCTCTATGATCTCCCTAATTGCTCCTGCTCCTTCTCCTGCTTGCTTGCGTGTGCTCGGTGGAGTTGTTCAGCTGGGTGAGTGAGGGGTCGCCATCGGCGTGGAGGAGGAGGCGGCCGTCGCGTGTGGTGAGGAGTGGAAAGGAGACTAGTTATTATAGGGAGGCGGGGGAGAGTGGGAGACGGCGGTTGCGGGGTCAACCGCTGCGGTGAGGAGTCGCCGCCCACTCGAGCTCAGATCGGCCACTGACACCACTGGCCCCCACGTGGGCCCATCCCGCCGTGCCGACGCCGCTAGTGGTCACCATTCACCAAGGTAGACTAGCTCACCACCATTACCAGAAAGAAACCTCCCTTAACCAGTAGACCTGAGCTAACTTGGTTTACTTGCACTTAGGCCTCTTGGGTCTAGAGAAAGAATGAAACAAAACAAAGGGCAGTAGTAGTGCTTCCATGCTTTTATAGAATAATATAATATGTGAAATTATACATGCCCTTTATTAAACGGTGTTCACTAATTAGGTTTAGCATCTCTCATGTCTCTCATATGCATATTGATGAGTTGTCAGAGATGTGGCAAAGCCATCGGTGTAGATATACTCTGGATTAGTGCATGGAGGCCACATGCATGTCCCCCCCCCCCCCCCCCTCTCTCTCTCTCTCTCTTAATCTTAATCACATGTGATTAAACATTTCAAGATTTGAGAGTCTTGAAGATGGATCCAATCCGAGTCTTGTTGTCGCCGATGGTACAGGTGATATTAACTTGTAAGATTAGATTCTAGTACGGCCATCTTGTTAGCCACCCAACATGGCCTTTTGCATCTTGCTCACTATTAGGTTGACCACTCATTATGAAAATTGTTAGTGATGACACTGAAACTTGTCAGATTAGAGCACCATAGTTTGCATGCACTCAGTAATTTAAAGAGAAGGACATTCAAGTTTTTTATAATCTTTACCAAATAAATATTATTAGATTGCCATTGGACATATTTTCATAAGGGCACTATATATGGCGTAAAAATGTGGACGATCTTCTGTATAAATTTATTAGTCAGGCTTAAGATTATTTGATTTAGAACAAATCTTAAAATGTGCGAACATAAAGTTGATATGTGTCGTTGTGGTTCGAATTTATGATGAGTGATTATCAATGGGTGTTACTCGACATGTCTCTTGGCTTGTAATGCGCAGGTGTGGAGTTCAGAGGTGGTGGTCGATGGCGAGGTGAAGGTCAAGTAGAGACGGGACGTGCTGATCGACCGGGAGCGGTGAAGAATGTACTCATGTACATGAGGCTTGGACTGAAGGACCAGAGTGCCGGAGGACCAGCTGTGGTGGCTAACACTTGGGGACATCGACGAGTGAAAGATCACATGGTGGTGGATTGGGGGCCGGCGCGGTTGTGGACTGGCCGGGCAAGGCCCAGGCTGTGAGGGACGCGTCGGAGGACACTGCTCGCGGAGGTTTTGATGGTTGAGTCCAAAACCACTCTAGAGGTGTGTTTTCAGGTTTGGTCAAAACCCGGGCACGTGACACGTGGCGGAATCCTGAACGTTATGTTGAGGCAATGACAAGTTCAAGCAGAAAGCGAGGTCAGATCGGATCGACAGAGAGGGTGGTTTAAGAATGCCTTAGAGTTAGCTGATTCACCTGGTAGCTTAAAGAGTAAATAAGGGACTAAGTGAAAAATTTAATAAGCCTCCACAAATAGGAGAGGGTTGTCACTTCCCCTCCCATCACTTCTATTAGACACACTCTCTCTCTCTCTCTCTCTCTCTCTCTCTCTCTCTCTCTCCAGTAGAGGTGATCTGTACTCTTTCGATTAAGGAAGTGAGGCCACAACCCCACCGTGCCTCTAGGTTTTTAGGGTGAAATCAGTGTGCTTGCGATTCTTATCTGTGTTCTTCATGTTCTTGTTTCTCCCTCTAGTTCGTCACTTGATTCGTCATTTTGGAAGCGTTTTGATTCGTTTATTTTGCCTTGAGATGAACAAGGATGTGAGAGGAACCTTTTCACCAAAGAAAAACATCAAATTCCTCACGAGTTCATAAATCGGGCCGAATCAAGTTCATGACCTAGTTCTTAACCGATTTTCGTTCTCCTTCGATTTCCCGTCGATTCAATTCAAATTGGGCAATGATCTCATAGGAGTAGCTCTCCTACTGTCTTGTGACCATGTGGTTCAAATTTGGTGGCAATTAGTTTTGATTTGATCGGGTTTTGATCAATTCTTGGTTGGAGGCAATTTTTGGGGCTGCTGGAATTTGACCTATGGACAGTCCGGGCCTCAACCCCGGATAGTTCGGCCATCGGGCTTGAGTTCAGAGCTTCTGTCCCCGAACAAAGTCCATAACCTTGAACAGTCCGGCCTGCAAGCTCGGACAGTATGAGGTTCTTTTTTTAACTGGAAATAGAACTCTTTCCGCGTAGTTCGGTTCCTGTTATTTGAACTACGGACTGTCCGGGGACGGTAGCAGACTGGCCGTAGCTTCCTGTATTGTGGTGTTCGGTCCGTTTCTTGTCTGTTGGAACTCCATTTTGCGATCTGTTTTTTTTTTTGCTTCCTAGTGACACATGGATCATTTGTAAGTGCTCTTGTCACCAGTTGGCTTGGTTATTTAGGGTTGCTTCTTTTGCCTCTGCGTCCATAGGGGTCAAGGGATTCGAGTTGTTCTACTCGGCCACTATTTTGGTTCTCTAGTTTGCTTAGCCGTGTTTTGAGGATTCCGCTGTGTCTTTGGTCATCATCGACGATATTATTTCGAAAGAAATTTAAGACTTCCATTCATTCTGTTTGGGTCGTCTATTCGGTCCTTCGAAATGATACGTTTTATGGACAGAGATGAGGGCACTAGGCTTGTTCTGATCCCTGTTCTTGTTGTTAATTTAATATAGAATATATAGGTAATCTATAATTTATCCACGCTTACCTAAAAGGTCCTTATAATTGATCGAAAGCTCATATAACCCATTCATGAATGACATCATATTCAAATCAATTATTAATCTTACGAAAATTAAATAAATATGGAGTTTTTGAGAAGATGATGTGTATGATGTAGATGTATGGAGTTTTATTTATTTATTTTTCTTGCTGTTGGACGATATGAGCGTCAGCCACAGCACTTGTAGCTATTTGAGCAATTAAACGAGCACCACCAAACTTTCTACGGGCTTTGACCAAATAAGCAATGCTCCAAAACACAGCGGCTGGAGACCTCATTATTCGTCACATCCACGGACTACAATTAATATGACATATCCAGAACTGGAGCCCGCCCCCTTTGTTTCAAATCTGTACATTTTGTATTTCAGTATGTATTCAACAAACTACGGAAGCAGCTTTGAAACCAAAAGAGTACACATAGCTGTACACATCCCTCTATTGGTGAAGAGTTTTTCATGTGGTCAAACAAGCACACGTGATTTTAGTTTTCGACTCAGCACTAATAGTTACATATTTAGTTAAACATGACTATTCCTATTTTTCCATTGATAGGTGATACGAGCTCATCGACAACAGGATGCACACGGTAACTTCGGCAATCTAACATTTCTGGATGCGCAGTCTCATTGTACTTTTGTCTATGTAAGCATGTACTCCATCCATATCGAAAAAATATGACGTTTTGTAAAAAGTCTTAGTCAAACATTGAGAATATAAATCATAAATAACTTTTAAATTATTGAATTTAAAAATATAAAAACTATATAAATAGATTTGTCTTCAAATATACTTTTATAAAAATATGCATATATCACTTTTCAGTAAGTATTTTTATAGAAATATGAAGTTAAAATCATGTTTTGAAGTCCGAATCATTGTTCTAAACGTCATCTAATTCTGATATGAAGGGAGTATGCCTACAGTTTATTGCAATACAACGAGCAACTTAGTCTCTTACAAATGAAACAAGGGACAATGTTATTCCTATCCATTTTCTCGAACAATTGCTAATTATAAAATGTCATCTGTTTTAATATGTCCTATTAATAGATAGTCCATCCATTTCACTTTAGTTTGTCATCAGTTAAGCTTGTTTGACTTTGATTAAATTTAGTAGAAAAATGTTTCATGGAAAATTAATAAAACTAATTTGAATTTTTAATATTGTAGATGTTAATGTATTCTTCTATAAACATAGTTAGATTAGAGAAGATTGACTTAGGAAGAAGCTAGCTAAAATGCATGATCAACAATTTAGAACAAAGGGATTGTTTAGGAAATTAAGAAAGACAATTATTTTCTAGCTAACCCCTATAGTATTATAGGGTTATAAGTACCTAGTTCACGTTGTTAGGTACGTCAACTGAGGTTGTGTAGGATTATATGAGCTCAAGCCCGACTCGTTCCGCTAAAAAAGAGAAAGAGGCGGTTTGTGTGATTCTTTGGATATAGGAGGAGCATCACACTATCACAGAGCACATCACCCCTGTATATAGCTAAACCAACAATATATAATATTGACATTCAAAAACACAATACATAATACAAGCATTGGCAATGTTTTCTACATCTTATGGACTCTCCCCAATACAAAGAAGACATACTCCCTCCATGTTGTGACTAAATAGAAGTCGTTTAGGACAACGACACGGTCTTCAATGCATGACTTTGACTTCATATTTCTATAAAAATATTTATTGAAAGGCGATATATGTATACTTTTATGAAAATATATTTGAAGACAAATATATTTATATAGTTTTCATATTTGCAAACTCAATAATTTAAAAGTTATTCATGATTTATATTCTCAATGTTTGTCAGACATTTTCCAAAATGACTTCTATTTACAATATGGAGGGAGTACATCTATTGCTACTTGTCATTAAAAAAAGAAACATTATGATGGAATTGTGCACATTACTTAAGAATAAGATATACCTTTGATTCTTATATGTATAAAAAGTATGCTTCATTTGGACTGTGACATCCATTATGGAATCCGCACGAGTCATGTCGCTTGTGACTTTGCAGTTACTTATTTATAAAAAACTCTCTTCCATCTCACATCACTATCAAATTACATATAAATAACCAAATTTCCTTATCTGAAAAAAAAAATATGAGCAAATTATAACTGATTGATCATGTGACATATTTTAAACAACAAACTCCTTAAACAAATTAGGGTCTGCTTGATCCGAACTTTATTTAGCCACTAAACATAAGTAACTTTAGCAACTGAACATCATTATCCCTTTATTCCACTCCAAATCTCCAATTCACCCATTTCTCTTTCAGTTCATACATATTCAACATGTTGTCCTTCTTCTTGCGCGTATATAAGCAGTACAGACAGTGAAAATAGTTGAACTTGGCAATGGTTTGATGAAGAAGACGGACACTAGATGCATGCATGTCGAGTATTGTGCTGACCCCACCGGCAAGTGGCCCGGGCTGCCTAATATTCACCAATCAATTGTTTCGTGAGATGTCAGGATGTCCAAGAACGGCCCCCCTTCTTTTTTTTTCCCCAATACTATTTTGTTGCTTCTTTTTGTGTTCCAATTAAAGAACATCCATTTTCTTTGAAGTAGACCGGTGATGATGGTACAAGCTACGGAAAGTGCTGAAATTCGCACATATGCAACATCTGGGAGACGTTTAATTTAGTTCAAGGATATAGTATTGCGTTGCAGCGTATCTTGAAGTCAGATATGTAGGCTATTTTTTTTTTTTCTAAGTAGTAAATATATGCTCTTGTGTTTAGCTTGAGATGAAATTATATAAACAAAGTTGATTTTCATCGTTGTTAATCCCAAATTCCCAAGGTGATGACAAAAGATGAAGAACAATGATGTTCACTTACTCCCTCCGATCAATCTTGTTCAATTTTTTTATAAATAATAATAAAATAAAATAAGTCATTCATTATCTCTAATTATAAAAATATATCATAAAAATATTTATACTAAATTTTGAATAAGATGAACGATCAAACAAGACATTTAAAAGTTAAAAGGTCATTTCTTGGGAAGGAAGGAGCGATGAGTGTGTATTGTGTTACCACATAAAAAAAAAAGTAAAGTGTACCAGCGGTCCCTAAACTTACGCCGCTATGTCATCCCGGTCCCTAAACTCTCAAATCGACCGTTTAGATCCTTAAACTTGTTTATCTGTGTCATCTCGGTCCCTAAACTTGTAAATCATCCATTTAGATCCTCAAACTTGTTCACCTGTGTCATTTCAGTCACTAAACTTGTTCGGCTGTGTCATCTGCGTCCAAACAGGACGATTTAAAAACTTGATATAAAAATAATTCATAACTTTTTCATATGAACTCGAGTAAAGACAAACTTTATATCAAAATTGTAGCTCTCGATGTGATCTACAACTTTTTAGTTGAAAAGTTTTTGAATTAAAACTTTTTAGGGTCCCAAAATATTTTTTTGTATGTTTATAGATTTTGAAATTTGAAATTTAAAATTATCAAACAAACTTGGATATTGATATGGCCTATATAAAAGTTATAGTTCTCAATATGATCAACAACTTTGTAGTTGAAAATATTTTTATTTGAAGTCGTTTACTATCCCAAATTTAGTTTTAAATTTTAAATTTTAAAATCTGTAAACTTACAATAATATTTTGGAATATTAAATGACTTCAAAAAAAAAAATTTTAACTACAAAGTTGTAGATCGCGTTGAGGGCTATAATTTTTATATAAAGTTTGTCTTCATTCGAGTTCATATGAAAAAGTTGTGAATTATTTTCTGATATCAAGTTTTAAGATCGCGCTGTTTGGACCTAAATGACACAGCCAAACAAGTTTAGGGATTGGGATGACACAACTGAATAAGTTTGAGACCTAAATGAGTGATTTATAAGTTTAGGGACCGGGATGACACAAATGAACAAGTTTGAGGACCTAAACGACTGTTTTAAGAGTTTAGGGACCGGGATGACACAGCAGCACAAGTTTAGGGACCGCTGGTGCACTTTACTTAAAAAAAATGTCCGTTAACTTCTTGTGTGTGGCTTTGAAGTTTGAATTGTCCTTAACGCAGGCGTAGGTTAAAGGGGGCAAAAACAATGAACAAGTCATCCTAAGTATAGTCAGATATTTTGTCAAAATATTTTTTTAATTAAATTTAACAAATCATGCAACTGTACAAATGGAGATTGCTTACTCATATTTTTGTCTTATTCTTTAGAAGTTTGTGTATGGCCAATTTTTTTTTTATGATACCTGGCCTTTTAAAGGGTGATTTGGATATGCCATTACAATTTTTAAAATTCTGAAATTAACAGTAACAATTCACCTATTCTAAAGCTAGCCATTATTATTCTTCGTTTACCTAATCCTTGCCTTACATCTCCCGGGTGCCTAAGCCCACTACCAGCTGAACGGATCTTCCATATGGCCCAAAATACCTTCCCGCCACTCGATGACACGTGGACTTTAGTGAAAGCCACTGTAACCATTGAGAAAATTTGTTAAATGGCATTGAAACTCATAACATTTTCTTATGTGCCACTAGAACTATACCATTTTGTCCCCTTAGTCCTTTTTCTAGACATGAGCGCTCTCTCAGTCTCATCAGTCGCTCTTCGAAACCTAGGTGTCTGTAGATTAGATCAAAACCTCCATCCGTGTTGGCGCATCCGCAAGAACACCCATGATGGCCAGTATGAACAGTCCCTGGTCCTCAGTCTAGTGGTCGTTATGGCCCTGGTGGTGGGCGTGGCTCCCTCGGCCTTCATGCCCCCTCCGGTCGGTGCGTGTGGATCCCCCTTCCTTTGTGGCTCCTCCCCACCAGCTGTCACGGCCCCTCCACCTCCATGATTAGAGAGATGAACACTACTTACAAAAATCTTTACCGTAGCGGTCAAAATAGATTAATGGAGGCAGTTTTTCCAACCGCCTCTGATGGAAGATCACGGTAAATGAAAGTATTAACCGAGGCATGTTTTCTGCCCGCCGTGATTAATGAAATTAAAAAAGAAAAAAGAAAAAAAATTCAGGGAGAGGCCCGCAGAGCCCAGCCGCCGCCACCTGCGGATCCGGCCACCACGACCATGGATCCGGCGGCCACGGGCGGATCCGGCCACCACGGCCGCGGAACCGGTGGCCATGGGCCACGAGGGAAGGAGGGAGGTGAGGATCCGCTGCCGGAGTGCCGTGGCTGGCCGCCGCGCCACCCGCCCGGGAGCGCCGCTGGCCGGGCCGCCAGGCAGCCGCGCTGGCCGCGCGCGCCCCTTCCTGGCCGCCGCGCTGGCCGCGCGCGCCGCTGGCCAGGCCACCGCGCCGGCTGCGCGCGCCACTTCCTTGGCCGCAGCGCCGGCCGCGCGCGCCACTTCCTTGGCCGCAGCGCCGGCCGCGCGCGCCCTGGTTGGCCGCCGTGCCACTTGCCAGGCCGCCAGGCTACCATGCCGCCCGCACACGCTGCTGGCCTGGCCGCAACGCCGACCGCCGCGCCGCCCGTGGTGATGTCGTGCTCGAGAAGGCGAGGAGAGAAAGGGAGGGAGGAAGAGAGAGGGAGAGAGAGAGAGGGAGGGGATGGGCCGACCGCCTATCCTGAGGGAGAGAGAGGGAGGGAGAGAGTGAGGGTGTAGAGTTAGGGTTTCATAACTTCTTTATATAGTGGACATGATAGTGGGCTAGTGTGGGCTATCGGGTTGGTCCTCATTTACCAAGGCGGTTGCTTTATAACGTCTGCCTCAGTTAATGATTTACTGAGGCGGTTGGCTTAAAACTGACCGCCTCGGTTAATCAATGATTAACGGAGGCGGACATTTAAAGAATAGCCGCCTCGGTTAATTAATTTTAGGAGGCGGTTTTTATAACCGCCTTGGTTAATAAAAAATGACCGCCTTGATTAATACATGACATTAACCGAGGCGGTTATCCCTTCTGACCAGTCTCGGAAAAATAATACAAACACCTCCTAAAAGATTTTATGTAGTAGTGGAAGAAGGCTAAAGGAAAAGGGAATATAAAAGCAAAGGCAAAGCAAGGCAGAGATAAGAAGCGTCACCAGATAGTCTAGCAATAGATACTAGAAGCAAGATCGCTCCTCAAAGCATTACCTTGCACACCAGAAGCAAAGTAAAGCTTCCAAACTTGAATTATTAGTCGATGAATCTCATTTATGTGGGCTGGTTCAAGTGGTGGTTCTTTGTGGAAATCTCTACAGCAAACTGTGTCCATTATATACACATTGCAAGTTGAATCTATAATTGATAAATCTAGCCAAGTTTTTTTTTTTGTGAATAATAAATCTAGCCAAGTTGAGAACTAGATGGACAACTCTCTCCAGGGTGGCTGATTATAAGTATTGTAATAATTACCTTGAGAGTTACCTTGGTAGTCAAGGTCTTTGTTGCTGGTTCATTGTTGATTCTGTTGAGGACGATAGTAGTAGTTGTTGATGTAGTTCCATCCTCTTGGATCTCTAGGCAATTACTCTCTGAAATGCCCAAGTGTTTTTCCACACACTTCATATGTCATGCGGGAATCATAAATGTGCACGACTTCTTTCTTCTTATGGCTCAGTTATCGAGCCTCTTCTTTGGCAGGTCCATCTTGATAGACAACATGTCTACCTCTCTGAACTAGTGCATACCTCTACCTCACTTGCAGGTCTGAGTATGCTCTTCATTTCTACCTTGATTGGAGGCCATCTTCTCGACTAGAGCTGTGGCGTGTGGGATTGTGAGTGATAAAAAGGTCCTCGGTAGCAGCATTCAGTGTTCTCACAAGTGCTGTTGGTAAGCCTATGATAGAAAGTCTGCATGAGTAGCCAATTCTGCATCTGTCACAACCGATTTTGTAAAGTCAAAATCGAAGCGCATTTCATTTGTGTGCTAGGACGATCATTTTTTCACATATATGAGTGACTTCATCAGTGGTAATTAATATAGTGTATACCTCAACTTATTACATCTCTTCAGATAATGTTATTATTACAAAAGCATAATATTTAAATGATAAATTAAACGATGATGAAGCCTCACAATTGTACAGGAAGGTCGACGATAAGGTACGGGCCTAAGACCACCCGCACTCGTGTCCTGAATCGCAACCTAGAGGAACACATACAGGATAAAAACGCTGCACCAGGTCTTGCATTGCCTACTCTAAATGCCAGGTCAGAACGCGCCAAGCCTACGGCGAACCAGCGCTTGGGAGGGAGGAGAGGGACAGGTGAGAGCAGTGGCAGGCCCCATTATTTTCATCGGCTAAAAAATATTATAACTCAAAAATTAAAAATCTAAATTAAATTTCGATTACACCATTAAATTCATTTCAATAAATCTTTCAAAATAAAATCTCACGTGAATATATTTAGATAAAATTTTTAGAAGATGACAAGTGGAACCGTTATTGGTAGTAGTATAGAGTATGAAATATAGAGGATGGATGAGTGCGGAGGAATGTGATATAGATGAGAGAATCTCGATGAGCAGAACGGAATATTTCTTTTAGAGGAGAGATTTAGAGAATGATAAGTGCGGGTGGTCTGACGCACTAAAAAAAATCCTCAGGAAAACCATCGCTATTTTGACGTAGCGAGCCACTGTGCCACGCATGTCTCCCGATCGTAGGCGTGGAGGCGTACTACGTGTAGGCAAGGCAAGCCGCAGCCATCCGTCATCCCGATAAGCCTTGCCGCCCCCGGCCGCAGCAGGCAAGGCCACCGCGCTAAAAGGACCGCCATTCGCTAGCGACTGCATGCAGCTACGTGGGGCACCTCGTGACGAAATACACATGCAAAATATGGGCGTTGTCGTGCCATGCCATGCCAGATGCCACTGCTGCTTGCACAGCTACAAGAATTGAAAAATAATAATATATGGCCCATCCACGCCACGCCACGAACACATCGCTCTCTCTCTCTCGTGGATCCAATCCGATCCATCAGCTTCTGATTCCTTTCAATGAACCTGGTCAAAAATTTGGACCGGCGACCGGCCTGGGAGTCATTGACCATGAGCATAATAAAATAATAAAATAACAATTCGCCGTGTTGTGTTGCCATCCGTTCCATTCCATTAATTCCGTCTGAACCACACACATGTACAGGACAGGGGATGGGGATGGATGTTATCAACTAACAACACGAGGAAATGAATGATTTCGCGCTGCTGACAGTTGCTTCATCATTGTGAATAGAGCTAGCAGATGGCTGCTGCATCGACCGCCCAACATGAACGAAGACTCGCCTCGCCCTAGCCCTAGAGAGCGCTGCCGCCGCCATCTTCACCAGTGCTGGTCGCCATTCTATTATGAATGTGACCTGGAGATTCCATCATTTTTAATAAAATTTTCTATAGGATCGAGTCCTCTACAATTAGCGTCTCTCTATACCATTTTTATGGGGACATTTATCTCATCCTTCTTCTTCTCCTCCTCTCCGACGACAGTAAGGGGTCATGTTTCTTCTTTATAGGGGCTCTGTTGAAGATAAGGATGGCAATGGCACCGCAACTTTACGGAGACTTAGTTGTGACATCACAACGGCCACAGAATAATTTTCTCCAATCTCTTCTCTGTTTTGTTGTGATTAGATCTGACCATGATAAAAGATTAGAGAGAATAAGTTACAGATCAATTTTTTCTTATTCTTTGATGGCAAAATGAAGAAGGAAGGAACAAGATAAAAGAAGTTTCTCAACTTCGCCGGCAAGAATGTTGGCCATTGTTTGTTGGGTATATCTATCCTCAGTTTTGTTGCCAAGCGTTTGCCTGTGTGATTATGATTTGGAGCTATACAAGCGTCGGTATAATTTAGATGACCAGTTTTTAGATATGCATAGGTTACGGTATAATTTAGATGACCAGTTTTTAGATATGCATAGTGTAACCTAGAGCGCTTATAATATGATGTTGTATTCGGATATAATCTAATATAAATCTTATTTTGTCTAGAAATAATGACCGCCCAACACCTGAACGAGCGAGATATCTCTACATGACACGCATAAGCAGTAAACTGGAGTGATGGTTACAGGAGTTACAGTAGCACAAAACGCATGTGTCTGGGTGACTCTAGAGAAATAAACAGAATCCAATAATATGACCAACACGCTCGCCGCTAGCCTGTACTTTGACCAATCAACGTTTATTTTTAGCCACGAAACAATCTCTCTAACCAAATCAGTATCAGCTAAAATCAGCGTTTATTTCCAGCCATAAAGAACATGCTGGACCTCGACCTGGGCAGCCATGTACGTATCAAGCATCATATATATACCGGCCAGGTACTACTATACTTGAAGAAGTGCTTGCATTGCATTGTAGTACGTATACGACGTTCCAACCAACAAGCCGGGCCGGAGATAGCACGTCTGTCTATCATGGTGAGGTCTCTAGTCTTTTCAGGTCGCAGCTTGAGGAGCACACGCACGGAGTACACATTCACACGTATTTGTATTTTTCCGTGTGTTTTCGCACATACTCCCTCTGTCCCATAATTTGTGTCGTTCTAGGATGAACAGTAGCTGTTCAGGTTCACACATCTTCCAATATACCTGTACACACTCCTGTTCAGATGCAGTGAATTATTGCTGTACCCGGTGTAGAGCTAAAATGACTAGTTTATCGGGACGGAGGGAGTACTGAACAATTCAAGTTTAGTGTGCGATCCGCAAAGGTCCGAAGACCGAAAAGGGAGTCAATGTCAACAGGAACAAGAAGAATCGTAGTTCTCGTCGACATGCATTTGTTTTCGTTTGCATCCACACCGACACCGTACCATGCATATTCATGCCGCACATCTTGCAATTAATCAGCATGCATGCAGCCAGGTGCAGCGGCAGAGCCTACACGGCAGCACAACCTACGATGGATGGGTCGCGGGCTGAAGGAGAGATTGAGAGCAGGCTCAAAGGAGCCACTCGCGAACTCATCACCAGCCCCTCTCTCTTGTGGCCTTTTGTGAGTGATGACTAATGAAGAGACGAGGTGGACGACGGCGACAAATTTGTAGAACTGGTGTAGAACTGATTTTCCGTCCCTAAAGAAGGCAAGTATCGACTAGGCCCTGTTTAAATATCTTTTAATTTTCAATTTTAACTAGTCATATCAATATTGCGGTATATACATAGAGCATTTAATATAAATGAAATGTTTACACAGATGAATCTTTTAAATCTACTTAGACCATGATTGATACTTATTGAAAAAGCTTTCCTGCTGTTACAGTGTCAAAATTCTAAATTTCAAATGGATCTAAACACAGCATGCACATCTATGGAGAGGAGGAGGGAGAAGGAACTGGTGTTACGTCGCTGTTTCTGATTGCATTATTGCCTTCTTTTAGATTTATTATATATGCACGGTATAACTTGGTTACTAGCCACAGTATAAGATAACTTCTCAATAACTTTTAGCATATATATCTTAGCACATGACACTTTTATATTATTTTGAAATATGTGCAAGAGCTTAGAGGTCTCGATCGAAGTTAGCTTTTCTCTCTCCTTTTTATTAAAATATATAGAAAAACATACTTATATAGGTAGCTCAAAAACGATTGTTGGAGCTGTCCTAACAGCAGTGTCCCAGTGCTACAAAATATATGTGGTTTTTATTCTTATTAATTTTTGCAGACTCCACATATAAAAATTATGGTCCTAATATATAGTTTCTACAGAATATTTTTTATCTAATCATATACATTCTCTCTCCGTTCTCTATCAATCATATCGCTTCGTGTCTTGGATTTCATGTAGACCTGGTTTCTATGATTTTGTTCTCTCTTCAATAACTTTCTTGCCACATCAACAAAACGTTTAGATGACAGTATAATTAATGTCTATAAAAACTATGGTGGTTTCTGTATCTTACTATTACTAATTAGAGGCCTCAATGGAACCTCTACGTTAATCCTCACTAGACGCGCTATAAAAAAAAATACTAGAAATTCTCAAGTTAATCAGAAACATCCAACCATCAAATCTGGACTCTAACCATCTATAATCATTGGATCTATTTTTTTTTGCTAACATTAATCAGAAATATCTGACCATCAAATCTGGACTCTAACCATCTATAACCATGGGATCTATTTTTTTCTAGAAAATTACCCACCGTTGCCATTATTATATATAAAAAACAGGCCAAAATCCTATACTCACGAAAAAAGAGAAAGGTCATACCTATCGACAGTTGGTTAATAGAATATCTAAAATATTACATGAAGCCTACCAATCGTGAGAATCCATCATGTTAAAAATTAATTAATCTATATTAATTTAAAAATCAGTTACAGCCCTCGATCGATGCCCATAGTTGACGAATAAAAGTCTATAACGCTTCCTGAGCTTAAGTATCGTTTCCATTGGGTCCATGGGCAGTGCACGAATATCTAACCAAACTCAGCGGCAACCAAAAAGTACGTGTATCCTAAGGCCCTTAATTAGATCAATATGACAAACTAATAATCAACCTCTCTCAAATAACTTTTCTCCCTGATTTAAGTGAGCAAGACTAGCAAGCTGTTGACAGTCGATAACGTCAACTTTTATTAGAACTTTAGACATGAAAGAACACATGAATGCACACTAGTTTAGGGTTTTAACTGACAATTTCTACGAGTTTTGCATATTCTATAATTTCCAGGGGTTATTCCAGAAAAGCATAAAAGAGGGATTAAAGTGCATAATTATCACGAAACTTATCCGCGAAGGCAACATCGGCATCGGAATACTAGAAGCATGTAAAACACACCCGAGCAACTGGGGCCCGAGATCCCACAAAGTGGGGCCGGCTGGCCCTAGGGTGGGGCCGGCCGGCGCCCCCTAGAGTTTCGGCCCCCGCCTTTCGAAGTCTTCTTCTACCACCTTTGAAGAGTCATCTCGGCTCTTAGTTAAGTCGGTTTGATCCTATGGCGCACGTTCATCCCACCGGACTATAAATAAAGGGGCAGACCCCCTGGAGGCATCCCTATTCCTGAGCTTCAGTTCAATATCTCCAGTTAGGGTTAGATGTAGCAATTAGGAGAGACTAGTTCTTCTAGATTTAGTCTTGTTTAGAGAAGTAGAGAGATAGAGTAGAGGAGTAGAGTTCTGGAGGAGTTCCGGCGTGTCGGCGCTTCTCCGTAGCTGTATTCTTCTGGATTCAGCTTCCTCGCCCGCAGCTGCGTTCTGAGGTACTTTTGTATTCAACTTCTAATTCAAGTAAGCATTTGTTCTTATTTGTCCTTAAGTTTGCAACTCATATTGAGTGCTTTGATCTTGGTCATTACTTGATTGAAGTAGTATTTCGTAGTGTAGGCGTGGTGCCTAGGCTAGGTTTACTTGTGAATGTCCCCTGATTGGCCGGATAGTGGTAGTTCGCGTAGGTGACAGCTGCGTTGATTCCTCTGTAATCCACTTCCCATTGATAGGATCGATAGGTGTGTAAGTGTTTGGTAGGAGGAAACTCTGAGTTTCACTCTTATTCATTTCACTGCCCAATTAGAACGATTTTATTCGAAGCTTACCGGTTGTTGGAACTAAATAGTCATTAACTATCTCCTCTTTCTTAATATTATCTAGCCTAATTGTAGGGTTAAGTTCATCAGCTTGGTCATTATCACCTATTGTTTCCTGTGGATACGATATTTAAAACCTCCAGGTAAAATGTGACAGCGGTATATTATCTGTATGCTTGCGGATAATCTGAATACAATCTTATTTAATAGAGCGCAGTTAATTTATACCAACAAGCATTTTAGGCACCGTTGCCGGGGAACGGTTTGCTGATTTTGACTTAGTTTAGCTTAATCTTGTATTATACTTTTACCTTTTATTATACTTTTATCCTTATGGATGCTTTAAATTCCACGCCTATTTGTCTTTATGGCATGCGCAAAAGCTTTGAGCCATCAAAATCTATAGAGTCTATCATAACATCTGACTATGAGTTGCGCCCATGTCTAATTAATATGATTCGGGATAAACCCTTTTCGGGAGAAGATAACGAAAACCCATACTTACATCTACGAGAATTCGAGCGGACCTGTGCATGCTTGCACATTGCTGGCATGTCTGATAAGACCTTAAGATGGAAGTTTTTTCCGTTCTCTTTGATCAGAAGAGCTAAACGGTGGTATAATCGAGCCGTAGGAAGTATGCAAGCGGATTGAGAAACTTTATGCTCTGAATTTTATTTATATTTCTTTCCCATCCATAGAGTAGTTAACCTTCGAAAAGAGGTTCTAACTTTTAGGCAACTAGAACAAGAATCTCTTAGTACATCATGGGATCATTTTAATGAACTTGTTACATCTAGCCCTAACCTTGGTTTTCCAGACCCTGTGCTTATTCAACATTTTTATTTGGGTCTTACCAAGAACTCTAGGGAATCCCTTGATTTATCCTCTAGAGTAGCCTTTCCTTATTTGCCTATAAGTAAAGCAAGAGCCATGATCGATAAGGTTGCTCTAGCTAATTCCGAGCTCCCCGAGGAAGAGAAGGAATCATCTCCCGAACAATAAGAGGAAGTTTTGGTAGCTAAAACACAATCCCACCAATCCCAAGATCTAGCTATCAATCCTAAACCATCGAAACCTCACTTTGATGATTTAGACTTCCAATTAATTAAGATGCTCATAAATCAATGCACATCAGATCTTCTCAGAAGAGCATCTTGAAAAAAGTGTCATCAACTTCCTTTCCTCCCTGAAAGACATTGGGAAGAATACAAGGATGGCATGCCTAGTGATGCCATAGAAGGAGAGCTAAGCCACTTAGGAATCAATCCTATCTTCTCCCCTTCTATGCCCAAATTAAATGTTTCATCTGAACCCATATCTAAACCCATCCTTGACCCTGATGATCCTTCTTTTATTCTCTCTCCTAAATCTCATAATGACCCTAGTATCCCATTAAGACAACCCAAGAATAGGAGTCGTGAAGATTATTGGAATGACCAAGAAGAACGACGACAATGGCAGGAATGCATAGAACATATTAGAAACACATACGCTATTGTCAAAGAATGGATGGAAGAGAATGAAGCCTTAGTGCTGGCATCTAAACTTGGTCTAGATTCAAATGGTGAGTTTAAATCAATTTCTATAATAAACATAACTCATCCAAGTTTAGAGAAAGCTTTAGACAAAACCAATTTTAGAGACACCAATTCATGGGAAATCCTAAAAAATAAAACATCCAATGAATGTCATAGGCATGAAATAATAAAGACAAACTTTTCGCCTACAGACATCCATGAAGAAACACCATTAGAGTTTGAAAAGCGAGATCACATCAATGAGCATGGGACTTACTTCATTAACACCTCATCGAATCTATGCTCATATGAGAAATCTCCTAGATCAATTGGTCTCTCTAACATTATCGCACACGAGATCTTCAACCCCCTCATTCTACCTGTTCATAAATTTATTGAAAGGGTGGTTGTAGATGCATATGTTTATCATAAATATTGTAGATCTCGTTGTAATCTTTAGATAGGTGCACAAAGGCTGGTGTTCTAGAGGAAACCACCCCATGAATATACAATAATTAGAAGGTTTTCCAAGAACGACTTTGTGTCCTAAAATAACCACTCTTGAAAAATAATGTGAGCTTGCACCTTTTGATGTAATATCCTTGTGAATTGAACATAGAATTATAATTATAAAAATATTTCCTCGGGTATTTTTGTCACTAATCATTTCAGGTTTAAAGTAAAAGAGTGATAACGCAAGGAATGTTCAACCAATCATCATGCAACATTAGTCCATCCAAACTTAACTTTACCTTGCAAAATTCAAGATTGGAAGAATGGGCTTATTTAGAAAATCTTATGTTACTAATATTGGTTTTCTCTACCGTTTCAATGCATGTTCAAATTGGTAATAGTCATGCTCTTTCATCTCTGTTTGAATAACACTCTATAATACTTTTATACTACCTTTATTTGCTATTGTATATGTTTAGTATTTGAAGTACTTTCATACATCTCTTAAATGAAGCACGATGCTTAGTTTAGGAGTGGTGATCTTATTTTCAAAAGGCTTTTTGAATTAAGCATGGTGCTTAGGTTAAAATGCCTTCCTAATTAAATCAAATTAGACGTGGTGTCTAACTTGATTGTTGAGCCGCTCGTATGCTGTGGTAGACATTGGATATTTTGTTGGACTAATCCCTGCAGGAAACTTTCACAATTAATCTGGATAAGTCATGAGGTGAATTCAAATCGGAGATGAGACAGAACACATGCTGAACTTCAATAACTTTGCAGAGAAAGACACAGCTCATTCATCATGAATGGAAGAACTGTGAGTATTAATGATTCATTCACTTTATCTTCTGCTGCAAGTTACTTTACCTCAAGCCATGCCTGTCTAGAACATAACTATGCTAAAATAATATCAACACTGTCTTCTTATTAAGCATAGATGGAACAAAATAAAATAATGGACAAACAACCTCTGTTCCAAAAATTGTATATCCCTTCGGGTATGTGTTGTCCGCTAATCTATTACAGGCATAATAATGAATGGAGTGACAAGGTGTCATAAGATCAAAGAAGCAAAAGATAGCAAATTGGATATGCAACGAAGGAGACAAGATGTTCATGAACAACTCAAGATGCAAGAGAAGGAAAGGACCACCAGTCATCTACCCTTCATTACTTAGTATCATCACGCTCTAATAATGAAGGTAATATCTTAAGGTAAGTGATTATTATTTTTCTCTTGATCTTGGTATGCACATAAATGAAGATGCCAATATGTTAGAGTTACAACTTTAATTGATTAACCTAGTTAACTCAATATGTTTTGTCCTTTAAGATTGTTCATGACATCATTCTCTTGATCTCAGTCTTAACCAAATATGCTAAAACATTGTATTCTATCTTTGGAAGATGATAGTCATACTCATGTGAAAATTTATATATTATGTAGAGATAGACAACCCTTCCATTGGTTAAGCAATTTAAATTTTTTTCTGCCATATGAACTTAATTGCAACATAAATGCTTAATCTTCTTATCTTACCACTCATGTCATAAGTAAACAAATTATGCAACACCAATTTTATCTTGTTCAATGTACCTAAGGCTAGAGAAAAATAAATAAATAAACAGATAGATTTGGTTCTGTTGGTGTATTTCCACCAGCAGAGCCCATGCACTTGATCTCTACCTTAGTTTTGCAAACAGGACAACACTTCGAGCAAAGTTTATAAATTCCCAAAATTCTACAAGTGAAAGTACTGTGAACATGCACGCTGAGCAAGATGCTGCCAGCCCCCACTATTAATGCTCTACTTCAACCTGCTGGTTAAGTAAAGAACAAAAGTGATATCACCATCACCAGAGGTGCAATCATCAAGACCTCCATCTCTAAGACGGAGAGATACACAAGAGTAGAAGAAAAAGCCCTGTCGGTAGACTTTAAATTTCGCACCCTTGCCATAAGGTAATATGGTAGTTATCTAATTAATTAGTATTCATAATTTACATTAGTAATTTCACTTTAGCATATTCATCTTTATGCATATCAAAAAATGAAAACAACAACAATAACAACAACAACAACAACAACAACAATAATAATAATAATAGCATATGTATTTACTTTCTTGCATTATGAAAATCCTAAGCCCCATGAGAATAAATATTCTCCGTGGTGGCATAAAAATAATATATATATATATATATATATATATATATATATATATATATTACACATACATATTTGATTGCTGCATAAGAAAATGAAAAAATCCTAAAAAGAGAATCCTGCTAGAACCTGTCAATTTGAAATCAACTCAGAGAATAATCAATTACTTGTTGGCTGATCGCTAACCTTTAATTAAATTCGAGCCTCGAGTTTTGGTTTTCTTGTTGGAGTACAATTATGCAGGATAACATTATTACGAAGGAGTGAGTCTATCAGTGGCGCCCACCAGACTGCTACTGGCAAGCTCACTCTAAAGATCATCAACACCAAATATTTCAAACATCTAGCTTGGGGAGGAGCATCCCCTAGTTATCAGGTAATTATACCTAGGCGATTATTGAGTCTATTTTATGTAGTCATAAAAATACCAAAAATATGTGAGCACATGAAGGTTCACAATAGTATCATAAGAAAATCTAAAAATACCAAAAATATGTGGGCACATGAAGGTCCACACTTTTTAGAAAAACCTAAAAATATGTGGGCACATAAAGGTCCACCCAATTAGAAAACTTCTGCTGGAAATATAAAATCAATCACTTACCATGGAGTGGTATTAAACCTAACCCCTCTCCATAAGATTTGGTATTTTTGTTGGCAATTGAGTTTCACAGGAAAATATAAGATCAAAGAGCTAGTCAACACGACGCCCTTACGCTGCCGATACACATGCTTCCAGAAGGATCACTCAATTTACAACATCAAAGACTCTGTCAAACATCCAGTTTGGGGGAGGGCACCCTCCATTTAAAATCCAGTTAAGTATAAGTTTTCCACCTTATTATTATTATCCCTTTTCGCGTGAGCTAGCTAGTAAGATAAAATTTAAAAACCAAACAAAGTTGTCTATTAAGGTGTGATCATAGAGTGTGTCTACAGTCTGTCTAGTTAAGTTTAGAGTCAAATAAAAACTAGAGAACATTAAAATTTTATCTTGGAGATGATGAATAGTTGCTCTGCCATAATTCCTTTCAAGTGCTTAATTTTCAACCTTAAATTCTCCCGAGTTTTGGATATTACTGCTTTGATACAAGAACTTACTCTGAACCTAAAACTTATGGAGGCATATGGTTGAGTTAAGTCTAGGTGATTGATTAATATGATACATGAAGGTTTGAGCTGCTATTTATCTTATTCCTAGCAATACTAAGGTCTGGAGATTTATTTTGAAAACTTAAAATCTTACATGATGAGCTCTTGTATGGCAAAGTGTGAATTCCTACCAAAGCCATATATGATGCATTTAGAGATAGGAAAATCGTTGCACATTTATGCTGCTTGCTTTGCATTGAGTTTATTCAACCATTGTTGTCATGCTTTTAAAATCAAGATCGCTTACACACGCCACCCACATATGCATTACTTCTACTCTGGGAATAAGTGCAATCATTTTTCACTTTCATCCAGATCCACCTTAAAAATGTTTTTCTCCTGCACTAGGAGTAAACACCCCAAAATATATACTCTATAGGACAGCCCCTGTTTAATTGCTCTAAGTTCTTATCATTATCTCTCCAATTATTTATATTCAAAGGATGCATGTGGCTATGCAAAAGTATTGAAAGAAAAAGAAAAGGGAGTAAAAGATGGACAAGTGTCCCAACAATTAAAACAATGGGTACTTAGATGCCTACCTCCCTGATGAAAAAAAGAAAAAAAAGGGAGAGTGAATCATTTTCAAAGAGCAAAAGTAGAATTAGGATTAGCCACCTTATATACACCCATCCACCATATTCCATACATATGCACATCTTGGTTTAATTGTATGACTTGACTCTCTGTGGATCCATTGTTTGACTCTACAATATATGAATTGCAAGTATGCTCATCCTTGTTATTGCCACTCCTATAAGCTCTGTTGACGGTGGATAACGTCAACTTTTATTAGAACTTTAGACATGATAGGACACATGAATACACACTAGTCTAGCATTTTAACTGATAATTTCCATGAGTTTTGCATGTTCTATATTTTCCAGGGACTATTCCAGAAAAGCATAAAAGAAAGATTAAAAAGCATAAAAGACACGAAACTTAACTGCCAAGAAAATATCATCACGAAGACCCTATAAGCCTCTGGAACACACCCGAGCAACCGGGGCCCGAGATCCCACAAAATGGGGCCGGCCGGCGCGCCCCTCTAGGGTTTCGGCCCCCGCTTCTGGAGTCTTCTTCCGCCACCTTTTAGGAGTCATTTCGGCCCTTTGTTGAAGTCGGTTTGATCCTATGGCGCACGTTCATCCCACCGGACTATAAATAAAGGGGCAGACCCCCCTGGAGGCATCCCTATTCCTGAGCTTCAATTCAATATCTCCAGTTAGGGTTAGATGTAGCAATTAGGAGAGACTAGTTCTTCTAGATCTAGTCTTGTCTAGAGAAGTAGAGAGATAGAGTAGAGGAGTAGAGATTCGGAGGAGTTCCGGCGTGTCGGCGCTTCTCCGTAGCTGTATTCTTCTGGATTCAACTTCCTCTCCCGGAGCTGCGTTCTGAGGTACTTTTGTATTCAACTTCTAATTCAAGTAAGCATTTGTTCTTATTTGTCCTTAAGTTTGCAACTCATATTGAGTGCTTTGATCTTGGTCATTACTTGATTGAAGTAGTATTTCGTAGTGTAGGCGTGGTGCCTAGGCTAGGTTTACTTGTGAATGTCCCCTGATTGGCCGGATAGTGGTAGTTCGCGTAGGTGACAGCTGCGTTGATTCCTCTGTAATCCACTTCCCATTGATAGGATCGATAGGTGTGTAAGTGTTTGGTAGGAGGAAACTCTGAGTTTCACTCTTATTCATTTCACTGCCCAATTAGAACGATTTTATTCGAAGCTTACCGGTTGTTGGAACTAAATAGTCATTAGCTATCTCCTCTTTCTTAATATTATGAATCTAGCCTAATTGTAGGGTTAAGTTCATCAGCTTGGTCATTATCACCTACTGTTCCCTGTGGATACGATATTTAAAACCTCCAGGTAAAATGTGACAGCGGTATATTATCTGTATGCTTGCGGATAATCTGAATACAATCTTATTTAATAGAGCGCAGTTAATTTATACCAACACTAGCCAACAAGGATTGCTTGCTAACGCTACAAGCCAAAAAATAACCTTAGAGCATGGCTAATAATACTAAGCATAAGCGTCGTGGCAGCATACATGAGCGATAAACATATATGTTATGTTTCATGAGTTTAAAAAATATTTTCTTAACCTCATATACTAATGATACTAACAAATTGTTTAAAACCATATTCATAACTATGACATATAATTCATATAGGTTGTTACTTTAGATTATAACAAAAATCTTTGATACATCTATATTGATAATATAACCATAACTGCATGTATAATTCCTTGATAGAAAAACTCAGTCACACTGAGAAGTGTGAGAGAACACTGGTAGCTATATCTTTCTGGCCCTTTAAGAAATTTAGAGTAAAAAAGTTATCATAATAATTAGAATTCTACTAAGGGATAGCACTACTACGACCCCTATCCAAGAACTTCCATGACAAGCGCTATCACTTATGTTAAGCATACGGTGCAAGTTTCAAAAGATTGATTATGATATTGCAATATTTAAGAACATACTCTATGATCTAAAATCCTTATTCTACAATCCAAAAATATGTTAATAAAAGATACAATAAGCACAAGAATTTTAATTTAGTTTGAGGATAAAAAGAATTTGTAGCACTCATAAATAAGAATAAAATTTGAATCAAAATTGACTCATGACTTTGTAGGATATATGATGCAATAAGCACCATCTTAGTTACTGGTAAGGTTTCAAATTAATTGCAGACTTAAAGTGTAGGTACCATACAAAGCAAAAATAGGAATATTGTTGAAAAAAATACTCCCTCTACAGAAAAATGATGTTGTTTTGGACAAGGTTTTGTTCAAACATCGAAAATATAAATCATGAATAAATTTTAAATTATTGAGTTTGGAAATATAAAAACTATATAAGTAGATTTGTGTTCGAATAAACTTTCATAAAAGTATGCATATATCAGTTTTTAACAGATATTTTTATAGAAATATGAAGTCAAAGTCATACTTTGGAGATTGTGTCGTTGTCATGATATCTAAATCCTATACGGAAGGCGTATATAGATTAGTCTCTTGAAAAATACTAATAGGTTTAGCATAACTATATAAAGATAATGACTATCTATTCTGTCTATTATGTTAAAAATAAACAAAGAGAAAAAATATAATTTAATGTAAGTAATTCTTTATTAATCATATGTATTAAACAATAACTAATATTTATATCTCCTAAAGTTCTGTGCCATGCGAGAGCACGAGTTGATGGACTAGTAATACTAATAATAAGCGATTTATTTCGGATTTTTTTTAGCTCTAAAATAAAATTTTCTTCTAAAAAAATCAGGTTTCAGTTTTCAGCTTCGAGCTTCTAGCCAACGGAGCCAAACGTGGTGTTTAATTCAGCGACCGGCCGGTGAGGGCTCGAAAGACGATCGGTAGCTGTCGTGATAGTGATCATACTAATAATAAAGGTGGTGTTTTAGCGACGGGTGAGGTCATGCGTACCGTCTCTTACAACGTGATTGGTTGGTTGTCCGCGCGTGGTATATTAACTAGGACAACTCATGTAGTAGTAGAATACTGTATTTGTGAGGGGTCGTTTGATTGGCCAACGGTCACAATAGTTGAGTTCTTAGGGTATTGTACTTGTCTGAATCACTGCGGATTTCGACCGATCTGTATAGAGACATTTATGACCTATTTGGACCTTTAGCAGTAAAAAATAGCACTATGTTTAGATGCTAAAAAAAATTTAAACCACTGATTTTGGTTCATACATAATGATTTTATATTTTAATTTTTTTTGACCATTTTAATGACCTAAATTGAAAACTCAAAATTAGAAAGTTATAGATCTCTTCGACCACTACAATTTTCATATATAAAATATCTCCATTTGACAGCACATGAGAAAGATAGAAAGTATGCGATTAATATACTGCTGAAAATTTATTTATTTATTTATTTTAACATCTTAGCGACCTCAAATTTAAAAAACTCAAAACTATAAAGTTGAAGATCTCATCGTGAGCTACAATTTTCATGTAAAAATCGTCTTCATTCCGAGATTGCATGAAAAAGATACAATTTTTGAAATATGCTACGGTAGCAAAACTAGATTTTTTAATTATGTGCCGAAATTAGCAACATTATTTGGGACCTGAATGATACGTACCCTTTACCAAATTGAGGGATATGCGGTGATTACCTTAAAAGTAGGATTGTCTATTAGTCGTCCGGGTGATTTAGAGCTTGGTGTCACCCGGGTGACCAAACTCTTTATGTCACCCAAATATCAAAACAGATCACGTTTAGGTGACAAAAGGGCAACTAACACCTGAAAATTAAATACCACACAATCTATATTGAATGGATCAGAAAAAAACCAAATAAAAATAAATCAAAGATAAATTTACAAGAAGCCAAATACCAAATTTATTCTATAGAAAGCAAATTTAAAGAAATTCAAGTAACAAAAGAACAAACAGATTAGAGATATGCGAAAATCAAAAATCAAATTTATTCTATGAAAGGCAAATTCGAAGAATTTCAGATTGATAATAAAAAGTACAAATAAATTACAGAATTTTGATAGACAACAATTAAATAAATTAAATTTACATTACTACTACATAAAATTTATACCTTCTTTTGTAATGTAAAAAATATATTAACATATTCTAAAAGTACTACCTAGGACACTGGATGAGACCATCATGTCTAGAATGTGCATATATAATACCAGAACAAATATCAGATTACAGCAGCGCATGGAACAGGTCCCCAGGCCCTCGGGGCCTCCGCCCGCTGCATGCAGCAGGATTACTTCTCCGTCACAGGAGTATTACTCGGAGTACTACAACGCAGCATGCAGCAGCTAGGAGCAACAGCGCATCGGCCGGGTCGGCACGGGCCCGCCCGCAGCATGCAGCAGCTAGGAGCAGTAGCGCATCGGCCGGGTCAACAGGTCGTCAGCAACCATCGGTTGGGTCGATCGGACGGTTAGTAATTCAGGTGACGAGAGAGAAAATTTTGCCCGGGCAACGTATAGCTTTCCCATAAAAGTATAGGACCCGTATAACACACTCTATCAACTTTTGGAACTCATAAAGATCATTTTAAAAGTTTAAAAACCTAAGTGACACCATCAACCAACTTTTAAGGACCGCTCGTGAATGACACTCTCTACCAATTGAGGGATCTGTGATGACCACCTTAAAAATATAGGACCTATATGACACACTCTGTTAATTTTAGGTGTTATAAATATTATTTTGAAAGTTACACAATCTAAGTGATACTACCAGCCATCTTTTAAAGACCGCTTGTGGATTTTCATCTAATAATACCAATAGCGACCGGTGAGGTCATGTTGGTTGCATGGATGGTACCGCCCCCGGCCCCGCGCCGTCGCCTTAGAGCGTGATTGATTTAGTTGTCCGCGTGGGATTAACTGGGACAGTGCTGAGCAGGGAGTTGTTTCATTGGCCAGCGGTCACAATAGTATTTCCGAGGGAGTTATTAGGGCTAGCTAGGTAACTAGCTGATGTAAAGGTGACAGATAAAAATAAAGACTATTTTATATATCTCTTGTACAAAGGATTTACATGTATATCTCTTAGTTTTTTGAACCACGTGAAATAGATAGGGTATTTGTTTGTCGCTAGTGACTATTCTCTCTCCTACTTTTGTGCTTATCCACGTCATAATAGCTAGTCAAATAGTTAGGCATTATGGACGCGCTTAGCATATTGTAATGTCAGAATCACTGCGGATTTTGACGGATCTGCGCAGAGACATAATAAGATTATTTAACCGTGAATGAATCCGTGCCCTCTCAACCCTTAGCGCACTGTTCATGACGACCACAGGTTACCGTTCATGATGACGTCAGCAACAGTGCTTTCTGATGTCATCATACTGTTCATCACTTTTTTTTTTCTATCCAAAATTTTTTTATCGGGCACCGCGCCAGCGCCAGCGCCCGCCATGCTAGTTTATATATATTTGGGTGTGTCTAGCGGGCTCAGGCGCTGTTGTCCCATTTAACTTTTGTTTAGTCGTCTTCACCGCCTTGATCTGAAGAAGAAAAGGAAATTAACTTACCAGCTGAGTGCAATCTAGCTAGTAACTACAATTGAAGCCATGTTGGGTATACGTTACCATCACTTATGACGTGGTTAATATATATTATTGGTTGCTCGTACGCAGTATTGTCGTGTCCTCTCGATCTGTCTCTTAGTATTTTTGACCAGCTACCAATGTCTTGGTGACGACTAAACATGGCCACAAGTATATATATAGTCATGGCGGTCAAAAATGCAGTCCTCACATAGGGCGGGCCTGATCGACTGAACAAAACTACTACAAAATTAATACTCACTCACAGTGATAGCTATTTTGAAAAAAAAAAAATTGATTAATAAATTTTTCATACAATATCGAATTAAGAATTTTATATCAAAATTCTAGATTTTCAAGAGATCTAAAAACTTTATAGTTGATAACCTTTTAATTTAAGATGGTGCACAAGTCCAAATATATATGTAATATAATATAATTTTTCGGGTTAGACTTGACATGATTAATAATGTGAATGAAAGACAAAGTCAACTTCAGAGTTGTAGTGCTCGATGAGATCTACAATTTTATAGCTAACAACATTTTCGTTTGCGATTTCTTTAAGTGCCAAATATATGATATAAGATTACAACATGTACAGTTAACATTGAGGTCTTGAATTCGAATCTTGAAAAACACATATTTTCTCTTTTTTTATCTCCTACCATTGTCGAGTTGGGACAACTGGCAGTGATAGAAAAACCACAAAACCACATCACTACCGGTTGGGATAACCACATCACTGCTACTTTTCCACTGCCGATTGGGATAACCGGCAACAATGCTGGTTAAGATTAGGCAATAAAGGTGTGATATGTGGTACACAGTGATCTACCTAGCTAGAGTCCTTTATCTACTTAGCGAACAAGCATATATATTTTTTACTATCCTCGACTCATCGAGATCCTTATTGTAAACTGATTGGGATACATATCTTTATAACTGTACTCTATAATCAGGGCTAGGGAGCCCCTCCCCCCCTAATTGCTGCCTAGACACCATTTTTTGCAACCCTAGCACTCATTACAAGCATACAACACACAAAGCAATATGACCATCATAGTACACTAGACGTAGAGCATCCCTGTCTAAACGAGTAATCTTTGTATCCCTTATATATGCCACCATGCAACCGCTCTAGTAAGGAGCACCTATGTCCTCGTTGTTGAGGTGACCATAAAGGTCTAGGTCTCTTCCACATCCTTGCCTCTCCCAAGTAACAACAAAGGTCAACTTGAGTCCTTCATTAGAAAATCAAGGGTAATAAAAACTTCCCAAGGTTCTCGCACATATCAGGATCGAGCTCTTGGGGAACGCCTATCTAGCTTAGGGGCAATGACCCTAGAACAACAAACACAAATCTAACCAGCTTAACAAAGAAATCAAACACTCAAGCTTGTTTCTCTCACCAAATACCTTCCCTCAACTCAAACTCTTGCAAGATTTAAAGCTAGGTGCAAAGGGGAGGAAAGGCGAGGGCCTTGAATGCCCTAGAGGTGTTTTGTCTGAAGTTAGGTCATTTGTGAATGAGTGGGTAAGGGCTAGAAGAAATGGGAGAGGTATTTATACCTCAAGTGAAAAAGCAGCTGTTTAGAGCGGCATCAGTAATACCGACGCCTAGGGTTTACATACAGTGAGTAGTACGGACACATAGACATTGTGCAGAGTGAGATAGAAGATCGGTGGACGCGAGGGCTCATTGGTACTAATGACATAGGCCAGTACCACAAAAGGTGGGCACGTGAGGATGCAGAGGCAGTCGGTATTACCTACTTTCGTTGGTACCACCAGCGGTGGACGGAAGCTAAGCAAAATAGGGCTAGTAAAACTAATCTGAGTTCGTATTAGCGGCAGACAGAAAAACACTAACCCTATTTCTACATATCCATGATGTGTGATTGAGTTACTCTCAACAGGTTTTAATTAGATACTTGAGCATTCTATCTTCTTTAGATCACCTAAATTTGCATCCCTCTTTATAGTGCGGCATATCCTAAACTTAGATTCAAATCAAATAAAGAATCAAAACCGCTTGAGTTTGGAGGCCACTTTGAATTTCAAATTTTGGGGTGCCTTTCATTGAAACTTTCTTTTAAATCTTTCAAAGGACTAATGTCTGCAATATTACTCAATAAACTCATTAGTCCCTATTTGGATGTTGTTAATCCATCAAAACCCACAACAGGGGCAAATGCACTTACAGTGGTACTGAGAAGTCCATGAGTAGTGCTAGGGACAAAATTTTGATTCATATCCTTTGCGAAAGATGTTCACAAGTGTAAACAACATAGTCATGGTATGTTTCACAATAGCGATGTGAGTGGCATAAGAAGGAGGCCGCATATGGGCAGATGTGTAGAGTGGCGTAAGTAGGAGAATAGAGATGAGCAACTCACTGGTGTCGGTGATAGTTCTGTAACTTGTTTTTGAATGCTTCCGCCACATTGATGTTGGTGTGATGATTGGGCCGACTAGTGGGTATACTTGATGCAATTTTGATGGCATTGTTTTGAATCCGATGATATTTTGGGGGCAAAATGCAACTATGGATATATAGTTATGGTACAAAATTTAAATTAAATTTACAATAGAACTAAAAAATTGAAATTTTGTGTCGAGCTCACCAAAGAAACGAATACTATATGGATGTGGACTATGCAGAAATTGCATGCCACAGGATATGAGTGAACACTATTACAGAGTAGGGATTTTGTCCCGGTTAGAAAACTTCATTGCTCCCGGTTTTCCAACCGGGACGGCGGATGTGGAGCCTTTAGTCCCGGTTCAGCAATCGGGACTAAAGAAGGACCTTTAGCCCCGGTCCGTAACACCAACCAGGACTAAAAGGCTGTCCAGCCGAGGCACAGGGCTATAGTTTTTAATCCTGGTTTGTATTTCAGACAGGGACTAAAGTGTTTCTTTTATTTTATTTTGGTTCTTTTCTGTTCTTTTGCTATCGGTGTTCGAAATTAGGTTTTTGAATACGTTCTACGCTACTATATATGAATATGTACGCTTATTAAAAGTACAGTTTCAAAGCACAAATAACAAAATCAAAGTATATATGAAACTTAGACATACAATTAATATATTTAAACCACATGTTCGAGTAAACCTTGACATACATGGGACCATATAACGATTTAGAAGTTATTACACACATAACATGTTCAAGTGCTCTCAATTAAACGATACAAGACATAACTACTACCTATAAATTCCTGAAATGTTCATTATGTGCCACAAGCAGCAGCTGAGTGAAGTGTAGGTCGCCGATATGGTATAGGCATATTTCATTGATGTAGAGTAAAGCATTGAGTAGTGCACTCTCCCTTGCTTTACAACTACGAGCACAGGGTCTACTGACCACAGTAAACGGTGCTCGAGCAGGACGGCATTCTGGTCTCTTATTCGCAACCAGCTTGTCCTGGAACCCTTCGCTTATACGTGTTGGCCTTGCATGAGCGTAGTCCCATTCATACTCTAATTGATACATTGTCTGGTTTAGGATGGCTTCAAAACTGCACCCTATGTATGTTAAGTCGCAGTCTCGAACCTGTAATTGTTCACAAATTAATGTATATTATATACTATATATGAGCTAAGTATAAAGAATTTAAATTTGACTTACCACATCATTTCGATTGGCTGCGGCGATCCTTGCGGGCCATGACTCATGTTTGCATTCATACATTGTACGAGCAACGAGCATAGTGTAGGTAAGGTGTACCCAATGTTCGCAATTTTAGTCACACATGCCATGGTAGCATATTTTTGTGCAACGCACGGCTGGGGTGCTGTTCGACCGACCTCTGAGATTTGTACAACTCCTCTACCATGCCTGGCGGTGATGGAAAATCCAATCCGATATTGTGTTAATTGGCTATTATCTACTTGAAAGGTTTCGACATTAACTATCCGAACACCAAATTTGGACGGTGTTTCTTTCAGCCAAATAATTGGGTCAATTACCTACAATTCATAGGTGTTAATCATTACACTATAAACATATACACATATTGGACAATATAATTACACAAACTTATTCAATTGCTTATAATGGTTGGATAGAGCCAATTTGCTTTAACAACCTCTGAATCGAATCCAAAAGCATTTACATAGTCGTTATGGCCAATCCTTTCTGGTTTAGGGAGCCAACGTCCAGCCATCTCTAATTCATACATATATATGATGTATCAAAATCCATATAAGTTGGATGTTGGCCAACAATATATCTGGAACCCTAAAAACATATCGAGAACCCTAAACAAATTGTTGAAAATACGTGTATATGTAAAGACCCTAAACAAACATATCTAGAACCCTATAAACAAACATATCTACCCTAAACATATCTAGACATGATCAGCAAAGACGTAGCGGGGATTAATGTAATATAAAGAATTAATGTATATCACCAGTGCGCAGTCGGAGAAGGGAGTGGCAGGGTCCGAGGAGAAGGCGGCCGGGACGTGGCCGGGCGCGCTGGCGGGTGCGGACACGGTGGTACAGAGGTTGGAGACGGGCGCGGTCGGTGGGTCGCTGTCGGAGAAGGGAGCTGCGGGGTCCGAGGAGAAGGTGGCCGGGCCGTGGCCGGGCGCAGGCAGGTGCGCGGGGACACGGTACAGAGGTCGGAGACGACTGCGGCCGGTGGGTCGCAGTCGGAGACGGCGGCGAGCGTGAGCGCGAAGCGGCGGTGGCGGGCGACGATTGAAATGAAACGAAAACCTGTCCGGTCCTAATATATACGTGTGCGATATTAATCCCGGTCCTAACTACGAACCGGGACTAAAGGTTACCTTTAGTCCCGTTTGTAGTTAGGACCGGGACTAAAAGACACCTTTAGTCCCGGTTCACACTACAAATCGGGACTAAAGGTTACCTTTAGTCCCGGTTTATAGTTAGGACCGGGACTAAAGTCGATTTTGGCGCCCTACAAAAGTCGGTTCCCGCCCGTGCAACAGCAACAGCAACAGCTGAGTTCACAGACCCATAACTCAGAACAAAAGAGGTTCACAAATACCGCAGCAAGTTCATCGAAATTCGTGAGTTCACAAATACAAGTTCACAACAAGTTCAAATACACACCAAGTTCACAAATTTTACAACCATAATTCAGAATAATAATTAAGTTTCACGACAAACTGAACGGAGGATCACATATGCATCAAGCTAAGCACCGTTATCCTTGGATGAAGTATTCTTCGATTCAGTGGTTCGCGCTTTCTTTGCCATATGTGCCTCGTCATCCCTGGATGAAGTATCATTGGATTCAGTATTCTTCGTACCTACATATTTAAATAAGTTGGGTTAAGTATAATTTACATGTATAATTTACCAGTTGCATAAATAACAATTGTGGATGGACTACAAATGTACCATTCTCGTGAAAGTGGTGGGGTCGAACCTTCGAGGTCACCCTGTGGGGCTGCTTCCTGTGATCTAACACCCGGCTCCAGAAGCAGTGAACCATCTTCTGAAGAAGGTGGTGTCTCCGGAACTTCTGTTGTGTTTCCCGGTGCTTCCCTTGTGGTGCGTGCAGGCGAACCTTCTTCTGATGAAGAATCGCAGGGTCCCTCAATTAAGTAACCTGTGCATCCCGTAATTCAAGTTTTTTTATATATATAAACCCACGTATGTAAACCCATGTTTGAACTGTTTATACCTGTGCCTGCTTGCCGATGACCTGTTCCTTGTGTACCTCCATGTCCAGAAGTCCCCGCACCTCCACGATCCATGTGTGGGTACAGTGTGTATCGGATTCGATACGGAGGCAGGGCTGTAGTAAGAGTGAGAATTGTTAGAAGAAACAGTGTAACATATACGCAATTAACATGGTTCTGTTGTAAGTGCACGTACCAGTCATGGGACGATGGGCCTCCTGTTGATCACCCGGTGCTAGTGAGTCTACAATAATCTAAACTGGCCATATGTGCATTATGGCATCCTCGGAAGGTGACTGTTTGCGGACTCCTATATGTGCAACCCTGGGTATAGTTGATCTTTGAGCATATGTGATCATGCGGATTGTGAGATCATTTCTATTGTACTGGACGTCGCGAACTTGACATATATTCGCGAACATTCTAGGTACTACGAAAGGTTGCACAAAAACATGCGGTGGCATTCCATAAATGACAAGCTTGAGTAATTCGTAATATTCTGGCGATGATGCTGGTTCTGCTGCTTGTACCATGGAGGTGGGTAAGGTGGGATCCAACCCAACTGTAGTGGCACCCTAGTCCCATGTCCATGGAAGGATGACAAGCTCATGAACACCAACTTCGATATATGATACACACATGATGGCAAGTGCATCAGTTGGAGATGAGGCTAGCACCAGGTAATCCCGAAGATAATGCGAGATATTGTTTACCGGGACAAAGACATGATATTGCTGCGCCAGTGCTTCTTGTATCGCGACGCGATTCACGAAATACGAGTACTCATCAGGGATAGCTTGCACGGGGATCTTGATAAGTATTAAGCGGCCTAGCAAATCAGTAGTATGCAAGTTGACCTCATGTACGTCAAAGATTGTCGTGTAGTTGCGATTGAAGTCCGCCATATCTTTGGGTTGCCGAGGTACGCCAATTGAGGCCCCAACCGCAGTTGTCATGCACGATCACAAACAAAACAATGTCAACCCATAGATTCATTTTAAAAACACTGCTGTTGTTATTGTAATTTTTTCTCAGTTTCTAAACAAGGATATTTTCAAAACCCACTAAATTCCTCTATTTCTCATAACCATTAAAAAGGCTATATATGAAAATACGAGCTGTCTTCATCCAATAAAAGATGCATTGTAGTTAAAAACTAATAAAAGAGGTATTCTAGTTAAAAACAACAACTATAAGCTAAACTTAAATGGCACAAATCAAGAAATGCACCACAAAAGACAATATGTTACATTCTTGGCTATTTCTAGACAATGCAATGACATATAGTAGTGAGGTGTGAAAATAAAGTTAGTTACCTTTAAAAATCGATGTAGACCATAAGAAATCGTGTGGCAGCCGAAGAACGAAGCAAGAACACACAAGCGAGTGAAAGAACAGAGCAATGCCGGGGCAGAGGTGGAAGAAAGGGCGCTTGAAGATTATATACGATGGTCCTAGTCCCAGTTGGGATTACTAACCGAGACTACATGATCATTGTTTGTCCCGGACAGTGTCTCCAACCAGGAATGGACACCGCTCGGGACTAAAGAGAAACTTTTAGTCCCGGTTGCATCCACAGACCGGGACTAAAAGTCCTCTGACACAGCAGAGCATGTCAGTATCCGTTGGCCAGGGACCTTTAGTCTTGGTTGGTGGACGGAACCGGGACTAAAGGTCTCTTTTGTCCCGAAAAAAAAAGACGGGACTAAAGCCCAATTTAAATGTTGCACGAAAGGTCTGTTCTCTATTAGTGGAAATGAAATCGATGATGAGAGGTTTTTAAGCCACGAAATTGACCGAGGAATATAGTTCTATAGAGTTTCATGCAGATTTTAATGGGAGCATCTAGGACGATTGCAGTCAAAGAAATAAACATTTTTTTTTTCAAAAACCATTTTTAAGTTAGAGATGGCGCCGAATATGTTTTGACAATTTGACGCTAAACGCTCTCGTATATACAGCCACAGCCTTTCGAAGGAAATCGTCGTGACGTTACCAGTATCAACAAGGAATGGACAGATTTATGCTGATAAAACTACATCAGGCAAGATAACTATTGTTTTTCTAAGTGCGAAAAAAAAAATACACAAGCAGCTCTCTGTAAAATGCTGAGGTGATTGGTTGATGTGGTGCATTGTATTGGCCTGGTGTGGAGGCATACCTGATACCTCAACACCTGGTGGGTGGGGACGGTGGGTGGTGGTGGCCTCAGCAACAACGGCTGTCACTATCCTTTCAGGCTCCATGTCCTTTTCTTCTCTATTTCTTTGTTAATTTCCCGTAAACCCCATGTCCTTTTCTGGGTTTCTCTTCTCGATCAGTTGAAGGGTACTCTGTCTACCCAGTCAAGAACTTGAGAGGGCTGTCCCTTCAGGCTCCATCCAAAAGCTACTAGTAGACTTCAGCTGTTGAACACACATCTGTATGTATTAATTAATTATGAAGCTTCTGTTGAAGTCAGATTCTTGGAGTGTGCTTTAATTCAGTCAAGAGCTCAAGTAAACTGCAGCAAGAGATTTGCTGTATACTATGTATACCATCATCCTGATTCTCAGAACAGCTGGTGCTCTGAACCACAAGATTAAGGAAAAGAAATCAAAGTTCGCCGTATAAACTGAATAATCGACTGATGCCAATTGTTACTGACAAAGCTCCATACCAGTCATATATCTTTTTTTATACAAAAAAGTAAACAGGTAGGGCCTGCCGTTTATTATGTTAATTAAAAATTTAAAAGAGAATTCTAAGCCCCCGGTCAAAGGGAATAATTAAGAGAACCGAGAGAAAGAGAATCAACGAAAAACAGGTAAAAGAAAGCATTTACACTCAACAAAGAGCAAACAGCAAAAGATTAGCGCTCCTGGATCTTCACTACCAACGTCAACATGTTGGCCGCGTACGAGTGTGATCTCTCAGAGACTGTACCGCTTCGTTTCTTTCCATATTTCCCAAGAAACTAGTGCATTGCATGGTCAGCCTGAGCTTAAAGCTACCATTGCATGGCCACCAGCTTGGCTTGGCACCGTTGTGAAATCCAAAACCACACGGCCGGGTTGATAGTGCTGTAGTGACGCTGGCAGAATATATTGTGTGTGCTGCGGAAAAAATGTACCCACGTTCATGATTCTTTGGTTTTGACAGTGCCACAAGTGACCCGTGCTGAAAATGAACCAGATAACATTTCAGTGGCACAAGAATCGACACACGCGCACGCACGCGCGCACACGCGCGCAAAATTAAAGCAAACCATGCATGATCATGAAAGAAGATTTCAAAGTTCAACATCACTGAATATGCTGCATCCACCAGTTTTCAGAATTCTCCTTTGCAAAATCTGAACCTTACAAAGTTGACATGAACCTTAACCACCCACACCTAAAAAAAAATGCTGGATCTAGTAGCAACCATCTCCATTGCATGTTCAATACTCACATGCATGCTGCACCTAAAGGGCTAAAGGACACATGGACAGGTTCAGCTGATGTGTATTAAATCAGATCTATCTAATTCAGTGCACTGAATCTGACCTAGCTTACTAGCTCTGTACAGGTGATATTTATTGAGAACAAATAAATAATGATATTATACAATCCTCAGAGATAAGGAAGGAGCAATGATGTACTTTGTGGTCATCACAATTCACAAGAGGCTGGATCAGCTGGCAAGCAACGTCTAGAAGCTCACGTGCTGAATTACACTCATCTGGAGAGGAGTGGGGGGCAAAACAAAGGGGCACCGCAAAAGGTGGGCACTAAAGTCTCCAATAGATTCCTGGCAGCGACATCAACCAACAGCGACTCTTTACTTCCTCTCTTGCCCCTGATGATAATAGTCCTTCCTCGTATATATTGCTCTAAAGTCAGCAGCAGCACTTGTAAGTGGCATCTACCAAAAATATCCAATGGCAATTGAGAGACGCCACATGATGACAACTGTTACGTTATTAATTAGGCGCCACGTGATTTAATTAATTTGGCTCGGCATTTTTGGATTACTTGCCACCAGGAAAAAAATTTCAATAGGTAATTCATTCAGAAATTAGGCAGGAGCTAGCTAGCTATCATCCAAAAAATATCCAGTGGCAATTCAGAATGCACTAGATGAATTCACAGGTGTTAGTTACTTAGGTACTAAACTGGTTAGTGTGAATCCAGAGAATTCACAGGTGTTAGATGAATTCACAAGCGTTTCTTTCAAACAAATCTTGGAAGATCAATCAGGTCTGCTGTCTGTGCAGCGCAAGAGACAATTTTCATGGCCAAAGTTTTTACAGTTCCAGCTGACAAGTGGTGGGCAGTAGACGAGCCACATATCGCATCGTATTAACATAATATTTCATTGGGTCCAGTTGTTAGTGCCTAGTATATATAGGACGATATGTAAGAATAGTGACACTTTGTTCCTTCTTCTTTTGATTTTTAATTTGTTGGCACAAAAAAAAAAAGAGCTTATGCCGTGAAATTTGGGAGTTGCGTTGCTTTCAAGTTTCAACCCTTTTGGGCTTATCAGGAAGACCAGTATGTTGTTTCTTGCACTGGATCCTGACGCTGATGGCCATACGGCGCTCCTCGTCTCTAGCTAGTGGCAGAAGAAGATGGTGATGGTCATTGGCGTGTCTTGATAGGCTTGATTGGATCCATCGTCATCACGGAGGACCACAATCTGGTAGCAAAATTGTCATTGCCCTTATGTACAATCGCCACCTTGACATGCTGGGATTGGAGGTTATCAGATGTCAATTCATTTACGTGCAGAAAGCTAGCACGACCTTGAATTCTAGTTCTCACTTTTCTCAATTGCAGAAACCTCTGGATCTGAAGCCTGACAGAATAGTTAATGTACTACATGTGCCTGGAGTGGTTCAAGTGTTTCCTGTGAGTACAGTGAATGCAGCTAGGAGTTCATGCCATTTAGCTAGCTAATGCGCTTCATCCAGTACGCTGCCGAGAAGTTCATTGCTGAACATTCTGTTAAGTTTGTATAGGATTGAACTTTCGAGGTTCGACAGGTCTGATATGGTGATAAAGGTCATGCATGACGTGTTTGCTATCATGCGTATATTTGTTAGAACAACAGAACCAACTTTATACCTCAATGCGTGCAGCGTGCCACACATTGTCCATAGTTAAGTTCGTTTTGATCGTCTCTGAAGAGAGAGAGAAAGAGAGTCAATGATGGAATCTAATTTTCCTTCGGACAATGCATTGAGAACAAGCAATCTATTAAAAAGGGAGCATCTCCTCTGTTTGGTGTACGCATCTGGCTGCTTTCTAGTTTTGCTTAAACATATCTGACCTCCAGCATTCGCCATGAACTGGGGTGCTAGCACAGATGCTTGACCACTAAAGACTTTACTGCTCCAGCTTTCCTACAACTTGGGGCCATCGTCCGAGGTTAGCCATCTCAGAACTTCTGGGAAGGGCAAAGGGGTGTCTCCGATTTGGCGTCAATCCCCGCTGATGTCATACTTTCCCCTGGCAGAAAAGTAATGCATGTGTTCCTGTTGCTTCCTACCCCTAAATACAATTTCCATAGAAACATCACTTGGGCGGCCAGAAACACTACTTGCTTTCTGCTACGCCCCCTTCAGTTTTATACGCAGGTTAGACTCGAGAGATCCAAACAGTTCATTGCAATATAGGAAGGCACCTACCAGTCATATGAATGAGTCACCAACTAACAATCCATTGAAATATAGTCAGGCAGTAAATGTTATATCAAAGATTCCAGTACCAACTACCAACAGACACCTCTGGAGGTCCTGCAAGCACAACTGGTGCCTTGTTAGGTCACGTTCGTTGGGCAAATTTTTTTCTAACCAAAATATAAATTAAGGTCTAGCTAACTGAAGGTTATCTGGAATTCTGGATCCTGTATGCAAGTATGTACTATTTAATTTGATGGGTTTTTTCGATCTATACCATTACAATTTTTGAAGTTTGCAAAAACACCATTACAATTCGTCTATTTTGAAACGTGCCATTAGAATTCATCGTTTCCCACAACAATGCCACTGAATACGTATAAAGACGACATGGGCCCAACTGCAGGCGTATACAGCCCCTCTCCTCTTTCACTGATGCGTGGGCCCTACCTGTCATCATCTTTTTCCTCCTCTTTCCTTCTTCCCCTGTTGAGCAGCATCCGCAGCCATATGCATGGCAAGCCGCAGAAGCAACATGCCGGCCTTCAACTCTCGGAGCTACACAGCAGCATGCATGTTCGGCACTCGATTGACAGAGATTTCGGAAGCAGCCAGTGGTGCCGCGCACGTGGCCGGCGGAGCTCGTTGCACGGCGGCGCGCGGAGCTTGCGGCCCAGACCAACATGCTGCTACCGCTTGCCGCTCGCCGGCATGCTGCTGCTGCTCCGTGCCGTTCGCCGGCGTGCTGCTGCTGCTCGCCGGCGTGCTGCTAGCTGCTGCTCGCCATGGGCACCTGCTTGTGGCTAGACCGCCATGCTGCTGCTGCTGCCGTGCGCCGCCATGCTACTGATGATGCTCGACGAGTGCTGGCATGCTGTTGCTGCTTGCCATGGACAGTCTGGATCTGCTGCTCAGCAAAGGAAGGAGAAGAGGAGGAAGAAGATGATGACAGGTGGGGTCCGCGCGTCAGTGGCAAAGGAGATGGGCTGTAATGAAGTATACGTAGTCCTATACGCCTGCAGCTGGGCCCAAATCATCTTTATACGTATTCAGTGGCACTATTGTGGGAAACAATGAATTCCAATGGCATGTTTCGAAATAGACGAATAGTAATGGTGTTTTTCCAAACTTCGAAAATTGTAATGGTATGGATCAAAATAACCCTAATTTGATTGGTTCAGCACAATTATCTAGCGAAGTCAACAACTACACTGTATGGAGGGTACAATCCACTCAAATTCAGATAAAGAAGTGCTGAACACATTTTTAATCACTTTGCTCGGTACAGTTTGAGATTAAGACAGGATGAAAGATGGTCGTTCCTATGGCTAGCTCCTCCTCTCTATCTAATGGGCATTGGCGTGCATGTCTTCATAGGTTTGATTAGATGCGTCTCCATCACCAAGGACCATAATCAGGTAGCAAAATTGTCATCGCCCTTATGTACAGTCGCCACCATGACATGCTGGAACTGGAGGTTCTCAAGTCTCGATTCATCTATGTGCGCAAAGCTAGCACGACCTTGAATTGAAGCTCTCACTTCTCAATTGCTGAAACCTCTTCATCTGAAACCTGACAGACAGAATAGTTGTACTACATGTGTATGGAGTGGTTCATGTGCTTCATGTGAGTACGGTGATGAATGCAGCTAGGACTTCATGCCGTTGAGCTAGCCACGGTTCTTCATCCTGTTTCCTGTACACTGCCGAGAATTTCATAGCTGACAGTGAACATTCTGTCATGTTTGTATGGGATTGCACTCTTGAGGTTTGACAGGTCTGATGGTGATAAATGTCATAATATGTTTTTTATCATGCATACATATGTTATGTTATATAATAGATCCAATTTGTATACCTCAGTGCATGCCACACATTGTCCATATATGTTAGTTCATTTGGACAATGCATCGAGAACCAGCAATTCAGTGAAAAGGGGCCCTTTACAAGAATTAATCCTCTTAACTAGAACAAGTAGTAATGCTTCTTGTTAAGCCTGAGTGATTCAGAACGTAATGCGCATCTCCTCTGCGCTGGTGCAGGCATCTGGATATAGGAAGCAGCTTCGCTTAAACATAGCTGACCTTCAGCACTGCACATGAACCTGAGTGTTAGCATGAATGCGTGACTGAGACTGCCAGCAGTGCTCTGGCTCTGCTACAATTTGGCGTCATTGGAGGCTAGCCCTCACGGAACTTCCGAGGAGTGGCGAAGGGGTATATGGGATTTAGTGCCAGTCGTCGCTTATATCCTACTTCCACCGGACAACATTGTAATGCAAGTGTTCCAGATGCCTCCTACTCCTATTACACAATTTCATAGCAACATCACTTGGGTAGTTGGGTGGCCGGAAACACTACTGGCTTTCTGCTCCATTGCCTGCTGTTTTATAAGCAGTTTACACCAGAGAGACCGAAACAATTCATTGAAATATATAGTCAGGCTCAGGCACTTTGCCAGTCATATGAATGAGTCACCAACTAATAATCCATTGAAGTATAGTCAGGTAGTAAATGTTAAATTAATTTCGCTATCCAGAGGTCCAGCAAGCCAACTGGTGCCTCGTTAGGTCACGTTCATTGGGCTATTTTTTTTCTAACCAATATATGTAAATTATTGTTACTAGTTCATCAACTCGCGCTCTCGCACAGGGTTATAATTAGGTGTAAATATTCGTATTAGAATACATTTCAGTATCATGATGGCATCGATACTCATTTACTTTTAAGCTTACACCATGTCATCTCTAAGATTAGCGATAGAGTTTTATGAGAGATTTACAATGCGGAAGACGTTAGGCACCTATGGTATATACTAACCTCCTCCTTTTCTTGAGTTGGTTGTTTCTTAACCAAATTATAACCTCATTATCTTTCAAAGATTTCTTGAGACGTCAGGTGCTTATATTATTTCATAATGGCAAATTATAACCTCATTACTAGAACATAGATATCTCAAAATTATATTACAAATATTTATATATTATATGATGTTTTATTCAAAATGTGTACACTTATATTGAAAAAACAATTTGCAAAATTTCGTTATCTCATAGTGTTAATATAACTTAATTACTATGTCATTTATTAAAGGAATGATTTTTCAGGCATGGTAAGTTGTTAAAATAAATATTTATTTTGGTGTATACATGTTTGGTTCGTCTATATGATGGTGCTTAACATTGTAGAAGTATATAAATATTTAAAAATATATAGCTACTTTATAGATATATTTTTTTACGATAGCTCACATATTAGTAGTTATACATTGCGTGGGGTTTTTTATTTTTATTGTTTTTATTCTTCATTAATTGAGGAATTATTATTTAGTCATAATATTAGATTGTTTGTTTGTATAGTAGTTGCTTGCCGGGATGGCCCAAACTGACTTTACCTTCTGATGAGTGTTTTGAATTTTTCCATATAGGCCTTAATTAATAATAATACCATGCATCTGGGTCCCCCTATTTTTTAACATCATTAGCATGTAAATTGGAAGTAATCTAAAATCATTATAATGTTACTAAATAATAAGGATCATCATATCGAGGCTCATTTGTTTGTCACTGCCTAGCAAGATTGCATCCCACACTCTAGTGATTCTTACTTTGATTTTTCATAATTCCTTTACCAGCTTACTTTCCATGCATTTTCAATGAAAATTACATCTGCCATCATATTTGGAGAACTGAATCACCAATGATGCTAAGCATAACAGGTGCAAATGTTTGGTTGAAGACAATTTGGTAGTTGAAAACTAATATTCTGTAATGAATGGGGATGTATATTTTCTCTAATGCATGGATACTCGATCTGAAGCAGTAATCTAATATTGGATTCTATGTCCAAAACTTAATATTTGCATTTAAGCAGAGATATTGATAATCTACATTAGCAACAATTTTTGTAGATTTATATGCAGATGTTTACTATCTCAAACAAAGAGAGTCATCAGGATGGATAAAGCATGAAAACAGAAGAAATAATAATTTGACAAAAAGGTGATATAGCAGCACAACAATGGAGTTTGGATTCCTGGGATGCAGCAAAAATCATATCCTCCACCAAGGGTCTGAACCTACCGAATTACAACAACTATCAGCTCAATTAACAATGAAAGAAAATTGGAATTGTGAGATTTACCATACTGTATCAGGGCTCCACATTTAGTATCAATTTGCGCATCATGCCCTTTCTATACATGCATCATGCATCTTCCACTTCAGAACGATACCACATCGAATCAAAGATTTTTTTATTGCAAAACCTAGATTAGGAAGCAATTAATAATCAGCCAAAGATTAAATAAATATAAATAATGTGTACTTTCTATGATTGATTGGCGAAGCGGCCCTGAAACTGGCATGCAGACAAGAATTGTTCTCCAGTAAGGAGAGTGAGAGAAGAAGAAGGCATTAGGACGCTACTTGCCGAGCGGAGGGATGGAAGGGACCGAGAGACCATTCTCACTGCAGGTACCAACAGGACAAGCCGGTACAAAACTATGGTTGTATTCTCCTTGTCCAGTGCCGTCGTTGCCGTCGCTGTAGTTTTCGAGCCACATGGAGCTGAGGCTGAGGTAACGGGGAGAGGAGGTTGTAGGACGGATTGGATACTATGTGTACGTGTCCAACTAATTAGGAGGGATTTGATGATAATTAATTTTATGGATCATTAGATCATGAAAATGAATATGATTGGTAGGTCAATCTAATATTTTATAAAACATTTGTAAGCCTGATCGATTTTTTTTTCTCTATGACCAAATGTGTACACTTTTTCTTTACAACAAAAATTAGCTTATTACTTAATCCATAAACATGATGGGTCATGATATTTTATATTAATATTTAATATATTAATTACCAAGTCAACGTGATAGATAGGCCAATTTTATATTTTATTTAACCAACCATGAAACAATCGTGTTGGTAGATGGAGAATTATTTTTATGTACTGCGATAATTTTTTATTTAATATAATACAACTAGAGGTGGGTAACAAACTTGTTTGTAGATTTTTATGTACGGCAACAGTTTTTTTTCTTTAGAAAATAGATTTTATTAACTATAATGGCAGATGTGGGTAATTTTGTACAGATCCAATGGTTACAGATGGCTCAACATTTTGATTTGATGGTCGGATGTTTCTGTTAATGTGAGATTTTCTTCCATTTATTTATTTTCTGGAGCGTCTGGTGAGGATTAATGTGGAGACTGGAGCCTCAAATTAGTAATAAGTAAGATAGTAGTAAGATAGCCAAGGAAGCGGAAGACGTGTCAGATGAGCAACAGGAACATGAAGATGTTGGGCCGGCTGCATCACGGCCTCGTAGCACGAAGAAGCCTAACGCTAGGACATCCGGCCCAACATGAACCCAGTCCATCAGCAAGGCTTAGCTCACTTGGCTTCTCAACGTCTGCACACGGTTAATGGCGCGTAGGCCCCCACATGTAAGAGTTAACAAGAATTTGAACAAGCTTTTACCCTGTCGGAAGAAACTGTCCTCGTCCCCTGCTGTTGCTTCTTGTTTCCCAAATCCCCCTCCATGATCCGAAGCGTGTTGCTAACAGTAATGTTTTGGCTAACCGAACCTGATATGGAAACTGTATGCAAAGCATGTACTATTTAGTTCGATATGTTCAACAGAGCTATTCAGCGTAATCAGTCCAATTCAAATAAAGAAGTTCACGTGTGTTAGGAGAGTCAAGGGCCTATTAGGCCTTAGCCTATTAGGGTTAATTAATCATTTGCTTGTTAGTCAAGTAAACATCTCTATATAAGGAGAGGAGAAGTATCTATCTAATCAAGCAAGAGATTAGAAGGAAATTCCTTCTCTCTTGCCGGCCGTGGGCAAATTCCTAGCACCCAAGACCCTAGCCTCCGCTCTTTCTCTCATAGCCGTTAGCCTGTGAATAGTACCCACAGGTACTGTAGCGTGGGTACTGTTCACAGGCTAACGGCTATGAGAGAAAGAGCGAAGGCTAGGGTCTTGGGTGCTAGGAATTTGCCCACGGCCGGCAAGAGATCTGCTCTCTCGCAACCACGCAGCCCCAACGGAATTTGCCCACGCCGTCGCCTCTGCTCTCTCGCAACCACGCAGCCCCAACGACGTCCATAACATCTGGTATCGGAGACTCTGGTTCAATGTTGACCTGGCTGCCCACCTCCACCGTGCCGCCGCCGTCCATGGCTTACGTCGCCGTGCCCATCCCCACGCCGCTCGGCCCACATCCCTGGGCTGCACCGCCCCTGTTCGCAACAGCGCCGCTAGCCCTGTTCTCCGCAGCACCGCAGGTGGCAGCGCCGCCGGTGTTCACCGCCGCCACGGCCGCATTCACCACCGCGCCGCTGCCCTCCACCATCAGCGCACTGCTGCCTACGTCGTCGATGGCGATGACCTCGTCGGGGACGCTTGCGCCGCCCGTCTCGTCGTCGGCCGCCCTGCTATGGGATTCTATCACCAAGATGCTGGCCAACCTTGACTGGCTGGTGGCTGCCCTCCACTCGTGGCTGGCTGCCGCCGTGGAGAGCCGTCGGGCGGTGGCAGTGCGGCTGCAGGCAGTGGTGCGCGGCCTCCTGGCGCGTCGCCGGATGCGGCGGCTGTACGATCTACAACTGATTCAGCCCCGCACCCCCGCGCAGTTCCTCCAAGCTGTGCGTCGCCTTGCGAAGACGGACATCATGACGGCGCCGCAGCCGTTGCTTGAGCCCCAGACATCGGTGGTGGTGCTGCCATTGCCGACCACCGGGGCGCCGCTGCCAACCACCAGGGCGCCGCTGCCGACCACCGGGGAACCGCTGCCGACCACCCACCAGGTGTCGGCAGTAGTGCGGCTGCAGGCGGCGGCGCGTGGTCTCCTTGCGCGTCGGCGGGTGGGGCGACTGTGTGATTTCGTCCGCTGCATCGGGGATCTTCAGCATGTTGTTTCCCCAATGGGTGGTGGGCATGCTGCTTTTTCCGCAGCCGGCGGACTCCACCTCTGCGTCGGTGGCTGTTTGGAAGGCACTCCCCTCCTCGTCTATCTCGTCATCCGCGAGAGCGCTTTGCCTAGCACCGCCGTTTTTCGTCATCGTCCACCACGAGGGCGCCTCCGCTGGTCGTTGTTGCGACCACTTCCTGGTGGCCATACACATGCTCCCCTCTCGTTTCGATGGTGTCCATGGGATCCAGGTGGCTACAGACGTGCAACTCCATCACGCGAAGAGTGTCCGTCGTGTCTTCAGGAGTCAAAGATAAAGAGTCGTAGTCTATTTCAGGTGAGAATAATAAAATAAGCCGATATGTAAAATGCTTGTTTTTAGGTGTTAGGCTTGTGTTTTGTCGAGTCGTCATTAGGTCGCAGCTCGAGGACGAGCTGCATGTCCAGGTGGGGTGTAGTGTTAGGAGAGTCAAGGGTCTATTGGACCTTAACTCATTAGGGTTAATTAGTCGTTTGTTTGTAAGTCAAGTAAACCTCTTTATATAAGAAGAGGAGAAATCAATCTAAAGCAAGAAATTAGAAGGAAATCCTATCTCTCTTACCGGCCGTGGGCAAAGCCCCGCGGCTGGCCTTCCCAGCGCCCCAAACCCTAGCCGCCGTCCTCTGTCTCTCTCACAGCAGCTCTAGCAGCCGCTGCTACAGTACCCGTGTGTACCGTAGCGCGGGTACTGTTCATGCCATTGCCGTCACTCCCTCGCAACTATGCAACCTCAAAGACGTCCATAACAACGTGAATAAATTTTCAATCACTTTGGTTGGTTAAAGTTTCAGGGTAACAAAACAGATAGCCACGGCAGGTGCATGTACGTTCTGACTTCCTGGTTTTAGATGAGGCCACAATGTCTTCCCACTTCCGCCACAAATTACTTTTCCCTGGCGCATCCTGGATCATCCGCACTGACTCCATGCCTCAATATCATCTGTAATCCTCGTGCCTCCCGAGCCTACTTAAAAAAAGGGTTATTTTCACTGGTACAGAAATGGACTTTGTTTCCGGTTGGGAAATCCTTTAGCCTCGGTTTTCTAACCGGGAACAAGCTTCCGGGAGTAAATATCACCCATTTTAATCCTGGGTCTAGAACCGAGATTAAAAGTGAACCTTTAGTCCCGGTTTAAAAGACAAATCGGGACTAAAAGGTCTGCAGCCCAGACCACGTGTCCTCAGGTCTGTGGAACCTTTTAGTCCCGGTTTGTATAAACAACCGGGACTAAAGCCTTCCTTTTTTTTTGTGTTTTTTCAGTTCATTATTCGTTTTGTTTTTAAATTATGGTTTCGATTTAAAATTATCTATACACACACATATTACATATATATATATATATATATTACATATATATATATATATATATATATGTAAAATATATATATGTATATATATATTATATGTGTGTATCGGTTTTGACAAAGGGCACAATACGACATAAGACATATATATTACAAACTACATATATATATATATACATATACATATACATATATACTAGAGAGTTTAACACTTTTTCACTCCAAATGTTTTCCTCTCCAAAAGTTTTCACTCCAACATATATATATGCCCTTCAGTCATCTTCATCACCACCGTTGCCCGGCTTCCAAGATTCATTAGGGTCATTGTAAAATTCTCCGGAGGAATTTAAAACTTTGTGTGAGTTCATGAGGGTGTACGTCATTGTAAAGTTTTCACTCCAACATATATATATATATACATTTGTGTGAGTTAATATGAGATCGATTTAACGTACTTTTACCTTCTTTCGGTCAGTTCTGACTGAGTACACCCTCATGAACTCGTAGACATAGTATCCACAAGTGTTATTCCCGGGTTGTTGCCGCAGAACCCACTTTATAAGACAAAAAAGATTGTCATCCGATCCGGACAATACATATATATAGATACATATATAACATGAATGGCCTCTAAGTATATATACTTACCATGTGTGGGATTATAGTCAGTGGTGCTTTGTAATGTTTGAGGTCGTATTTCTTAATGAATCTTTTCCAAACATTGCCAATCAAAATAAAAATATCCAATGATCGATGTGAATATTTTCCAAACACTGCAATTGAAGATGCTAAGGAGAAATAAATTACCTCTAAAAAATATCTATCATATCTTGGATTTGGTTCAGGCTCTTTCTCATAAAATCTAAGATCTCCATGTGGCTTTATTGAAGATCGATGACGATCAATATCCAATGATCGTTAAAGTTGTAGGGGAAGAGTATCTGTTTCTTGCCGCGTTGCTTTGCTAAGAACTTCATGAGATTCTTCTCTGTGTCTTCTTTCCATGTTGGGTTGGGTTTAGGGTGTTTGAATACAATATGTGGATCAATGAAACCAACTTCATTAGACCCTCTCTGTTTGCACATTTGCATCTCATAGCTGTATATATATATATAGTAAGGATATATATATAAAGAGACAGAAAACCTAAACTCTAGCCCTAACACTAATTAAACCGTAGCCCTAATCCTAAACCCTAACACTAAACCCTAGCCCTAAACCCTACACTAAACCCTAGCCGTAACACTAAACCCTAACACTAGCTACAAAAACTAACTACAAAATTAATCAGTATAAGCTAATAACTAAACTAACTACAAAAACTAAACTACAAACTAATTTGCATATGGTCCTAATTAATTAAACTAAACTAAACTAATAATTAGTAATAAAAAAAACTAACTAGCTAAACTAATTAACTAAACTAACTAACCTAACTAGCTAAACTAACTAACTATACTAACCAACCTAACTAACTAAACTAACTAACCTAACTAACTATAAACTAACTAACTATACTAACTAACCTATAACTAACTAAACTAAACTAAACTAACTAACTAAGCTAACTAACTAGAAATAGAACTAAAACTAAATAGAACTAATTAATAATATCTAACTAACTAATTAACTAATTAAATTATCTAAACAAAACTAAACTAATTAACTAACTAAAAATAAAACTAAACTAACTAAATGAAAAAAAACCTTTTGCTTACCTCGGCGGCCGACGCTGAGAAAGCAGAGGAGCCGGCCGGAGCGCGCGCGCAGAGGAGAGAGGCCGGGCCGGCGGCGGATCTCGCGGCGGCCGGCGTCGAGGCTCGCAGAGGGGTAGTCCGGCGGCGGCTGGCAACACGGAGAGGCCACGGCGGCGGCGTCGAGGAGAGGCGAGTCGGGCGGCGGTGAGCAGAGGGAGAGGGCTGGGCCGGCGGCGGAACTCGCGGCGGCCGGTGTCGAGGCTAGCAGGCAGCCCGCGGCGGCGGCGGCCGGCAACACGGAGGCCGGCGGCGTGTCGATGTAGGGCGCGGCGGGGCGCGTCGAGATCCCGCGCGCTGGGGCACGGCGGCGCGCGCGGCGTTGGCGAGCTCGAGTAGGTCAGGGCGCCGCGCGGGCGGCGGGGCGTCACGCCGGCGGGGCACTAGCGGCCGGCAGTCGTTGCAGCGGTCGGAGAGGCGGCGGCGGCGTCGAGGGCGAACGGCGGACAGGGTATGAATCGAGGTGATCGAGGTTGAAGGCCACTGCAAAATATATATAGGTGGGGACTTTTAATCCCGGGTCTCCTCTAAAACCGGAACTAAAAGTGTGTTTTTGGCGGACCTGAAAATTTCGTCCCACCTTTAGTCCCGGTTGCAGCCTACAACCGGGACTAAAAGTGAAATTTCTGTTCATCTCCCGCCAACTTCTTCATTTCTTTTTGTCTTACTTTATAATACTTATAAATCTTAATAATTCAATAGTAAATGGAAATGTTGACAAAAAAAATTTTAAAAAAAAGTTTCTGCTTTATTTTACTGCATACTACACAGAAGACAAATCTTTTACCTATATTTCTTGATTTCTTTACAAATATTAAAAGTAATATACGGTAATAATCATTAATTCATTAATGCAAAAATATAGTGCTCAACAAATATAAATAAAATGGTTGGTATTTGACAGAAAAGTTGTTTTCAATTTATTTCAACGTAAATTCATGGATCTAATGTCTCACAATTATTACATAATAGCTCAATTCGCACTAAGCAATCACAGTAGTGAACTTTTTTTTTAAATATATGTCCCTTGATCATAATCGACGCAGCCATGTGGTGTCTTCATTGTTCAATAGGATGCTTGGGTCTTTGTTGACCATGAAGGCTGGGATTCGATCATCCTTCTCATAATCTTCTGATGTATCTGTCTTATCTTCAATTCCCACAATGTTTCTTTTTCCTGAAAGAACTATATGACGCTTTGGCTCATTGCTAAATTGGTTCTTATCGTTTTTTCCTCTTTTCGGTTTCGAAGACATGTCATTGACATAGAATACCTGATTGACATCCTTGGCAAGCACAAATGGTTCGTCTTTGAACCCACTGTTATTGAGGTCCACTATTGTCATTCCATACTGGTTGTCCACTGTTACCCCGTCTCCGGACACCTTTACCCACTGGCACTTGAACAAAGGAACTTTAAAAGTAGGTCCATAGTCTAGTTCACATATCTCCTCTATGCATCCATAGTATGTTTGCTTAGTTCCGTTCGGGTCTATGGCATCTATGCGGATACCACTGTTTTGGTTGGTGCTCCTTTTATCTTGGGCTACTGTGTAGAATGTATTTCCATTTATCTCGTACCCTTTGTATGTGAGGATATGCCATGATGGTTGCCTAGCCAACAAACACAGTTGCTCTGGAATACTCTCATCACCCTGACATTCTTTTCGTAACCAACCGCTAAAAGATTCCATGTGATGGCGCGAAATCCAAGCTTCAGACTTGCCTGGAAACTGTGATAGTAAGAATTCCTTGTGTCTATCCATATATGGCTCCACCAAGGTGGAGTTTTGCAGAACTGTGTAGTGTACTTTATTGAAATAAACGTCACCCTGACCGATATATGTTTTCTTCCCTAGTGTCCCCTTTCCACTTAGCCTCCCCTCATGTCATGATTCTGAAACACCAATTGGGTCTAGATCAGGAATAAAGTTAACACAGAACTCAATGACCTCCTCGGTTCCGTAGCCCTTCGCGATGCTTCCTTCTGGCGGAGCACGGTTGTGAACGTACTTCTTTAGGACTCCCATAAACCTCTCAAAGGGGAACATGTTGTGTAGGAACACAGGACCCAGAATAATAATCTCCTTGACCAGATGAACTAGGAGGTGCGTCATGATATTGAAGAAGGATGGAGGGAAAATCAACTTGAAGCTGACAAGACACTGAACCACGTCATTCTGTAGCTTATCAAGATCTAGAGGATTGATTGCCTTCTGAGAAATTGAGTTGAGGAATGCACATAGCTTCACGGTGGCTAGACGTACATTTGGAGATAGAATTCCTCTTAATGCAACTGGAAGCAATTGTGTCATGAGCACGTGGCAGTCATGGGATTTTAAGTTTTGGAATTTCTTCTCTGGCACGTTTATTATACCTTTTATATTTGAGGAGTATTCGGATGGTACCTTGATGCTGTCTAGGCATTCAAACAGGCTCTCCTTCTCTTCTTTGCTAAGACTGTAACTAGCAGGTCCTAAGTATTGGCGTCCATCAGCTGTCTTCTCGTTCAAACGCTGTAGGTCCTCTCGTGCTTCAGGTGTGTCCTTGCTCTTCCCGTACACACCCTTGAAGCCAAACAGGTTCACACAAAGATTCTTTGTTAGGTGCATCATGTCAATCGCATTGCGGACCTCTAAGACTTTCCGATATGGTAGCTCCCAAAATATGGACTTCTTCTTCCACATAGGTGCATGACCGCTAGCGTCGTTCGGAACGGGTTTACTGCCAGGTCCCTTTCCGAAGACTACTTTCACGTCCTTGATCATATCGAGTACATCCTCACCGGTGCGGTTGATAGGCTTGGACTTGTGGTCCGCCTTACCTTTAAAATGCTTGCCTTTCTTTCTTACAGGATGATTCGTAGGCAGGAATCGACGATACCCAAGGTAGACAACCTTTCAACATTTTTTCAAAAATATACCTTTAATGTCCGTTAAACAATGCACACATGCATTATATCCCTTGTTCGACTGTCCTGAAAGATTACTTAGAGCAGGCCAATCATTGATTGTTACGAACAACAATGCACGGAGGTCAAAGTGCTCCTGTTTGTGCTCATCCCAAACACGTATACCTGGTTTGTTCCACAAAAGCAGTAGTTCTTCAATTAGTGGCCTCAGGTACACATCGAAATCATTGCCAGGCTGTCTTGGTCCTTGGATTAGCATGGGCATCATAATAAACTCTCTCTTCATGCATAACCATGGAGGTAGGTTGTAGATATATAGTGTAACAGGCCAAGTGCTATGACTACTATTCTGCTCCCTGAAAGGATTCATACCATCCGTACTTAAAGCAAACCTTATGTTTCTTGCGTCGCCTGCAAAATCTGGGAACTCTCGATCGATTGCTCTCCATTGAGACCCATCAGCCGGGTGTCTCAGCATATTGTCTATCTTACGGTCTTCTTTGTGCCACCGCATTAACTTTGCATGCTCTTTGTTTCTGAACAAACGTTTCAAGCGTGGTATTATAGGAGCATACCACATAACCTTGGCAGGGATTTTCTTTCTGGTTCTTTCATCCTCAACATCACCAGAGTCATCTCGCCTGATCTTATACCGTGATGTATGGCATACCGGGCAGGAATCCAACTTCTCGTACTCCTCGCCACGGTAGAAGATGCAATCATTAGGACATGCATGTATCTTTGTGATTTCCAATCCCAGTGGGCAGACAACCTGTTTGGTTTCATAGGTAGTGGCTGGTAATTCGTTATCCTTTGGAAGCATCTTCTTTATTTTTATAAGCAACTCCTCAAATCCCTTGTCGGATACACCATTCTTTGCCTTCCATTGCAACAACTCTAGTGTGTTACCCAATTTTTTCTGTCCTGCATCACAAGTTGGGTATAGCAACTTCTTGTGATCCTCTATCATACGCTCGAATTTGATCTTCTCCTTTTCGCATTCTCTCTTTGCATCGCAAATAGCCTGAGCAAGATCATCAACAGGATCATCTTGTGCTGGTACCTCTTCTTCAGCTTCCTCCATTGAAATATCATTGTTCAATACACCATAGTCAGCATAGTGTTACCATCGTCCCATTGTTCTTCTTCGTCTTCTTCCATTATAACACCTCTTTCTCCGTGTTTGGTCCAGCAGATGTAGTTTGGCATGAAACCCAACTTGAACAAGTGAGAATGAAGAATCCTTGAGTAAGAATATTCCTTCAAATTCGTACATACAGCACATGAGCAGCACATGAATCCATCCCGCTTGTTTGACTCGGCCACATTTAAGAAAATATGCACGCCCTCAATGAAATCTTTGGAGCGACGATCAGTGTTGTACATCCAATGCTGACTCATCTACATTACAAGACAAATAAACATATATCACAATACTAGACATTAATTTATGGAAACCTCGCTGCAATGTAGACAGTCACAACTAGCACTAAACTAATTAAACATAAAATATACTTCAACAGCCTAAGGATATCACGACCGATCTCAACTAAAACAGACAAATCATTCGTCTGTTCAACATCAATGGGCTTCGTTCGCGGGCTCAGTGCCTCATCAGCTAGCTCATCACCCACCGCAGCCGCCTCTACAAGAGTTCCAAACACGTGTTTGGCATACTCTTCTTACCAGTACCACCCTAGACATCCACTGCCATCCCACTGAAATTAAGACAAAAAATACATAATTTATTATATATAATCATCAAATGCGATGGAGTAACTCACATTACGATCCGGACACTTGTAGAAGATGCTCCCCTTGTTGGGACCCTCCTTCTTCACTCGAAACTCAAGCACATTCTTTTTCTTGGACTCGCCGCACTCAATGAGAGGGAGGTATGGTCTCAGCCTCTTTTGAACCCGATGATAGGCCGAGGACCCGGAAGCATTCGTCATCTACTCTTTACTCTCTAGACTCAAATTTATAAAGCACTTAAATTCTTAATAATGTATTTTAACAAGTGAAACTAAAAAATTCTTAAAATTTAAAACATATGCAACCAATATTTAAGCAACCAATGTGTGATATGTATATTAGCAATGAAATATGTATACCGGCTCATTTAATCTTCTTTTAACCAAAAATGCAAACTATCAAGTGATTTTGAGCTTGAACATAAAAATGAAGGGAAGAATCATGCATGCATATATATATCGATCCAATTTTTTCTAGGCTAAGAATTGAGATATGATAGTAACTAAACAAGAGAGAATAAAGATAGTAACCTTTACAACCGTAGAATTGAACTTAGAGTAATGTAGACCGAGCTCCAAACCCTGCTTGACTCCTTGAGCAAGGACACCGAGAGCAAGAACAGCGAGAGCAAGAAACTGAGCTTGAGAGAGTAAGAACACTGAACTTGAATGGCTCAGGCTCGGGGGAGAAGAATGTTCAAATATAGGGAGGAACATTAGTCCCGGTTTTAGATACTAACCCGGGCTAAAACTAAAGCTTTAGTCCCGGTTTGTAGCTTCAACCGGGACTAAAGCTTGACTTTTAATCCCGGTTCTTGACCCTAACCGGAACTAAAAGCTCTCCCAGAGCATCTAGCCATTGGGAGCCGTTGTGAAGAAACATTTAATACCGGCTGTTCTTTAAAACCGAGATTAAAGATATCTTTCTTCCTAGGCGCAAAAAAATCCGGTACTAAAACTAAAATTGGCTGCGGATCAAAAGTCTGGTGTTTGATACATGCCATTGCAATTTTTCAAGTTTAAAAATACGCCATTATAATTCGTCTATTTGAATACGTACCATTACAATTTCATCTCTCCTCGATCCATGCCATCTTCTACACTTGCTGCGTACATGGCCCCACTAGCAGGCGTATATACATACGGAAACGTGTATGGGCGTTAAGGATCCGCCTACTCCGTTAGAACGAGCCCGCCCGTCGAGGGCACTCGCCCGCGTGAGCTTCGCCCGCTGCGTCGCGAGCCTCTCGCTGGCCACCGCCAGCACATCCCGGTGCATCCATGCGCCGTCGGGCGCTGACCGCCACCATCCTGTGTCGCGCCGATGGTCCAGACGGCCGTGCTGTGCATGACGGCATGGACGGCGAGGAAGGTTCCCTCCGTGGCGCGCCACGGCATGCTTGGCAGGAGCACGACGGCGTGCTCGCCACCAGTGTTAGCGCCGTGTCCTTCCTTGTTCCGTGTTTATCTAGCCGCTCTTCCCCTTCCATCGTATGACGCGTGGGTGAGAAGATTCACAGATTCCGGTGATGCTACTTGTCTGGTATGTGCTGCTATCTTCTCCCTCCTTCCCATTACTCATGTACTAATCGTGAAAAGGCAGTAGCCCTCAGGGGAGTAGCAGCAACGCAAGCAAGCCATCGCGGAATTGCTCGCTGCTGCGTTCAAGTGGCGTGGCGGCCCGTGTGGCGAGAACTTGGCTGCGGCGGCGGCCGGGGCGGCGAATGGAGGCGGCACCTTGCGCCCATGGCTGTGAAGATCGCGGTCCTGCTTCCCGGGCGGCGAATGGACGCGGCGCTGCTCCTGATCCCGGCTACCATCGCTGAGGCGCTGCCACTCAACCTCATGTGCAAGCTGCCGTGGGCAAGCGCCGCTGCTCCGTCTCGTGCTTGGGCCGCCGCGGGCCTCGTTCTAACGGAGCAGGAAGATCTTTAACGCCGCTACACCTTCCCGTATGTATACAGGTCTGACAGTGGGGCCTTATACGTAGGAAGCGTAGAAAATGGCATGGATCAGGGATAGATGAAATTGTAATGGTAGTTTTCCAAATAGTCAAATTATAATGGCTATGTCCAAACTCGAAAAATTACAATCGCACCGATCAAAATAACCCTAAAAAAAAGAGTGGAGGAGCCTCTAGAAAAATATTAAATTAAACATTTATCTATCTTGAACCAAGAGAACGAAGCTAAAGCAAGAGCTCATGCTCTGGATGGCTGGTATGGTGTTTGTTTCTTCTCATTGCTCTTTTATGGACACGCAGTCCGCCCGATCGATAAAAGACAGAACAATAATATCACATTGATGTGAATTGGTTCTATTACTGTGTACGAGTAGTACTTTGACTCAGTTAACACATTTAGTTGGGCCCCGATGTATCATGAATGCAGCTAGGACTTCATGCCATTGAGCTAGCTAATGCGCTTCATCCAATACACTGACGAGAAATTCATAGCTGACAGTGAACATTCTGTCAAATTTGTATAAGATTGAACTCTCGAGGTTCTACAGGTCTGATGATGATAAAGGTCATGACGTGTTTTTTTATAATGCATATATTTGTTAGAACAACAGAACCAACTTTATACCTAAATGCCACTAGTACGTAGGAGCTCTATAGTAGCGCCATGTATTTTTTTTACTGGCGGTTTCGCTTGACGTCCGCCACTAGAAATCAGCGCCATTTTTACAGACGGGTCATTTAAGAAACCGCCACTAGAAATTAATTTTTACAGGCGCTGGCCGGTGGGTCCCTTCTGAGATTTAGTTTTTTTGTTTTGCTATTTTTAAAACACGATTTTTGGAAAATGCCGCCAGTACAAATCGATTTGTACTGGCGGTTCACAAGCAACCGCCAGTAAAAATCGCCGATTTCTACTGGCCTCTAGCACTGACGGTTGCCAAAAACGTCTGTAAAAATACGTCTACAACCGCCAGTGCAGAACTTCTCTGTACTAGTGTGCGTGCCACACATTGTCCATATTTAAGTTCATTTTGACCGTCTCCGAAATACAATTTCCATAGCAACATCACTTGGGCGGCCAGAAATACTACTTGCTTTCTGTTACATTCCCTGCTCTTTTATACGCAGGTTAGACTAGAGAAATCGAAACAGTTCATTGCAATATACTCAGGCACCTACCTGTCATATGAATGAGTCACCAACTAACAATCCATTGAAATATAGTCAGGCAGTAAATGTTATATCAATTCCAGTACCAGCAAACACCTCTGGAGGTCCTGCAAGCACAACTGGTGCCATGTTAGGTCAGGTTCGTTGGGCAATTTTTTTCCAACCAAAATGTAAATTAAAGTCTAGCTAACTGAAGGTTATCTGGAAATTGTATGCAAGTATGTACTATTTAATTTGATTGGTTCAGCACAGTTATTTAGCGAAATCAGTCCAGTCTGATTGTGTGCATACAAGTATACAATGCAACAACACTGCATGGAAGGTACAATCCCCTCAAATTAAAATAAAGAAGTGCTGAATAAATTTTTAATCACTTTGCTCGGTACAGTTTGAGATTAAGATAGGATGCAAGATGGTCGTTCCCATGGCTAGCTCTTCCTCTGTAGCTAATGGCCAAATAAGATGGTGATGGTCATTGGCTGTCTTCATAGGTTTGATTAGATGCATTGCATCGCCATCACCAAGGACCATAATCAGGTAGCAAAATGCCGGGACTGGATCGGAGGTTCTCAAGTCTCAATTCATCTATGTGCGCAAAGCTAGCACGGCCTTGAATTGAAGCTCTCACTTCTCAATTGCTGAAACCTCTTGATCTGAAACCTGACAAACAGAATAGTTGTACTACATGTGTATAGAGTGGTTCATGTGAGTACGTACGGTCATGAATGCAGCTAGGATTTCATGATCCAGTTTTTATACCTCAGTGCAATATGTTAGTTCATTTGGACAATGCATCGAGAACAAGCAATTCAATGAAAAGCGGCCCTTTACAAGAATTAATCCTCTTAACTAGAACAAGTAGTAATGCTTCTTCTTAAGCCTGAGTGATTCAGAACGTAATGCACATCTCCTCTGCGCTGGTGCACGCATCTGGATAGGAAACAGCTTCGCTTAAACATAGCTGACCTTCAGCACTCCACATGAACCTGGGTGTTAGCATGAATGCGTGACTGAGATTGGCAGCAGTGCTCCGGCTCTGCTACAATTTGGCGCCATCGGAGGCTAGCCCTCACGGAATTTCCGAGGAGTGGCGAAGGGGTATATGGGATTTAGTGCCAGTCGTCGCTTATATCCTACTTCCACCGGACAACATTGTAATGCAGGTGTTCCAGATGGCTCCTACTCCTATTAGACAATTTCATAGCAACATCACTTGGGTGGCCAGAAACACTACGGGCTTTCTGCTCCGTTGCCTGCTGTTTTATAAGCAGTTTACACCAGAGAGACCGAAACAATTCACTGAAATATAGTCAGGCTCAAGCACTTTGCCAGTCATGTGGATGAGTCACCAACTAACAATCCGTTGAAGTATAGTCAGCTAGTAATGTTAAATCAATTTCGCTATCCAGAGGTCCTGCAAGCCAACTGGTGCCTCGTTAGGTCACGTTCGTTGGGCTATTTTTTTTTCTAACCAATATTTGTAAATTATTGTTATAGCCAGTGAAGAGGGAGACGTGTCAGATGAGCAACAGGAAACTGAAGATGTTGGGCTGGCTGCATCACTACAATTTGGCACCATCGGAGGCTAGTCCTTACGGAACCTCCAAGGAGTGGCGAAGGGGTATATCGGATTTAGTGGCAGTCGTCGCTTATATCCTACTTCCACCGATCATCAGATTTGTAATGCAGGTGTTCCAGATGCCTCCTACTCCTATTACACAATTTCACAGCAACATCACTTGGGTGGCCATAGGCTTTCTGCTCCATTGCTGCTGTTTTATAAGCAGTTTACACCAGAGAGACTGAAACAATTCATTGAAATATAGTCAGGCTCAGGCACTTTGCCAGTCATATGAATGAGTCACCAACTAACAATCCATTGAAATATAGTCAGGTAGTAAATGTTAAATCAATTTCGCTATCCAGAGGTCCTGCAAGCACAACTGGTGCCTTGTTAGGTCACGTTTGTTGGGCTATTTTTTCTAACCAATATTTGTAAATTATTGTTATCGCCAGTGAACAGGGAGACGTTTCAGAAGAGCAGCAGGAAACTAAAGATGTTGGGCCGGCTGCATCATGGCCTCGTCGCACAAGAAGCCCAACGCTAGGACATCCAGCCCAACATGAACCCAGTGCATCAGCAGGGCTTAGCTCAGTTGGCTTCTCCTCATCGTCTGCACACGGTTAAAGGTGTGTAGGCCCCCACGGGCCACGGCCTCACGTGTATGAGTTAACAAGAATTTGAACAAGCCTTTCCTCACGTGTAAGAGTTAACAAGAATTTGAACAAGCTTTTACCCTGTCGGAAGAAACTGTCCTCGGCCCCTGCTGCTGCTTCTCGTTCCCCAAATCCCCCTCCATGGTCCGTAGTGTTGCTAACAATTATGTTTTGGCTAACCGAAGCTGATATGGAAACTGTATGCAAAGTATGTACTATTTAGTTTGATATGTTCAACACAGTTATTCAACGTAATCAATCCAGTTAAACTATGCTCATTTTAACTACACTGCATGCATCCACTCGAATTCAGATGAAGAAGTTCACGTGAATAAATTTTCAATCACTTTGTTTCACATTCAGGTGCTGTTTAGATCCATTCCAAATTCCAAACAAAAAGGTCACATCAATTTTTGAACACATATGTGGAGCATTAAATATAGATTTTAATGAATCTTTTACATGTTTACACAGTTTGTGCGAAACCCACGAGACAAATCTTTTGAAACTAGTCAGGCCATGATTGGACACTTATTGGAGAATACTCCCCACTGCAATAGTGTCTAAATTCCAAAAATTTTGGCTCCTAAACGGGGCTTTAAGTTTCAGGTTAACAAAACAGATAGTGCATGTACATGTACTTTCTGACTTCCTGGTTCTAGATGAGTCCACAATGTCTTCCGCCGCGAATTACTTTTCTCTGGCGGCATCCTCTATCATCCGCACTGACTCCATGCCTCAATATCCTCTGTAATCCTGGTTCCTCCCGAACCTACTAAAAAAACGAGTGGAGGAGCCTCTAGGAAAATATAAAGAGTGGAGGAGACTCTAGGAAAAACATTTATCTATCTTGAACCGAAAGAACGAACCTAAAACAAGAGCTCATGCTCAGGACGGCTGGTATGGTGTTTATTTCTTCAATTCTTCTCCCTCATTGCTCTTTTATGGACACGCAGTCCGCCCGATCGATAAAAGACCGAACAATAATATCACATTGATGTGAATTGGTTCCATTACTGTGTACGAGTAGTACTTTGACTCAGTTAACACATTTAGTTGGCCCCCCGGATGTGGTTCAAGTGTTTCCCGTGAGTACATTCATGAATTGCAGCTAGGACTTCATGCACTGCCGAGAATTTCATAGCTGACAGTGAACATTCTGTCAAGTTTGTATAGGATTGAACTCTCGAGGTTCGACAGGTCTGATGGTGATAAAGGTCATGACGTGTTTGTTATCATGCATATATTTGTTAGAACAACAGAGCCAACTTTATACCTCAATGCGTGCCACACATTGTCAATATTTAAGTTCGTTTTGATCGTCTCCGAAATGCAATTTCCATAGCAACATCACTCTTTTTTTTTTGAAAGGGAATATATTGAATATCCCGGCCTCTGCATCGATTGATGCATATAGCCTTTAATTATTACAACTTAGTCTCCACGTCCATGAACTAAGGAACCTCAAACATAAAGTACTGCGACAAGAGTTTTTGACTCATAAAAACCAGAAAAAAGCAAATAAAAACCAACTAGATAGCAATTCTATTGCTAAATCTCCAGCCGTGTGAAGTGAAGATCTCCATCGCGACTGTCTCAAGCAAAGTGCACCCTCTAATAAGATCCAGCCGGTCCTCCTCCTTGTGGAAAATTGCCCACGATCTGATCCAGTACGTCGATCTGAACAACACCTGTAAGTATGAAGAAGGTATGGTTTTATTAAATATAACATCATTCCGACTAACCCAAAGCACCCAGCAAATCACAGCTGCTCCTACCAGCACTTTGGATCTACGTCATTTGTCTACCTCCTGTGACCAGACTGTAAACACTACTTGCTTTCTGCTACTTTCCCTGCTCTTTTATATGCAGGTTAGACTAGAGAAATCGAAACAGTTCATTGCAATATGGTCAGGCACTTACCAGTCATATGAATGACTCACCAACTAACAATCCATCGAAATATAGAAAGGCAGTAAATGTTATATCAATTCCAATACCAGCAGACACATCCGGAGGTCATGCAAGCACAACTGGTGCCTTGTTAGGTCAGGTTCGTTGGGCATTTTTTTCTGACCAAAATCTAAATTAAGTTCTAGCTAACGACTCAATCTGGAAACTGTATGTAAGTATGTACTATTAATTTGCTTGGTTCGACACAATTATTTAGTGTAATCAATCCAGTCAGATTGTGTGCATACAACTACACTGCATGGAGGGTACCATCCACTCAAATTCGGATAAAGATGTGATGAGAAAAGTTTCATTCACACTTTGCTTGGTACAGTTTCAGGTTAAGACAGGATGCAAGATTGTCGTCTCCATGTCTCCTGTCTAGCTAATGGCTGAATAAGATGGTGATGG